>VWZW01006977.1:132132-163687 GCA_013397115.1 Edolisoma coerulescens | reverse complement strand
AAATCGATTAAATGCATATTTAACAGCTTCCTGAGCATTGCAAACAACAGACTGGCTAGTAAGAAAACTGGAGCATGAGTTATATGCAGCCCGGGCCAGTTTGGGACTAGGGCGGAGGGAAATTACCGGGTTTTTTTTCGGGGATCAGTTGCTGCTCTGCTTCCAGAGAGGAGAGAGAGAGAGAGAGAGAGAGCGCTCTAAGGCTCTGACTCTCCGTGTTCACAGCGGACCTTGATTTAATGTCATACAATTAAGGCACGCGGTGAATGCCAAGAGAGGAGCCTCACAGCTTCATTTTCATGGAAATTGGGGACATAAACCCTCTAATTACACTTAACAACAGCCACGGAGCGATCTATGGAGCATCCTCGGCCTTTTGACAAATAGGAGTAACAATGCGCCAGCGCCCGGCGGGGCAGCTGTCTCCTCGCATTAACGGGGGCACGGGGGGAGGCGGGGGGAGGCCCCGCTCCGGCCCCGCCGGGGCTTGCGGGGGCTCCCGGCGTACAAAGGGCAGGAGGAGCGGCAGGACAATGCGGGCAGAGCTGGGGGGGCCGCGGGCAGGGAGCGCTCCGAGGAGCGGGGCGTGGGCGGGGGGTGACGAGCGGCCCCTCGACGCAGAGCGAGGGACCCCCCTCCCCTGCAAAGGGACACCCCCCTCTTCTCAGCCTCCACAATGCCGTTCAGAAGCTCCCTGAAAAAACACCCCTCCGGAGGATTTTAGGAAGGGGGGCGCTTTTTGCTTCATTTTTTCAGTAGGTCTTTTTCGGTTTTATTTTTGCCGTTGCCCCTGCAATGCTCCTCCCTCGCGTGGGGGCTCGGCCATGTGGCTCCTGCTGCTCTGCGGAGCTGCAAGACAGGTCCAGGGTGCTGTCCTGCCCCTCTGAGCCCCTTTGCAACTCAACTATTCACAGAACTAAACGATGAGCCTGCTTTTTTCCAAAAGCAGGGCTGGCAAGGTGAGGGGCTGCAGCACTGCAGCCTCCCCAGTGCCACCTCCGGGCCTGTCACCGCCGCCTGCAAGGTGGCACACATCCCCTTTTGCAGTCTCCAGCGAGACTGCAGTAACTCACACTGGTCCTTAGGTCAGGCTTCAGACCTCAATAAATCTCTGTTGTAAGACTCGTGTATTCAACTTCCTAAAGACATGCCAAGCCCTAAGTTTGAGCTTCCTGAGGACTAGATCTTGCTTGGGCAAGGGAGGATTTGATTATTTGGCAGCAAAAAGCCACAGAGCCGGATTGAGCCGCATACACCCAACTCTCTGCGCCCCCTCCCCGCTTCATCTCTGCTCCACTTTTGTCAGCATTGCGTCTGTCCAAGGAACCGAGGCCGTGGATGTCTCCATCCTCCATCCCCGCAGTGCTTGTGTGGGACACACGACCTTGTCTGCAGTGGAGATGGCAGTGGCAGAGCACTCGCCTTGCTTAGGAGAGGGGAAAGGAAAACCTTCCCGTACTTTGTGGGATTACTTGATTTCAAGCTGGCCTGTGAAAAGCAGGGACTTTCAGGCAGGGCTCCTGGGGGAAGCGGGGCGAGGGAAGAAGCAGAGGACACGGGCCGTGGAGGACAGGAGCGTGGTGTTGAGGCTCCTCTGCTGCAGAGGCGCTGCACAGCCGAGCAGTTGTGGACGGGTCGTGCCTCCAAAGCTGGCAGGAGACAGGAGTGAGGAGCACACAATGCCCACAGGGCTCCATTGAGCGGTGCAGCCACCCATCCCTCTCCTGGACCTGATCCTGAGCGTTGCTCCAGCAAGGCCAGGTACCGTGTAACTGCAGCAGCTCGTGGGGCAAGAGGCTGCCAGGTGCAGGAGGGCCCAGCTTCATCAAGAGAGCTCTAGGGGCACATAGATCCTTAAAAGAAGCTGGATTTTTCCCCTCCCTCTTTCCCAGTAGGTCAGCACAGGTACTGAGGTGTCGGAGACCTGCTTGCTCCCATGTCCATCGTGTGCTGCAATGTCACAGGATGCATTTTGACCTCATTTGCCCCCAATGTAAGCTGGGCGATGCGGTGACTGGATTCACTGCTGGGGGAAGGCAGCACCCCTGATCTTTTCCATGCAATGCTGTGGGGGCAGATCTCCAGCCACAGGGCAGTTCTGCTCTTGAACAAGTCCCTGGTTCTTTGCAAAGCTGGTAGGGAGGAATAAGAAGACAAGTGCAGGGAGACAGATCCTGATAAACGTAAAGTTGACATTGAGAGAAGGGAGCGAGCCATTCCAAGGCAATCTGCAGTGCAGCAGGAAAGCTGCTGGCTTCCTCCAGGGGCCACCAAGAGGCCAAGGACAACTCTGAAGGAATGCAGGTAACTGGTGGGAACTGTGTGGGGCCCAATGGACCACGCTAGGCCTGGTCCCCAGATTGGGATTGAGAATCAAGATCGGTTGTGCCAAGATGGTGCAAGCCAGATGCTTATCCTGGACCAGATCCCTCTCCAGGTTTGCCAGTGAGGGTGTTGCACAGACTCCTCAGCAAACAGGACTGCCTCAATTCCCAAATGTTCTTCCTCAGGCTTTCTGTGTGCTGCCTTCCTAGCCAAGAGGGGATCTATTAAATTTGATCACTTAGATGTAACCCTCTTCCCCCACACCAAGCCCCCTCCAGTGCTACCACACCTATTGCTCCAGCATGCCTGGCACCAGCCGTCCCCATCCCTGCTGTGTGCAGAGTCAGGGGCTGCAGCACGGCCGGGGGGTCACACAAACCCCACCAAGCTCTGGGGCCACGGTTCTGCAAGGAGCCCTCCCGGCCGATGTGACAGCCGGGGAGGCAGCGGGAGCCGGAGCAGCGCGGCTGGCAGGAAAGAGAGGGGAAGGCTGGCAGGGCAGCCGGCCGTGGTTCCATGTTGCACGTTCCCTGCTCCTACGCTGACCCCTCTTTAGGTAAGTCAAGGCTCCGTCACCAGGGAGCAGAGAGTTATTGCACAGAGACCTCCGCGTGCCCATAAACTGCTCTCCCCGGCCTTCTCTGTCGTCTTTGCTGCTCTGTGGATTCACAGGTGCCTCGATGAATGGTCCCACTTCTGTGCCAGCTCCTTAGCCGTGGTTGGTGGTGATCCTGCAGCGATTCCTGGCTGGCTCAGGGGCTCAGCTCTGCTGTGGTTCAGCTGGAGGCACCTCCTCCAGGAGGTCACACATCCCACAGGCTGCTCAGAGCAACACCATTAGCAAGGACAGCACTGCCACCAAGTCACCTCCAGTCGCAGGCACCACCTCCTTGACATTCAGAAGGAGGATTTATCCAAGATCAGATATTCTCCTGTGCCAGTCACAGCTTTAGTCCAGTTTGCTGATGGGAAAGCCTTGGGGACAACACGAGCTGCAACAATGGGTCTGGATCAGGCCATTCAATGTAGACTCACCACGGAGGAGAAATCATCATCTTCTTTCCCCTGTACAGCTCCCCCACACTCAGGAGAGTGACACAGTTTCCTCCCCACAGGAGGCACAGCTGGAGTCAAGTTGGGGTGAGAAGGAAGCATTACCTTCCACCCTCTAAGCACCTTGCAGATGTACACAAAGCACCAGTCTCCACTCCACATCCACATGACAGCTGCTCAGGAATTTACACGTGGCAGGCTCATCCTGTACAAGTCCTGACATCAGTCACTGAGGACAGGTTAAAAAATAGGTATCTTTTCTCCCAAATCATCACAGGGCAGATGGAGCTGCCTCGTCAGCCCACTGTGTAACAGGGAGGGCTTGGGTTTGAGCTGCATTGAGAAATACAGGGACCACTGGGCAATAGGATAACAGAAACCAACCTGGGCAGAAGCCTGATGTTTGGTGACATGGGTGGGTAAACCTAAGAAACACAGGTTAACAGTGAAGTGCATAAAAAGCTGCTCCAAGGAGAGGGAACCAGACAATTTCCATGGCTGTGCAGGAAGGAACAGGCCCAGTCTGCAGCAGGAATGATTCAGGTAGTAGGAGAAGAGCCTTCTGGTGGAAAGGATAGAGAAGCACTGCAGCAGCCTGGGAAGGAGGAGAAATTCCTGCCCAGGGAAGATCCGGGGGAAGCACACAGCAGGAGTCCCAAGGTGGCACTGGTCCCTCCAGCCTAAAGTGCCACAAGCAGAAGGTGGCATCACACATCTATTTCTCCTGAAAATATGGCAAAGCTTCCACACATCTTCATGTCTTTTCCTAAACCCAAAGGGTTCATCTCTGTCTCCACAGAGACCAGAAAGGTGCCACTGCTCAAGCGACAATGGCAGAGAGCAGTCACTTGTTTGTCCTCATACAAAGACAAGGCTGAGGCATTGCAACAGAAGTGGTCAAATTCAAGCATCATTTTTTTTTCTAAAAAGATAGAAATGGGATGTATCTGCATCAGTCCTATGAAAATAATCCTGTTTGGGATTACTTCCTCACATGGTTCGTCCCAAGCCAGCTCAAAACCAATTGAGAGCATTACCAAGGCATAATACCCTCAGGTGACATCCCAGAGGCATTGCCATTTTCTGTCATGTCCTAACAGCTCCCTTTCAATTGACTGCACACCTGCATGGGTATATTTGCAGAAACAGAGGAAAACATCGATAATCTGATGTGTGTAGGATCATAAAATACATACCTTACACAGATGCATCTGAAGATACATATTTATAATAGATATATATTCATATACAGAGTATATGTTATACAGCTGTCTCTCTGTCCAGGGACTTGCAAAGTCAGACAGGGAAGGATTCAAAGCAGTCACTCAAGGACGCTGAACGAGGGCCTACCCTCAAGGGAGGGGAGACGTGATTTTTTAGGTTATCAGGACAATTCACCTCACCTGCAGCCCAGCTTTCCCAGCCTGGGCTGCCCGACTTTTGCCACCAAGAGTGAGGGACCCTCAGCACAGCATCCTCCCTCCCTGCGGAGCCTGCCTGTACTTTAGAGCAGCTCTCCTGAGCTGTTTGTGGAGCAGCTCTGGGACTGGGAGAGCACAGGGATCGCTTTCACAGCCCGCTCTCATAACCCTCTAAGTAACCCCACCGCCAGCTGCTGCCCAGCCTGAGCAGGCAACACCTCTTTAAACTTTCATCACCTTTAGCACAAAGGGAGAGCGGAGACAGAACCAGCTCCTGCAGAAGAGAGGAGACAAAAGCGGGACAAAGCCGCTGTGCCTCCTGCAAAGGGCCAGGTGACCGCAGGATGGCACCACTGTCGCTTGTCCTGCAGGGACAGCAGGGACAGCAGGGACACCGTGCCAGGGCCGGGCGGCAGCGCTCCCGCTGACAGAGCCCCCGGCCCTCCCGGGCGGCGTTTGTGTCACTGAACACCGATGAATGATTCAGTATCCGGCCCCTACACACGCCCTGAGCTACGAATTTGGTTTCAGGACTGTGGCTTGAATTAAATTTCATTCTGAACTGAGGAGGCAACTCTGCCTCCTCCTGCCAGAGCAGCCCCGCTTCCTGCGAGGCCGGAGCCACCCCTCTGCTCCGGCATTTACGGAAACAACCAAAAGGCATCTTCTCCTACATTCTTACCCCCTCAGCATTTCATCGCCCCTGTCTGCCCCTGGCTTTGCCGCTCTGAGCCAGCTCTGAAGCCCTCTCCGACTGGAAGCCCAGCACGCTGCAGCCTGTCCCCCCCTCCTGTCTCCTGGGGGTGCTGGCCCCGCTGCAAGGCGCAGGGGGCGGCGGGGGAAGGGGCCGGGACCCCCGCTCCGGGAGGGAGCCGTGGCTGCTGCTGGGCACACGGTGGCACTCGCTCTCCATCCCAGCAGAGGCTGCGGGAAGCGGCAGCCGGTGCGGGATGCAGAGCAGGCGTTGGATCGCTCTGCCCGAAGATGCGGGCTCGGCTCCTTCCCTGCACCCCCCGGCCCCTCTCTGGCTCCTCCAGACGCGGCCGATCTGCTCCTGCCCCGGTCCTTTCTCTCACACGCAGCAGTTCTGGATGCCAGGGCTGCCGGCCAAGAGCTCGTGTCTAAAATGACAAGGCCGGGAGAGGGCAAGGAGCAAAGCCTTTCCTGCTGGTCTGCAAACGACCACTGCGATAAACCAGACCGTCTGAAGCCTTTCTCCCCGTAAGGATGGGAGAAAGTCAGTCTTCACCTAAAAACTAGTTCTCCCTACTTTCTCCCATTTCCACAGGCTCCCCCCAACTGAGATCCACATGAACGTGCTCCTTCTCCATCCCCAGAGGCAACACAAATCTCTTCTTCCCCAGCCTTACCCCCCAAATTAACCCAGTCTCCAGGGAGAATGGATGCTCCTGAGCCCTGCACAGTGGTAACATCCAGCCTTCCCCCACCTCGTTCCAGCAAAGCTTGCATCCCTTCCCATATGGAAATGCCAGCTGACTCAGAGAGCTTCATGTTTTGTGCAAAGCAGTGATCAAAGGCTTGCTTGCAGCTGCTGAGCTTGATTTTAGCTATTGCACAACACAAGAAGCTGCCTCCTAGCCCACCTTATCCCCAACAGCATCTCCAAAGGAGGAGTGGTATTTAGATGAGACCTACAGAAATCACCTAATATGATGTGTCAAATCTCTTGCATTCAGGTGGAAAAAAAAAAAAAAAGCAAAAAGGCAGAAGCAAGGGAGAGGAGGAGGTGGTATGTGCACATGAGATAATTTGTCAGGAGCTTGTACGTCAGTTCCCAGAGACAGGACTTGTATCACATGCTTGAAAATGGGCAATTTCCATTTTAGAGGGGTTACTCGTAGGGCGGCACCCTCATAAAAGACATCCCACGGGGTCCTGCAGCAGGAGAGGTTGTGCAGTGCTAATGCCAAGGCACAAGGATGCCAGATCCGGGGGCAGCCAAGCTGTAGGCTTGGAGTGTGAGGCACGAGGAGCTGACACCCAAGTGTCTGCAAATAAATTAAAGCAGGGAGAAGGGAGGTGGAGCTGGGATGGAGCAAAGCAGCACTGCAAGCTGGCCGGTGGAAGCAGGAGGACCTGGGGGCTGTTTTCCTGGGCTGCCTGGTAGTTTTCTGCTCCAAACTCTGCTGGCAGCACAAACCCTTCCCACCCAAGGCTCCCCCTTTTCCCAGTGCAAGTGACAGCCAGACAAAGCCAGACATCTATGCTGTCAAGTCCTGATGGAAAACCTTACCCCTAGAAACCTGTCATTCCACAGCTGAACTCAGGTGCAGGCCCCAGAGACAGAAAAGCTTTTGGCATCGTTACAGGAAAAGATCTGGAAGTGCTGCAGGAAGTTACATCCCAATTAGCTTCACGTAAAGGTGGGGTAAGCATTACAAAGCATTTAAAGGATCAAATGCAAAAGCACAGCTTGAGTAACAGGGACCAAGGTGATTTCAGCAAGGAACAGTTGTGGTTAATCTGGTGGAGCTCTTTGAGGCTGGAACTGCTGCAGCAGCCAAAGGGGAGGGAACAGCACAGCACAATTAGGTTTGCAGCGTGCAGTGGACAGGGCTTTGCGAAAGAAGCTAATGACTGAGATGGGGAGTCCCAGAATAAGTGGATGTGCTGTGGCTTAATGCTCTGGAAATTGCCCAGAAACAAAGATGCAAGCAGGAAGGTATTAATGGAAGCCTTCTGTGTCAGAAGGAAATGATTCCAGGGATGCAGCAGTGCAGCCAGCTTGTCTGGAGCAGAACAAAAGGCAGTGAGGGAGGACAGGGCTTCCTAGGGCAGGGGGCTGCATTTCAGTGCTGAACATCATATTCCATGACCCCTTATACCCCAAATAAACACTTCCCTCCTGGTCTGTTTGGTTTTGTTTTTTGTTTTAACAGAGCTGCTGGAACATTGCTTTTTATATTTTTTCCATCTTTCTGGTTTTTTTCTCCTCTAACAGTGTTCAATTTGTTGGTTTGGGTTTGGGTTTTTTGACTGTTTGTTTTTTGGGGTTTTTTTTACAAAATCAGGAACTTCTTTCAAAACAAACTGTGCCAGCAGCACACACAGGCCCCATCAGTGCGGGGCTGGAACAGTTGCATGGCTGTGATCACATCCTACACTTGGAAGGCCAAGCATGAGCTATGCCAGATGGTGCCAACTGGGACTTACATTCCCCATATCCTTCCCTGCATTCTGCAAATCTGCAGAGAAATGGGAGTGGCAGGTGAGGAACAGAAAAGACTCATTTTGTACCCTTTAGCTTTGGTGAGAGCCTTGCAATGCAATAATCTGACACACATGAAAACAAATTCCGAGTGAATGGCAGCTAAAAACCATCTCAGTTCCCAGGACTGAGAGCAGGGACATGAGAGAATACTCCAACATGACTAAGACTGAAGCTGAGTTTTTTTCTCTAGTCCTTGAGTTCAGTACTTGGTTGTCACACTCACAAGCCAGGCTGATTCTCAGCTTGAGCTACACCCCTGCAAAGACCCCAGTCTGAGGGGTTCCCACCTTGTGGGAGCCACATCTGGAAGTCAGAGCTGAGTATGTCACAAGCTCAGGAAAAGGAAACAAAGGGCAAAATATTCTTGGCTCCTGGAGCACTCATCCCACAGGGAACAGAAACCCTGAGAGCAGCAGAGCACACTCAGGTTAAGGAATCTGTTTGCCAGAGGAGGATGCAAAGCACTGTGAGAGGTCACCACACTCTTATGATTTACCACAAACCTGGTGATTTCCACATGAAGTTATTTCTCAATTCAACAGGTCTTAAGAACTCTGTGAACAATTTACCAACTACAACACATGACCTCAGAGTGATCCATGTGTACCTATACCTTTAAACTAATTCAAAGGCATCCTAAATATGCAGTTGGCCCTATGGAAAGAGTAAATGCCCTGCCCAGCTCTCTTTGGCTCATCTGAGCTCTGCTGCTGGCCACTGGAATGGCAATGCTGTTAACTACGGCAGCAACACCAAATTAGCACCACGGAGATGATCAGGATCTCTGCAGTTGGCTTCTTGGCATGAAGTGTGCTATTACATTTCCTCCAGCTCTGCTAATTCTGATCCTTTACCCTCCACTAGCTGTGCTAACTGTGCAGCCTGGGGTGTAGATCCAATCACTGAACTAAGGTATTTTGGCTTTTACAGTTAGAGTTAAATTAAGAAACAATGTATGGGCAGGATTGTAATGGGGAGGGGAGCAGCGCTGTGGGACAGAGAGCCCATGCTGTAAGCCAGTGTTGCTACTAGAGAAAAGGTAACCCTGAACAAAATCCTTATCCTACCAGCACTTTTACACTGTAAAAGAACTGCAGAGCTTCCCAAACCCATTGCTTTTAAAATTATTGGCAAGTTCTTGCAAGAAGGAGAACCCATCCTTGCAGAATCCCTTTGTTGGGCTGGAACCACCCAGCGTGGGATGTGCTTTTACAGCATGGGCAGCTGGGCAGGCATCACACCAGACCAACTGTCTGACAAAAGCTGTGAAAAAAGGGTTGCTTTCCCTGGTTTGCATCTCTGAGAACAGTCTCTGATGTACACTGAGCCTTCCAGACCTCCTCCCTCCTCTGCTATTTCATTTCATTGTTAATCATCCCACTTTCCTCTTTGTTAGCATCATTAATACCTTTAATGCATTCTTATAAAAAGCACAGTGAGATTGCCAGCTAGTGGAAATCAGCAGCATCTGGGGCTGTGCCAATTCCCTTCAGCTCAGACACACAGTGATAGTTACCACCTTCCCATTTGTGTGAAGAAAAAGCCATCACTATTTGTCCGTGCACGTCTCCTCTTGGAAGCAAATGCATGTGTGTGTGTACATAAATGTAATATACACACTGATACACATGAAGCTATTATACAGCAGAAAAATCCCAGTGTTTATTCCAGAGTGTGATTTATTTGAGAAACTAATGGCTTATTACTTGCAGGATGCTCTTATTCTACTGAGGCTGAAAAGTGCCTTGGAGAATGAAGTCTGAGAAAGCTGCACAAGTAACTGCATTGGAAATGATGGCATTAGATCACAAAGAAAATCCATTTTAACTGTCCAGGACTTGGAGCCTGTGTTTGTACAACATTTCCTGTGGGCAGAGGTGTCAGACAGGTACTGCCTCTAAACCTCCTTTTCTCTGTGATGTGATGGCTCCTGTAACTCATCTTTCGAACACACCGAACGCTTGCTGCAGTCGCCAGGCTAGAGATGCTTTGTGCCTCTGGACAAACCTCACCAGGCTGACCAATGGCACAGCTGGGATCCCGGGAATAATTCAAACACCACCTTTATGGCTCTATGAGCAACAACGGAGGGATGCTGCAGCAGCCACAAGCCTCTCAGGAAAGCCCATGTGGGCTTCTCACTGCAGGTGTGCTGGGGAAGCTGATGAGAGCACATGCTGTGCACCACTTGTTTTCCCCCCTCCTCCTATCTTTCCGTTTATCTCTAACACAACCACGCCCTCACTTTAAAAAACAAATAAGAATAAAAACCGTAGGGTCGCTTTCACATTTGCCACCTTCCCCCTTCCCTCTGCTCAGTTTCTGTCCCCTGGCCCCGTCTGTGCCTTCCTGCTCACCCTGAGAACTGAGCAGGGCTCTCTCATGCTCCACTTGCAGAACAGGATTTCCACAGGCTTTTGGCTGCTAATGACCTCCGTGCTCCGAGTATTTCTGAGCGAAAAACTGCATCTGTTCACCGACTGAAAAGCACAACAGCACAGCCTCACAAACGCCTGGGATGTTTTTATTCACCCTCTTCATCACCTCAGTGGGCCACTCGCTTGGTGGAGCCCATCAGGAGGAGGTGAGAGGGAAAGGGGCTGGGTGTTCTCTGGAGTCCCAGCACAGGTCACAGGCCCCAGAGCAGATGACAATTTTCAATATGTTTCTGAGGATGGTCGTGCCTCACAGCCCGCTCCGATTTCACCAGGAGGCTTTTGGAATTTAACAGGAGGAACCTCTGTGCAATTTGTGATCTGCAGGTTCACATCCTTGCTTGTATTTATTATTTAAAACAAACTCGAATGGATTAATAACTTTTAAAAATCTGTCTAAAGATCACCCTGTCTGCTGCTCTTTCATTAATATCCTCCTTTTCATCTTCTGCTATCATGTTCTTTGAAACAAATGAATTAGCAGCTTGCAGTGTTTTCCCATCCTCAGCAAGGTCAGTAAGTTCAGGAAAAAATCTGAAATTATACCTGGCTCATAAAATTACTCCTCTTCCCCACCTACTATTTTACTCACTTCGGGGAGATTACATTTCCCACAGGGGCTCATTAGTGTTGCTCTTTGCTCAGCATCAGGAGTTGTCTTTGCTCCCAATTGATAGAAATTGCTCCTTATTTCTTCTCCCAGCTCACTGACCACAACTCCCTCGTTCTGAAGTGGCATTTTTGGAAAGACAAAGCTTTTGGACCAAAAAACCTCACCATGCTTCTAACCTTGGTGCTGCTGCAGAGTGAATGAACGAGCCGTCAAGTTCTGCAAATCAAGCACTCGGCCAAGGCACACTGAAAGGTTGTTCTTTAAGAGACTAACAGGTTAAAACTAGGAATTCTTGTTCCTTGTCATAGCAAACAAGGAATTACTGCAGTTAAAATGTTTTAGTTGTAATTTCTCTTTTACAGAGGTCAAATATATAAAACCAGAGGACACAAAGCAGTCTCCTTTGCTTTCATTTTTGAAATGCTGCACACCAGTGATACAACACGCAGCTACACCTCCTTAATTGGTTCTTTTGTTCCAAATTTCTGGTGGCTGATCTAGCACTAGTGAAAAAAAGCATAAATCCCTGAACACTGTGAAATGAGCTAACTCAGTTAAGCAGGTACTACATATAAAAACCAGGGCATAACAACACTGAATTTGGTGTGATTAAGTGTCTGACCATCCCACTGGTGCCAACAGTTCGATTTCAGTACACCACAACTGAGTATTTTGATTCAGAGGGAGATCTCAAACTGACACAGCGTGAGGACTGAAAAGGATAAAATATGAGAAAAATCTCAACAACTTGCCAGTGGCTGAAGAAATGAAACCTGCTTTGGTACCTCAGAATTTGATACCGCCCCAGAAATGGGGTCCTTAACCAGTAACTGCTCCTTCCTGACACCCCCCAAGCAGCCTCCCTGCTCAGCCTTTTTTGCTCCTACCTCAGTCCCTGCTCTACCTTAGAGCACCTGTGGGAAGGCAGAAAATAGCTCTTTTAAAGATTAAACCTGCAGTCTTTAAACAGAACAGGTCAAAAATCCTCTGCAATGGCACAGTTTTGTTACCAGTCCTACCCCGCACCCACCTTCCAGGCTTTGTCCTGCCCTGATCCCGAGCAGCAGAGCTGGGAAGGATCTCAGCTTTCCTGTATCTCAGAGCACCTTTCAGAGAGGCTTAGCACAAGTTCAAGATTGGAACAGAGGTGTAGAAAGTTTACAGCTAGTTGCACTTAACAAATGTGAATTTTCATGCCAGATAACAAATGTCACCGACCTATTTACGAAATACAGGCCAAAACATCAAAGCACCTCGTCCTTCCACCAAACTGTTTTCAGGGGCTCTGGATAATCAGCTTTTTTACAAGTGGCCAAAAGCCTCTGCTAACAGTTTTTGGTATTACAAGCAGGAACTTTTTGCAGACCTCTGAGAAGTTCTTCCCCCTACAAATCAGACTATTTGCACTCACATAAATGCATACTGTCGATATTTTACAAATTCGTATGGAACAGATTTATATTAGAAAAGGATTTTCATACACACCAACAGGCTGAGAAAGCTGAAGAGTCTCCATAAATCCCCAGACCTTCCAAAATCCATTATTTCCTGAATGGGATGCTTATCCACAAAGGGGATGAAGAAGAAGCCACCAGTAAGTTTTACTCCAAACTTGGTAAATCTGGGAGCACCACAGGGCATGTGCAGTGTTGAATTAGAAATTGACTCTCCCTCCAGGTGCAGACAATGATCTGATTTGCTCCTTCTCAGCCTAATGACTCCCACCTCCCCAAAGTTTCATCAGAACTGACTGAAAACTATTTCAGCAAAGTGCCTTCAGCTGCAGGAACCTGAACATTCCATTTCTCTGCCATCAAGTGCTTTCAGCTGAAATGTGCTGTCACAAGGGAGCAGCAGCAGGAGGAACAGTTCCTACTACATCAGTGGTTTCTAACTCAGGAGGGTTTGCAGATCCCAACTTCCAGGGAGATGCAGAGCTATCATAGAGATTTGGACATTATCAATAATCAAATTGCTCGAGTTACAATTTGCAGACCCACAGAGCAGAGCACAGAAATCAAAGTAGATATAAACAATGAAAAAAGCTCCTTAATAATATCTGTATTAATCAATGTATCCTTTACTGAGAAACTTTATTTTCTTCCTATTCTCACACCCAAATGGTGAGGGGGAAAAATATTTAAGGAAGTTGCTTGCAATATGTATTATTGCCCAAGGCACTGCATTAATAATCTAAAAATACCTGGAGAATGTATATTTGGTAAAACGAGTATTTACACCTCTTTCCCACTGTCATCATTATTGAAACCACAGCAAAACACCAGATCCTACTGATTTAGCAGCAGTTGGACATTAGAAATGCATTTGGTGAAGACTTTACTGTCTGTCTGTTGTCATGGTAACATCCCAGGTAAAAATAATTTCTTGAATAACTTATAAACAGACAGATGGCATAAAACCTCCTACGCTCTCCAAACTGAAGGAGATTCAGTAAACAGTGTTGATGCCAGTTTCATGAAGTCCTGCATGTTGAAGAAGGCACCTCTCCAAGGTCTTGCTCCTGCTGGCAGAAACTCACCTCAGAACATGAACAAAAGGGAGATCAGGATGCTACAGGAAGCAAAATGAGGAGACACAAGTCAAGTCAGCACTTTTCCGTGTAGCTTTTCCCAAGGGATTACAAAGGTGCCCTGAAATGATGATCCTACATAAAACAAGGAAATTAATCCCATATTGTACCAGGGAACAAAAGCTCTTCTTGGAATTGCTAAAGCCCTGCCCTGCTTATGCTCTGGCAGGGAAGTGAGAAACATCACCGGCTGCCATCACACTGCACGTGCAATGCAGTGCTGCATCTGCAAAAGGCAATTTGAAAGCTTTTTTTAATCAACATAAGCTTTCTGAAGGCAGGAAAGCTGCAAAATTGATAACATTCATATCCAAAACAATTCCCTTCACCCTCACATTAGGTCAGAGCACCAAGAGATGTGAACTGGGAAGTCGCACTGTGGGAATGATGGCAGCTATGGAAGAGTCCATTGGGCTGAACCGTGTTTCTTGTGAAATCCAAAACCTCCCTCTGCCAAGTCACACCCCAATAAAGTCATTTCAACATTCTGACTCAACTCCCTTAATTCTAAAAATAGGCTGAACAAGACCTGTTCCTTCTCAAAGGAGCTGTGGACAAGGCAGGCTCCAGCCAAGGCAGTGATCACAGCCCCAGCCCCAGCTACACTCGCTCTATTCTTGGGCAGGATCACAAATTCCAATTAAAAACCTGCACTTTCCCAAAAATAGCGAACAGCTTTCTCCTGAAATGAGCAGATGCTGAGCACTGTTGTCAGCAAGAGCCAGAGCTTTTTCCAAGGGAAACAGATTGTTCAACATGAAGAATTCAAAGCAGCTGAGAGACCAGGAAAAGGAGCATTACATCAAAACACACTTCCCTCCATCAGTTGTTTATGCTTCGTTTTGCATTTATCTGCTATTTTAACTAAACTTCCCTTACTCCTTTCAGCTACTTTCTCAATAGGTGCAGAAACCAGAAAAGGGCAGTAACATTACATCAGCTTTCTTTTGATAGTTTTGCACTATCTCTGCCTACAAGTTTTTTTTTTTATGGCCACATTTACTGGAATTTCCATCTTCTCTGGCCAAATAAAACCCCTCATTATTAAAGAGGAAAAGCAAACCACTTACCCCTGTTCTGTAGTGCACTGTGGTCAGTCTAGTGCTTAGAAATAAATACTGGTTTTTTTTACTGAGATCTCACTAATACCCTTTGAGTAAATTCATAAATACCTTTAAGTTCTCCAAAGAAATATCAAGTATTTTGTGAAGAAACATATTTGAATATAAACACATCACCTCACATCTTTGAATATAAACAGTACTGTAAAGGCTGAAAAAAAAAAAAAGCAAGTAGAATTTCAAATTTTACGTCCCCTATTTCCATCTCCCAAAACTGAGAGGTAAAAAAATCAGTCTGGCCTTATGAGCACAACGTGTTATGGAAGAGAAGTCATCTTGAATTTCTGTCTGCTTGTTTCTGCCCTCACATCTCAGTGTAGGTTTAACTTCATTGTTTGCTTGACAAGCTCAACTCACTCCCAGCAACAAACATGATCTCCATGAAGATTTAATTCTTCAGTTCTATTATTTTTGGTGTGATTACCTGCAAACAAATAGGTTTTTTCCCCCCATGATGTAAATTCACAGCTTCAGAGCAGCGCAATGGGCTGCCATCACCAACCAGTAATTGCACCAGAGAAATAATTTAACCTTTTAATCAGCATTTGGTGCTACCAGCTCCATTTGGCTTAAAAGTGAAAGGCAGCAGCATTACTGTCACACCCAAACTCCAGAAACCTCAAGCAAAGCAACTCATTTAAGGAGCAAATTTAAGCACCAATTCCAAAAGCACACAGGAACATTCCTTTAGAACTATTGCTTGGACTAAATAAAGAATAAGCAAGACTTGTGACATGAAGTTATTCTTCAAGAGACACTGGAAGAATGTTTCTTCCCCCTCACAGTGAAATGTGAACTCTGTGAAACACAAAAAGTGAGTCATCCCTTGGAATTGCAGTGGCAAGGGATTGAAAATCAGAAGGACCAGCAGCCAGCACTGCAGTTATCCGAGCACCCAAGATTATTTTACCCACTGTTAAATCTTCTCCCACCTCTCTGATAGGGCTGTACAATTCTGCAGTATCAGTAAGAAATCTCTTCAGGCTGAAGCTGTTTTCTGTTGCCCACAAAGCCACACAGCTGAAGCACATCATCACTTTAATACAGCCAAACCAGTTTCAGCTAAAGGCTCCCAATTTTTTTTTTTAATTTTTTGTTTACTTTTTTTTAGAAAATATTTACCTGAAGTCTATATCACAGCAGAGATTGTTTAGATCCAAAAAAAAGTACTAAAGTTGTGTAACTTTTCTCTTGAGGGTCCAGATGTACCAGCATTCTTTTTGGCTCTAGAATCACCAGCGGAAGTGTTCTGACCTAACCACTGAAACTAACAGCAGTGCTTTTATTGGATGGCAACATGTTTATAAAATGCAGAATTGCTTCAATCAATCAGTTAAAAAAAGATATCAAGGCAAATTACTGCAGTTAGAGCTGGGAAAGGAACTGGTCAGAGCTTTACAGGATTTGGGAAGTTCTTTTCTCACCCTGGTGACCCAAGGCTGTGCTGCTGCCTCCTGAAGGATAGAGCACAACTTCCAGTCCTCTCTTCAGCTTCTCTACCGTACAAGGAGAAAGGGAAGCACAAGTGACAGCCACTGCATGTGGATGCAGGTCCTCTGAGGAATGGGAATAGTCAAAGCAGATTAAATGTCCTGTGCCGAGTCCTGTGAAACCCTTCTGCACCCTTCAGGTGTGCCGAGAGCAAACCTCTGAGTTATTCAATCAAACCACTTCTCAAGCTAGATTTAATTGATGAGTCAGCATAAAGGGTGACTGGAACAGAGGAAGAGAACTGAATGTAGGGAAAAAATGAAAATGACATCAAGCTTGCTAAATATGTATTGTTTATTAAGGCTTGTATTCTCCTAGAGGAAAAAGTTAATCTGATGCTGTCCATTACTCCTTACAGGCAGTAACAGTCCAGAGACAGTTATACGTTCTAAATACAAGTCTAAATGATACAGATTAAACTTTATTTAAATTGGAGGTCCTTTTGGAGTAAATAGTATTCAGAAGATACTTGCTTTCTAATATAGTAAAAGATCCTCTACAATAAACACGTGCAGATTCAGTGTGCTAGAGCAGCGGACATGAGCACCATTTCCATGCTTAACTGGAACTCCAGTTGGTGACAGGTTCTCCGACGGTCCCCTCACTCCACAAAAACATGACAGCAAATTCAATTTCTTAAAACAGGTTTTTTTACTCATCCAACAGAAAAAAAAAATTAGACATACACACTGTCAATTTTAAACATCTGAGGCATAATCCATCATATTATCCGTACTATTAGTTCCTACGTTAAAGCTCAGCATTATTGGTATAAAAACTTTAAATGGCATTAGGATTTGGGGGGGTTGGGAGAGAGTAATGAAGGGAAGGATTAAAAATGATCTGCAATTAACTAATAACACCTGAAAGCTGAAACAGGTTTAAACACATTGTTTAAAACCCCTGCAATGTCGATAGCATCACATTATTATTTAATTAAGCTACAAAAACCGTAAAGCAGAATTATGGCTGAGAGAAAGCATCTCGCTCACCCTCAGCAGGATATGGAATAACAGATGCACACTGAAGCACTGGTTAACAGAATGTGAAAGGGAAATATTTTCCAGAGAAACAATTCCACTGACAATTTGATTTTCTACTAGACAGACCAACATGGCGCATCAGCAGTTTTAAAAGAGTAATTGTACAGATAAATAAAGAGGCAGAGCAGCTGCACAAAGTGATCAGAAATTTAGGGGTTTTTTCATTTCAAAATTCTGAAGTGCAGTATCTTAGGAGGGTTTTTTAAAATGACAATAAAAAAAAACAATGCATGGTTTCTTACTTCTGCCATGAAGAAAAAGGGGTTGGGAGGAGGATAAAGGAAGATTTGTCATGTATTCTCCATAATCTCTATATCTGGCTAGGAACATAATTCGTGCCAAAATAAAGTCTTTGGGAAGCACTGACACTTTAGTATGCTCATGTATAGGTCCACATTAGGTTAATATAACTGTTTACCAACTTAAAAAAATAAAAACAGACACACCTTTATTAATGATTTCTACAGAATTTTACATAGAAAAAAGATACAAATTAATGCAGATCCACTTGGGCAAAAATAAACTACAATGTACTTAAAGATGCAACAACTTAATTTCCCCTGCACGAGAAGATATATTGGAGCTGAAAGCTTTAGTTTGTCCTGATGCCAGGATACAGCACCAGTTATACTTAATTTTGTTTCTCATAGTCGAATTTAATATCAGTTCTAGTATATATATCAAACTGTATATGTTTATTCTTATTGTTTGTTTCGATTCTGACGTTCCTGCAAAGAGAAAAAAGTTAAGATTTTAGTCAAAGGAACAAGCAAAGAGTTTTTAGTAGTTTAACAGCACTAATGTGATCCCAGATATTTATACACTTAAAACAATGCTGCTACATTTTATAAATGAATTGTTCATACCCAACAAACCCAAGGACTTGATAACTTAATATTTTTAAGTGCAGCCTCAAGTGGAACATCTGGGTGAATACCTGCAGTCACTTCAAACCAACAGCAGCTGAAGGTCACAGAGAGAGAAAGGTATGAAATATCAACACTCCTAAGGAGAAACAGGATCTGCAATATTCTACTTTCTGGATTATTTTAGCTACTGCAGTAGTAGCACAACCAATACACGAGCAGAAAGCAGATGGCAGATTAGTGAACTCCACAGAACTGGTCTAATTTTGAAGCACTCGAATGACTTTGGAATTTAGTCACATTCAGTAAAAGCCGGGATTTGAGCTGTCTAGAAATTCTGTCCCTAATTCTTCCTCTCTGTTCAACTATTCTAGGAAGCACTGAGAAATACTTGAGGGTAAGGGGAAAAAAAAATTCGGTAGAAGAAAAAAGTTTTGTGCTTCTACATAGTCTCATAAAAACCAGCATGGCTGAACAACCAAAGGGTGTCCCAAAGTGCTCCAGCACAGCAGCTGGGAGGGCCTTTGAGCCTTTTTCCAAAGCTTCTGCTAATCACAAATACTGAAACCAGATAAAGGTCACCCAAAGGCTACAGCCCTGGGGGCTGCCTGCAGGTGAGCTTCATGTCAGTGACTGTGTTCTCCCCAGAGCACAGGGCTCCCACAGACACCGAGCAGTGCCCCAGCAGAACAGGGCACGTGCTCTCTGTTTCAGGAGCCCCACAAGTGCAGAACCTGCAACAGCAGCAGGACCACGCCAGGCTGCTGTGTCCTCGGTCCTGCGCAGCCTCCAGCTGAGGCACCACTGCACGCTGAACAGAAAGGGCTCAGCCTCCCTGTTTTTGCTGTTTGCAGCGCAGAACTGGCATGGAAAGACTCGACTCTGTACTTAAATGCATCAATATGGCACCAAATCCTATTCCAAGCAAGGAAATCGTGAAGTAGCCCAAGCACCACCAAGAGCCAACTCCGGAACTAACTCCTTCAGATTCTGTTTTGTGCATTCATTCTGTATAAAGTTCATCTCAGAGTTGTTTCTGCTGTGATATAAATCTTATTTGCAAATATACCAACCATTATAAATGTAACAGATTGCACTTGTTGCTTCAGTTGGTCACAGCATAAAAATCAGAAGAGATTTTTAAAAACTGAATATATTGATTTCTGCCTCCAGGCAGAATATTAATATTTCAATTTTCATAATAAAATTAAGTCAACAAAGTCCAGAATGAATTCTTAATCTATGATTTAAGACAGAAGTAAGAGATAGCGAAGTTGTTTTACCAAATCAACAAAAACAGGCTGTGTAAAGTGGTAGAATTTATTATAAAAATCTATATTCCTCCTGTCTTTTAACTCTTGACTGTGATGAATTATCAGTGAAAGACATTTCTTAATGGCAGAGTGTCAGAACATTAGGGGTTGTTCGTAATAAAAAGAGCTTATGTCTGCCTGACATTTCAAACAAAAGGTGGTTAGAAAGTATCTAGAACTGAATCATATCAACTCCATTTTCAGGCTTCCAAAAAAAGTAATTGTTCCATCTTATTTCCAACTTCCCTTTCCAAGGTGGCACATCCCCTTTACTGTCCTACCATGTTCATGAGCTGATTCTGTCTCACTGCCACCTCATGTAACTTACTTGTTGTTTTCCGTGTAGTCACCCACTGACCTTCCTAATTCCATTTTCTTTAGAAATGGAAGGTTTTATTCTCGTGGACTAGCCCCACATAACCAGAGGCAGGCTAGAACTGAGACCTCCACCTGAAGCACTCATGGCATTCAGAAACTCAGCTCAGACTCAGTAATTCATTAAAAAGTGCTCTTTACTGAGCAAGTTCCCAAGCAGTTCCTCCTACCTTGCTTTTTGCTTTCTCTCTTGGGGGCTAATCTGAGTCTTCCTCTTTACAAATGTCTGAAACCACATAAACTGATGCTGCAATTCTTCGTGCTCTTGAGCATGGCTGCTTTTTAGAAGCTCTAACTCTCAAATTCTCTTCCTTACTGCTACTTAGCACTACTGCGAGCAAGAACAAACAGTTTTATAAGCAACTAACAAAGCTGTGCTCATTCTGGTTCTGAAGATCCAGAGCCTTCAGTTTCTCTTCTCCAGTGGAATACTCTTGATATCTCACAGGAGAGCTCCAGATGCACACTTCTCCTTCATGACACTAATCTGTGTAGTCTTCAGACACAGGGAAAATGGGTTTCCACAAAATTTGCAGAGATTTCCATCTTGGAGATACTCATCCCTGTCAAACTTCTTTTCTCTTCACCTCAGGCTAAAGTAGCTTCAACTTTCCCACTAAACTTTGTTAAAGTCAAGGGGATCAAAGCATTCATCTTCAGACACAAAAATATAAATGTTTTCTTTGTCTCAGGAGCACAGTATTACTCTTAAAATATGTTTTTTAACTAGAGCTTTGGAGGAAGGACAATATTCCATCCTTTCAAGTTCTGCGAGTGCATTCACAGAAAGCTCATCACTGAAAGGAATCACACAGTGCTAGGAGAAAATGAGTATTTCCAGGTGCTAACATGCACCAGCCAACACTTCTCAGTATTTAATCACCTAAAGCAGAACTGGTAATCCTGGTGATTCAGGAGCTTTCTGAGACTGTGCAGCTCTGCCAACACAACACCAAGGTGTAGAGCTGAGTGCCTTGCCCAGATCAGAGGTGGCAGCACAGCAGCCCAGTACAGGAACTGGGACCATCTGCTTTGGTGCAGATCTGGGAGCACGAGCTGCTGACAGCTCATCTGTCACCTGGGAAGTACCAAGATCTGCAACAAGTTTATTATCTTTACAAGCTTTTAAACTTAGGAAGACAACTTTGTTAAGACTCTGAGGGCATGCTTTAGGGAATATTAATAACTAATGCCACATTATACTCTGTTTTCTTTTAAAAGAAGCTCTCTCACATGTCACAACTTTTTGACAGTTTTCAGAGCATGAGCTTTGATGACAGAAGTGGCTCTTTGTGGGCACTGTAGCAGCTCTGGAACTGACTGAAAAAGGCTGTGAGGGTCAGGTGAGAATTCATGCCACTCACCGTTTTGCTATTTCATTCCAGACCCCAATACCCTTCTATTATTCCCCTCCCAGGTTCTGGGTCACCAGACTGGGCTTAAGTATTTCAGTGTGGCAAATCAAAAGCTGGACTTATATCCCAGCATGACCAAATCCTCTCTCAGTTCTGGAGGGATACCTTCTTTCAGCAATGCTGCAACAGTGATGAATCTTTGGCACTTGAATGAATTTCATCCAGCATTACACCTGCCAAAGCCTCACTGGATGATTTGGCACTGACACAGGCTCCCACATCAGTTAAACTCAGCAGCACACGCTGGAGCTGGCTCTGCACACAGCAGCCATGGAAATGCTGGTTAGCAACAAACTGGAGCCATCTGAAGAGCTGAAATGTCAGTGGCGTGCCCTGAACAGATTACATTATTATTCTCTACTAAATATTTGTGTATAAATGAAATTGTATCATTCAAGCTCTCCTTGTACAGCTTTTTAAGAATTTTGTTCTTGTAATCACAATAGCAGTGAAATGGAAGCAAAATTTCAACGATTTTACAGCTAAACCAGAGTATAATGAGTTAAACCCAGCAATCTGAAAACCAATTAGGATGGCACATATACAAACAACTACCTGAAAATGTCTATTAGGTCGTAAGATAGTTTAGCTGACTACAAGATTCTTCAAAAATTACTGTCATAGGAAGATTAACTTTGTTAACAGGAAGGTTTGAACTTCAATAGCACAAAGTTCTTAACTGTAAGAACTTTAAAGGTGTGTATATCCTGTAAAAAACAAACTCTTCTAGTAATCAGCTGGAGTTCTAAAATTCATTTTGTCAATGAAGGGGAAAAATAGTGACTTTCCAGACAAGTTTTATAGAGTGCAACCTGACAAGCAGCATCTTATTTTTCATTCCTTCACTGCTGCTCTGCTTTACCTCTCTGGCACTATTACCTTCCTCGGGGTACTTTGGTGTCCCATTTTCTAAGCTATTCAGAAGAATCTAAGAAATATTAACTTAGACTTCATAGTTTATTTTGTGAATGTGTAATACAAGCCAGAGCTTCCATTTTAAATGGGGAAGGAAAATGCATTATTTTGAAAAACTGATCCTGTTATAAATAAAACAGTGACCTGGGTAAGAATATTTTTGAGCAGATAGTGGGATTAGTTGTGTTTATTAAATCAACCCAAAATGAGATCAGCTCAGTAGTCGAACACCAGCCCTCTGAGATCCTACAAAGCACAGGAATTCTGGTGTTTGTGCCACCACTGGGATCTTCCTCAGGCCAGTGAGTTATCTGTGCAAGAGCAGATCTGTTATCACTTTCCCTGTGCTCTCACTCCTTAGACACCCACAGTTCTCCCCTCCAGACTTGGCAGCAGAGCACAGGGAGACAGAATTAAAAACCCAAAACAATCACACCCCCATACACCACAAACACTGGACAGAAGAACCCAGGCTGCCTCACTTCATCAAGATTCTCTCCTACATAAGGGAACACCTCTCCAAGATTCAGGTTGTATTAAATATTGAATTGTTAATTATCTACCGAAGGAATGCAGTGCTCAAGTAAAGGCCTTTAGGTTTTACCTTGTGGAACCCCACAGGGAGTACACAAGAACAACTTCCAAATTTAAGCTGTCCTTCCCTGCTGTGCTGAGGTCAGCTATACACATCTATCATGGCCAGGAAAAGTTCAGCCACAAAGTTTTAAAGAAACTGAACTCCTTTTCTCACATAATTTAATGGTACATTCTATGGAGACAGTTAAAACCAATTTTATCTACACTTTTAAATAGCACTAAAAACTTTAAAATGGCAATTTTAAAATTTAAGCTGCAGGAACATGCATTAAGTGTTTGCTTTAAAAACATCTTAAAACAAGTGTGAGCTACCCTAAACTAAACCAGCCAGTCAAACTAATGCTGTATTTGCAATGCTACACGAAAAAGGTCTAGGAAACACTATCAACACCAAGCAAATTTAAGTGTTACTTCAGTAGCAACTACGCATCCTGACACCTATTATTTTGTCAGGTTATTACTTCTAGACTGCCTAATTAGAGAAAGGCATTCTTGAAACTGAGGTTGTGGGATGGAGAGGGACAGAGATCCCTTGTGATAGACTTAGAGCCATGAAATTGTATGGAAATTTTTACTGCACTTTCCCAGTTACTGCCCAGACTTCTCTCACTACATCTTCACTCAAAACTTCAAAAATTAGTAGACAGATTAAACCTGGGAACTGAAAACCTTTATTTATCCAAATAATACATATGACTTCAGCAGCATAAATGCACTCTTTCTAGCACTATTCCAGAAATATTACGCAACTCTTTCTTTTCCAGAGAGATAAACTGAATAAACAAAATCAGGTTTCTTATTCTTAAAGATGATGTACAAATTTCAAATACCAACACAGGTATCAATTTTGATAGCCCAGTTCCAGTCAAACAGTGCTAAAGCACCTCATATTTAAGGCAAAAAACTTAAATGACAAATCACTAGCAGAACCCAATTCTGAAAACAGAAACTATTTTCTATTAACCATTTTAAGATAAAAAAAAAAAAATCAAACGTCAATAAACTGGACATAAAGTCCTTTACCTGTATTACTGCTTAGCTTTCTGCTTTGAAACTCATTGACTCGTGAAACTTTCACAGACAAATACGCATCAGATTTGTGTTGTTAAACACACAAGAAACCATCAAGGTGAGATATATTAAAAACATTCCGAATTCCTACTTACATTTTTCCACCATAGCAGCCTTCACATTTCATTTTCCCCATATCTGTGTATAAAATAAATTTTTTAATAAGTTTACCTTCCGCACCACCTCCTCCTCTTCCTGGCGCTTTTCATAATGAGAAAAGTCATCAAAGATGGAGGTCGTGTGCTTGTAAGTAGCAATAATTTTAAGCACTTGTTTTGCTTTTTCTAAGGGCACCTCCTGTGTATCACGGGAGTTTGTAACGGGTTTGTTGTCATTGTTCTCCAGCCTGATGTGTCTCAGTTGGTTGTTGGGCACATCCTTCACAAAGATCCACTTGACATCAAATTTCCCCTTCCACTTGTCCTGAGACCAGACACCTGCACTGGTGCCGTAGTCCACAGGTGATTTCATCTCTGCTACTCCACAGAAGTGTCCACTGCCATTGACACTGAAAAGCAAGTACACCGGGCCCTTGCTGTTCATGGAGCGAAAAGCGCTGTCCAGGCGTTTGTTGCCGTGTTCCGTACTACACCAAATAGAATATTTAATGGAACGATGAATATCATCCTCAGAATAGCTCTTTATTATGAACACGCGTCCATTTTTAAGGTTCCATTCGAAATCTTTAGGGTTATAGCTGTGAGCAGCTTTCAGTTTTTCAAGGACAGGATGGGACTCGCCGCTCGGAACGGGGTTGGGCTGGGTGCTGCCAGCTGAGTTGGTGTCGTTCCCAGTTCCTCCACTTTGGCCAAAAGCTGCATTTCTGTTGCGAGGAGCTACCCAGCGATTTTGGGGGGGCTGCTGAGGGGTCTGATACTGTGGCTGAGTCAATGGAGGAGGCTGAGCTGGAACAGGCTGAACAATTGGTTGCTGTGGCTGTGGAACAGACTGAGGAGAAGGTATCTGTTGGGGGGCAGGAACTTTTGCCACAGGACCCTTATTGTCCCAAGTACCTATGTCCATATTATGCTTTATAGGGGGAGGAGGCAACGCTCCTCCGATTACAGGTCCAGTTTTTGTTTTCATTTTAGGCTGTGGTTTTGCAGGCTTGCTGGCAATAGCAGCCCAAGAGGTTGGTTTAGATACTGGCAAGTTTACATTAGATCCACCATTCCCAGAGAGGGCACCTGTCATCCCGGCACTGTTAACCACAGAACCTACTGTTTTCACCGCAGAAGTTGTAACATCTCCACCAATCTTAAGTCCAACCATTCCCTGTTCAATACTGTTCATTCCAGGAGCTTTATTTAATGTATCATTATGAAATCCTGTTTGTCCATCCACAATGGTACCCCCCAGGGAACTGGGTGGGTAGCTGTAACTGCTCCCATATGCTGAGCTTTGAGTCTGCTGTCCTTGGGATCCACTTGTTCCCCAAGCTGAGAAGGCAGGATTTTCAGGGAAAAAGTTAAACCGGTGTTGATAGATATTATTTCCCAGACCCCCAGGCTGTCCAAAAACAGCATCGTGCATAAAATGATGATCCCCATTACTGAGCTGTCCATAGGTGGTGAGATAAGGGATAGGAGGATCTCCTCCTGTAGACCATGGTGCTTCACTGAGAGAATAGGGGAACCCAATAGATGGTGGATAGTAACTGGACAGATAAGGATCAGTCATTGATGGATAGCTACTGCTCTGTTAAAGAGAAAAAAAAAGTCACCAGATAAATAAACCCTTCATTTATGAATAGGCACAACACCAAATAGAAAAGAACACCAGAGACAAGGTAATGTAATTTCTAATGACAGATCCTACTTCATTTTAGCCCTGAATCCTTCTTGGAATGTGAACTATCTGGACATTTATAATACCCCAGGACCAGGGGCTCACATAAGGGTTAGTAGTTGAGATTGTGAAACTCTTTAATCTTACATTACTAAGGTTATTTAGTAGCCAACACCCCGAATTATTTTAAGGAACATATCTAACTATATTTTGTAGCTCACAGAACTAAGGATATTTAGCATTTCTAGACTGCTACATGGAAGAAGCTTTAGACTATAAATTACCTTAATATGACAATACACATAATACACTATTAACAACCCTCATTATGTAGTCGTTTTGAGGGACCAACAGACTCCAATAAAAAAAACACACCTCAAGCAGCAGAACACATACAGGCTACTTCTGACACACATGCCAAGCCCGCCACAGGTAAGAGATACAAAATGAAATTACAGGGCCTGGTGCACCAGAAGCAAGTCCATGCCAAGATGGCACATGGCACAGGCCATCCAAACTCCCGGGGAAAGATCCTATCCAGCCTTTTGCATAAGGCTTTTCCTCCCCTCAGCAGTAAAGTTACAACTGTGCAGGAGGGTTTCTGACCATCCTTCCAAACAGGACACTTCTCCCACTCATGAAATAAGAGAACAAACATTTATAAACCGGCAGACCCCCTCTGAAATTTCCTCCCCTTCAACTGTTTCTCACACCAAGCTGAGAAGCTCTTCCTCTCACTAACACTCTGCTGGCACCTGATTTTGAAGCATTCCATATGATTCTTATATTCAACAATGCAAAAGAACAAAGCCAGGATATTCTAAAGTAGGCTTTATTCCTCTTCAAATCAACTTGAAGCACATATATTGGAGACCTTCCAAAGTGACACTCCAACTGTAATTACCAGAGAGGGGGTGGGAAGGTCAACATCTCCTGTTAATGAGTCGAACAGTAGCTCGCCTTTCCTTACTCATAAAGACTATTTTAAGAAGAGGAACTCTTCTTTCAAACTGCTAGATTTCAAACTTGAAAAAAAAAAAGTATCTGCAGAATTAGCAAAACTGCACCTCAACTTCAGTCATTTTTCAAAAAATCTGATTGTTTCTCAGCTTTCTAAAAAAAAAAAGTAAAATCCCCTCCTTGCTGACGATAAGCCTAATACCCAACTGATACAGAATCATTTTTACTGCTCATTTTTCAATGACCTCTTTTCCATGACACCCCAAAGCCAGAGTAATTCAATATCCTTGTTTCATACACAGAATGATATCACAATATGTCTCAGACTTCCAAACAGTACTGCAAACACTTCTGAGATTTAAACAGCCTAAATCCAATGTTATTGATTCAAAAGAAATGATCTCTGCCACCGTTCAAGCTGCCTTTATTTACACATAAATTCTATCACTAACAACAGGTACAGAAATCACCTTCCTATGAGACAATCCTCTAAAATACCCTGAGTTTTTGAGTCTCCCAAGCTAAAGTAATCAATATTTAGCATAAAAACCCATTTTTCTGAAATACTTTACTTTGACATTGCTGTGTGTTATATTTTAAAGTGCTAATTTAAGAAAATTTAAAAACAAATGCAGGTGAAAGGGAGGAGATACAAGTAGTTCTCTGAGATACTTATGCTGGTATATTTTACAAATTTAGAATGTAAGACCAAAAAGAGTGAGCCTACAGAAAAGCAAGCGTTTTGTCTCAGAAATATTTATGCTAAAGGATTTTAGACAATTCCTGCAGCTGTCATCTTCTCACACAGCCTGTAAAGTCTCCACAAGGATTCTAACAAGATTAAAGGAAAGTTTCAGCAGCCGTTCTTACCAAACATTCAATCTATTTTGACTGGCTTTATGCCAGAGTGTGTAAAAGAAACCCTGACAGAAGTTCTTCCCTGCAACAGCAGAACATTTATTTCAATAAACTTATCCTTGACCTTTCTGCACCCTTCTGTATCTTTTTTATAAAAAAAAAAAACCCAAACAAAAACAACCACCCAACCCAACCATTCTGTTAATTAGGGAAGAATCTCCTCTCTCCCCAAAATATGCTACTTGCTGGTGATTCACTGTTCCAAAGGAATAATCTCTTGGTTCTGAATGACTTCACAGGAGGATGCTTTTCTGGCTGAGTGTAAATTTTTATACGAAGGGTCTACTTGACTCAGTTCCCTTTGCTCTTGAAAGTACTTTTAGTGTGCTTGACAGTGAAAAGCTCTCATATCTCTGCATTAACTACTTCTGCTTGGACACCAGAACTTTTATGGGAAGAAAAGAAGGTACCACTCGAGCTCAGATTTCAACAGAAAGATGGAAGGCAATCATATTTTATTTGATTTTATAGCATGCTTATCCTCATTAAAAAGACTAATTAGTATTTTTGAATGATGAAATTAACACAGTATTACTAACCTACATTTGATTTTTGATGTCGAACATATTGTGTCAGCTGGGGCTTTGATTTCCTAATTTTTAAATACCTATTTTTTCCTATTTTTAAATACCCATTTGGTTTCAAATTTTTTTTTTAAGTTATCTGTACTTTACAGTAATTTTCAAGGGCTGAATAAATCTGACTGGATAACTGGATAATAAGGCTTTGTTCAGCAACATGGCTGTCTTCAGTACAAAATCTCAACAGTCCTAATTAATGCTACTGTCACTTTCCACTTAAAATTGTAAGAGGACCTACACAATTGTTTCTTGTGCCATGCCAATTTTTCACTGCAGCATAAATAAATTGGTCAATGGAGCTACACTTTCATAAAGAAAACTTTTATTATAATTATGGAAATTCTAACAGCCGTAGCAATTTTTCTATTTAATCCTAGTAATTGGGCTTGTTGACAGCAAAGACAAATTTCCTAGCATTAAATTATAATAGATGGGTCTATTTTTTCTATGTGAACATTGAGTATATTTCACATTAGAAAACACAGCTTGGTTTTAAGCAATTAAAAACTACAAACAAATGTGATGAAGCACAATTTAAAAAAAAAAAAAAATCAGAGGGAGGTGAAAACCTCATTTTCTTTTATAATTAATTTTGCATTAAAAATTAAGATTTTACTTCCTTTTTTCCCCACAAAGGCTTTTCTACCTTCCACAGCACGTTAACTCTAAAAGCAGGAATGCTTTCCATTAAATTATTGTAAGTCTGGAGAACATGTCTATGCTGCAAGCAAGCTCAGTGATGTCCTCAGTATTAACACTGGCATCTGACAGCTTCAGGCTGAATTATAAATTTCCTTTTTAAAATGTAACACTTCGCCTCCCCACCATGTACCTCTGGTAAGTGTTTCTCTCTGAAATAGTGTTTCATACTTGTGAATGAAAACTTTTTGCTTCTCCAGTTTCTATACATTTTCTTCCTTCTAAAGATTTGAACGTGAAGTGAAAAATTACTTCAGGGTATACTTTCAATTATAATGGTATTTTAGTCATGGATGTTGATTTAATGTGCATTATAATGAGAGTTTACATTACAGTACCTTACTCTTAAGACATATCAGAGGACATGAAAGTACATTTGCTGAAGTGTAAAAAATAGGACAACTCTACAAACTACCTAGAGAGCATCCAACCCAAATCTCAACTACACTAATTTCTAGGATTATATGAATAATAAAAATCAGGAGAGCCCAAAAGCAGAATTTTCACACTCCCACAAGCAACTCGTCTATCAAAGACCTGTAAGACCACTTTGTCCAGCCACATCAGTAACCTGGAAGAGGAGGAGGAATCGGCTCCAGCTCCTTGGAGCATTAACTTCATTTTCACTTGTGGCCATCTGGAGATTCAGAGTAATATTAGCTTTGGGAACTCAAATGCTGGTTGTATCACTAAGTAACACAATATGCTGTCACTTCTTTTTCCATTTCTATTTAAGGCATTTTCCTCCCTCCACACAATCCTATCAATGGAGTGCCAACAGCATGCCTAAGGAGAAAAAAAACTAAGTTAAAAATACACTAACCTGATTTGACTGCCCGGAAAGGTAAGGTTCAAAATCGTTGTCATGAACTGTGTCCTTCTGATGTAACGAACCATTTTGTACTACAAGAAAAGGGTTACAGCACATTATAACACCAGTAGCAGCATTGCAGGAATGAGTTCCACCCTATGCTACTTTAGGAAAAGCCATATTTCTTCTCCAAACCAGGAAGACTCATAAAAACACCAAGGGATGACATTTCCCCCCCACCAGGTGGTTTCTCTTTATATTACTGCTTATAAAACAAAGTTTGAGTAAGTTTAAAAAATTAGTAATTAAAAACTCTACAGCTGAGAGTGAGTAAACAACTCATGTGAATTAACTCCAAACAAAAAATAATTATTGAGAAGAATTTTGTGAAAAAAGATTGGGAAACAACATCTATTGTTCTGGCCCATAATTAGAACACTCCAACTCACAGTTCTCCCAGCGTATGTTATTCACTGCTTAAGCTGGCTAAAATAAGATGAGGTGAGGTTACATTTAATTATGAAATGATGACTGCTAAGTGCTTTGGTATCCTGATATTTTCAGGAAAACTTAAGTTTCAACGTTCTCATCTGTAAAATAAAGATATCTGCCATAAAGTCCTACTTCAGCATAAAAGAATGTCTGATAAGCATTCAAAACCCATTACTGAATGATATACAAACCCAAAACGGGTATTAGGTCCCTTCAAACAATTTCCTGTTTGCTTTAAATTTAAAAAAACAAGGTCAAACACATGGTGTGATAGTTGCTGTATTTACCTATTTCATAGAACAGCTGAACTAAATAAAACACTACACCAAATAATGTGTTTTGCAAACAAGTTTGGGAATTTAGCAGAATATTTCTGCAAAGTCTGTCAGGGGGAGTAGAGGTAAAAGAGTGTTTACAAACACAGGGAATGTGTTTCTTCAACTAGAAGGAGCTAGATTTTCAAGGCAGGTTAGGATCTATTAAAATGCATTTATGAGTTGAACATTGTTAGTTTCTAAGCCTTAACAGTTACACACTTGTTAGCAATCACAGTAAGAATGAAGGTATTTTTTTAGATGACTTGTTATTAAATTTAATTCCAACTGAAGCAGAAGAGTTATAAAAAAGCCTATTATCTCATCAGAAGTTAGCCTTTTATTTAAAGCTCCTTATATTATTAAGTTGTAGACTTATGTAAATGTCTCAGCCAACAGCAGAGCAGCAAAACAACTGCATCCACAGAGTGTGCAAGAGTAGGTAAAAATATATATATTGTACAGGGATATCCTTGTGACTCTATGTAGCAACCTGCTTCATCTTAAACGAGGAGAATTATTCAGTACCAACATACAGTCCTTCCCACTGCAAACCCAGCAGCATTAAGTGGGATGCAGGCAAGCTCGGATGAATGGCAGCCGACGTTATTTTTGAAACAAAGCACACATTCCCTCATTCCCAGGTGTTTTCCATACAGAGTAAGAGCGATACATTTCTTCTCACCTACAGCTACCTGGGTAATTGACCTGCTACAGGAACAATTTAAGCGACCAGATCTCAGCATGATTCTCACCTTTATTATCCTGTCCTTTCGGTCTCTGGGAAGCCACAGCACGTGATTTAGGAAAAAAAAAAAGAAAAGGGAAATAAAAAAGTTAATTTTAGAAAAACGCTTATATTGTCATAGGTACTGCAAATCCCGCAGATTCGAAGGACAGGGAAGAGACTCGTAAAAATGGCCAGCAGCATCTCAAGGTTTGTTTGGAGCTGGGCTGGAGCAGCGTGTTCCACGTATCACTCAGCACCGGCCTTCCTGAGAAATGGCCCCGGCTCCGGGGAGGAGGCGGGAACGTGCTGTGCCCACGGGGGAAGTTAAGGAGAGCGATGGAGGACTAAAGCAGCCGAGAGGGAGAAGAAAGCCTCGCGGGGCCTGC
>VWZW01006977.1:547-130963 GCA_013397115.1 Edolisoma coerulescens | reverse complement strand
GAGCCTGATAGCTCAAGATTATGTTTTTGGATAACGGCACATGGGGGGATTCTTGGGGTGTCTTGTGCAAGGCCAGGAGTTGGATTCGATGATCCTTGCGGCTCTCTTCCGACTCGGAATATTCTCTGATTCTGTCCCTTCTCCTCCCTTAGCCTTTGCAAGGACTGTTTGCCCACAGACTCAGCTGTGCAAGTTCACAGGATCACTGAATCACTGAGACAGAATCACAGAGCTTCCTGAGTCGGAAGGGACCCAGGCTCACAGAACCAAGTAGGTTGGAAAAGACCTCTGAGATCATCACGTCCAAGCTATGGCCCAGCAGCCCTGGTCAGCTAACACCAGGGCACTGAGTGCCATGGCCAGTCTTTCCTCAAACACCTTCAGGGATGGTGACTCCACCACCTCCCCGGGGCCCCCCATTCCGATGTCTAATTGCCCTTTCTGTGAAGGAATTCCTCCTAATGTCCAGCCTAAACTTCCCCAGGGCAGCTTAAGACTGTCATCTATTGACAGCAAGGATCAACAAAGCCCAACTCCTGTCCCAGCACAGGACATCCCCGACAATCCCACCATGTGTCTGAGAGCATTGTCCAAATCTCCTTGGAATCAGTGCCGTGATCACTTTCCTGTGGAGCCTGTTTTAGTTCACCCATTGCCCCGAGAGCTTTGGGAGCCCCATTTTCCCTCGCACCAGCCCACGGTAGCCACGGCCAGGACGCCCTGGCAGAGGATCACAGCCAGCCTGACCACTGGCAGCAGCCGCCCTCAACATGGGTTTTTATCAGATTAATTAAATTTTTTTTTCCTTCCAGCTATTTTGCAGAACCTGGGTGGAGTTGTGGGCCCCTTAGCCCAGTTTATATTGATTTCAGCAGGGCCAAGGTGTAAGTTCCACAAGCTACAAAGTCTTGTAGCATCTCCATGCTTAATTTTGGGGGTAAAAGTGGCAAATTTTGGCCCTTGTGAAATACACTAAACAACACAATCATGCTGTCCTTTAGATGCAGTTAAAACCAGAGTCTTCTCTGTGTTCACACGTTTGGAACTTGTTACTTTGAGTTTGTACTTACCATTCTAATAAAATATCTGAAATGAAGAGTCCACTTTTGTCCTTTTTCTGATCAGACATAAAGAAAAAAGAGCGCCTGGAGATGCTTTGGGTTCTCTGTTTGACTTAAGTAGCAGGTAATAACTGGTATTTTCCTAGAATCCCAGAAGGGTTTGGGTTGGAAGAGACCTCAGAGATCATCTTGCTCCAATCCCTGCCGTGGGCAGGGACACCTCCCACTAGACCAGGTTGCTCCAAGCCCTGTCCGACCTGGCCTGTTCCAATTCTGTTGGTCTCTGGTGTAGTCATGGAGCAAGTCAGTAAATCCCTGCTCTGGGCAGTCCCTGAGCGAGCTGGAAAGGCCGTCCAAAGCGCAGAGCTTCAAAAAACCAGGATGAAAAAAGTGATCAGCGTGGCTGGAGAGAGGAACATGTGTGTGGAAGGAGAAGGGGAAGGCTGGATGCCTGGGTGATGGGCACTGCTCCGAAGTCCATGTGATTGTGTATGTTCACATCTCGATATAGAAACGATGTGACTGTGAATCATCCTCGCCAGGAGAGCATGTGGGCAGAATGTTAGAGCTCTCTCTGCTTCAGCATCCCAACGTACAGGGGGCTGCTCTGAGGCTGTACCTGTTAGATTAGACCCAAAAGTATCATGGCACATACATACGTGCATGTACACATCTAAGTCTTTGTGGGAATGTTTCTTTTTCTTTTGCATTTGGAAAATGTGAATTTTTTTTCTTCCTGGTAATGCTAAGAATGATCTTGTCTATCTGTTGAGAAGTGCATAATCCTTTAGAAATAAAACCAGTAAGATGAAAAGTCTCAGTTGAAGGGTATGGGTAAGGCAATATTCATATTTTTATATATATATATTATATAACTTAGGATACTCTTGGAGGGTAACACTGTAACCCAGGGGGTGACACAAGGTTTAGTTCGGTTTTGTCTTAGTTGAAAGAAATGTGTTCTTCTAGTTTAAGAAAAAGTTGTACTTACCTTTTCCTTCCTTTGCTATCACTTTCTGAAATCTCAGAAACGTTCATGTGTAAGCCGCAGAATACTTTTGTTGGTGTTTTTATTATTAGTTTTTTTTAATTTAGATTTTACAGGAATTTTATGCAGCCTTCTCTGTTATGAGCAAGGAAGAAAATCAAATACTGCCATAACGGAATCATCTCCCTCCTGCACCCCACAGCCCTGTGGAATGTTCCCAAACCAAGGATCCAGCATTCACGTCCATCATTTTAGGGTGAAAAATAAAAGCAGACACACAGAGAAATTGTATCTGTTCTTCTCTCCTGTTTCTCATGTCACTGACACATTGTTTGTGAAAACATGAGGAGGGAAATCATATGCAAAGAGTGTGGCCTGTGAACAGATCCCATCTGACATCAGCATCACACATGCTGTTCCCTGCAAGACAGCTTCCTTGGAAAGCTGTGGCAAGGAGCTCAACGGAGCAACGACTGAGCACAGGGACTCTCCCCTGTCTCCCTCTTGAGCTTCATCCTTGGCAACTCCTTCTTGCTGCTGCCGTGTGGTTCCCATTAAATTGTAAGGTCAGTCTGTCTTTGGTGACTCTGTTGTGCATTTTTCCCTTCAGCTCTCTGCAGTGACTTCAGGTTGCTCTGTTGTCTTTCTTCCTCTTGTCTTTCAATCCTGCTATTGATTATTGATATAGGGACAAAATAAACCTATTCCAAGCCAATTTGCATGGAGAAAAGCAGATGATTGTATTGTGAATAGCTCAAGAATAGATCTTTCTGCCTGTCGCCCAAGCAGTACTCAGGCAGCCAGGCACATTCTCTGCAACAAAAACACAGTCCAAACTACAGCAGGATTTAATTGGAAAATCAGATGTTCTATGATTCTTGATGGCTGATTCTCTGCCAATTATAAAGTATGATGGGCTCCATTAGAATCACAACAATGCCTGAAAAATCCTTCTTTACAGGTAATTTAATGGCTGACTGGTGGAACTTTGGCCACAAGTGGGTAAGAATCTCTTCTGAGGAGCTATTAGTTTTGTATGTGAACAATTTGGAGTTGCAATGCCACTCAGTTTACATGATGTTCCAGTTCTTCTGTTCCTGTACCTCCTGGCTTGGAGTAGTTAAAGGGAATAGAGCCCAGATGTGAGGCTCCTCCATGTCAAAATCAGAAGGAATTGGGAAATGATCAGTCAGAGGGAGAGGAAGAAGCAAAATTCATCTTTGGGGAAACCTGCCAGGTGCTACTTAGGAAGGAAAGAAGAAAGGGAATTTAACTTATTGTTTTCCATGCTCACTGTGGGAATGTACTTAGCCCTACAGTTCTCTCCCCAAACTTTAATTTGTATTCCCAGTCCCTGTGCTGCTGCTCAGGCCTCTAAGCACTCTGCCTGTTCTTTGGATCTTTGGATTGTTGATCTGCTGAAAAGTGAAAATAGTTCACTCAATTTGCAGCAGCATTTAATTTTTGCAGATTTTTTTCAAGTATTCAGAATGTTATGGGAAACAAAAGAAGGACAATAAATAATGGGGTTTGGGGTTGTTCTTTATTTTTTTTTTTTCCTCATGATGTTTGGGTTCACCAGTGAGGGCAAGAAGGGGTAGAAAACTGAATGAAGAGAGAAAATGACCCTTGAAAAAGAAACTCGCATTTTTCAGCTCCAAAAGCCGTTAAGAAAAATAAAAGAGAAGCTATTTTCTACAAACACTTTCCTTTGAAAAAGAAGTGAACAGTTGTCAACCCACTTTTAAACAGCAAAAATATCTTTTATAATAGGCTGGACACTGAAACCATGAAGTTATGAAAGAGTTTTCCTTGTTCCAAAGAACTGGTATATTAGTTTGCTTTTCTTTCAGATCACAGTAGGATTTTAAGGCCAGTTCCTCTATTGATTTTTTGAGTATCTGCTGTGCTTTGCAGATTTTCCTTTTCATATGTACTGTGTTCTGTTCTGTGGGCTGGGATATTAATAGGATATGATTTGAAGCACTTTCATGAATCATGTTGCAAGCTACATTTAGCTATTCCTAACTATTACAATACCTACAGTTTTGAGGCAATCAAATGCCGTGGTAGTGGGGGCCAGGGGAAAGAACTAGGGCAGGAGATTGAAAGATTTGAATCCCTAGGAAATCACTCCACAAAACAGGTATTTGTTACTCACTTGTGCATTAGTTCCAGCAGTCTCTATGTATAGTGTGTGTATTTTTTACAAGAGCAGGCAGTGATAGGATAAGGGGGAATGGCTTTAAACTAAAAGAGGAGAGATTTAGGTTTGATGTTAGGAAGAAGTTCTGTGCTCAGAGGGCTGTGAGGCCCTGGCACAGGTTACCCAGAGAAGCTGTGGCTGCCCCATCCCTGGAAGTGTCCGAGGCCAGTTTGGATGGGGCTTGGAGCAACCTGGGATAGTGGAAGGTGTCCCTGCCCATGGCAGGGGTGTGAAGGGAGAGGAGCTTTAAGGTCCATTCCAACCCAAACCATTCTGGGATTCTATGATTTACTTCATAGCAACATTTTCCAGCTTCCTGAATTAATGATTGTTAATGTGTGAAGAAATAAATCATTTATTATTATTAATGTGTTAAACTTGTTTTTCATTATTATTGAAAAGTCCACTGAGGGAAGTGCAGCAAGGAAGACATTGACAGGCTGAGAAGATCCCTGTAGATATATAGCAGAACTTGTTATGGGAAAAGAAAAACTTGAGCTGCATGAAACAGCGAAGTGAGACTTCTGAGCTTTTCCCTGCCTTGAGGGAATGGCTTTGTGTTTGTCCCAGGGGTGAGCAGTCACTTTTCCATATGTCTTGTCACTATTCACTGGGTTGGATCCTGCTTCCTGTCCACAGTGGATTTGTTTTATGGATGCTGTGGAGCTGTGTCGACATCCAGCAGTGTGCTTTGGTCCCTCAGGACTGCCCTGGGAGGAAGCTGAGCAGACGGGCACCCTCACGGGTGTTCCTGTGGCAGGAGAGTGCCAGCAGCTCCCCAGGGAGCAGCAGTGCAGGCGTCCTGCTGCAGGACGAGACCAGCTGGCCCTTCAGGGGGAAGGAAGGGGAAGGACAACACACAAGGAGGAGGTGGCCAGAAGAAGGAAAGCGAGGCCCTAAATGGAGAAACAGCAGCAGTCATCTCTGTCAGGGGCTTTAAGTGTAATGATTTTGTCTACTCTGCTTCAGGCTGCAAAGCAGTTATATCACAGGGTCTGAATGTTTTATTCTGCAAAAGGGATCCATGTCTTCGTAGTGGCTAATATCTGAGCGAGTGGGAATAGGAATTATGCCATAAATTTGCTTCATATCCAGTCCCTTTACACATCAGTTGCAGTGCAAAGCTATGGTGTCTCCTCTTGTGTTCCAGCCTCTTCGTTTCTTCACCAGTGCCAACTGATACCTTTTTTCCCCCTGTTATAAAAGCCTCTTTCCTCAGCAAACTCTTAATTTATTGATGAAAGCACAATAGTCTTCCTCGAGCTAAGCCACAGAGAACAGCTTCATCCCCTTACAGCTGTGTAGCACCTCGAGGGTAGAGATGCTGAATTCTGCTGGAGCTTTTCCAGGGGCTCCAGTCACTCCAGTGCTTTCAAGCTCTTCATTATGCTGTCTCCAGCTATACTCTGGCCCTTGTATTCATTGATTGTTTTCCTTCCGAATCAGGCTGATAATAGCAAGCAGATTTTTGATTAATTATGTTTATATGACTTTCTTCATTGAGTGTTTCCAATCACTGTCTGGTGATGGCACTGTTGATCATTATCCCTGATCTGCCCTGGACTCCTGATTGATGTTTACTGATTCCCACATTTGTTTACCACTAGCTCATGACACTCTTCATTTGAAGGAGCATTCAGAAGTTCAGTAGGACATCTTAATGCTCTGAAAAGGAACAGAAAATGTATGCCTTGCTAAAAAAGCTCAATGTAAGTTGCATACAACACATTACTGAATGTGTTATTTGCTTTCCAAATCTTGGTGTGCTAAAATAAAATCCTATTTTTTATACATGGTGACTTGTGTTTACTTTCTCTCATCCCCACACTTGGTGTCATTTCATCTTCTGCTGCAGTCATCTCACTGGTCCTTCTCAGCTTTCCTCTGTTGGTGAAATGTTCCCCCCAAAATCATGAGTGTATCACCACAGATAATCAACCTTAAACCTAGTTTTTATGATGGAAGAATGCTATGTATACAAGAAAAAAACCTCAAATAACCACTGCCAGAAACAGAAAATATTTGTCAATTCACTTAGAAGCTGCTTTTGAGCTTCTCTGAGATTTATACAGCTTTTCCCTCTTTAACAGTCAGGCTGTGGGTTCCCCTAAAACAGGCGGAATTGTGCACACCTTTGAGAAGCCAGGTGGTTATAAGCAGTAGAAGATGAGGTCGTTGCTTGCAAAATGCCTCATAAAATCAGAATTATCAATCACTCTTATTGATTAACAGGTGATTTGCTACAACCCATCAGCAGACCCCAAACAGCCTCTGTAGGAGGGATTTTGTTAACTCCGACCCTTGGATTTTTAGGATGCATTCTTCAAAAATCAGCATAGACTTAGAAAGAACAGGATCCATGGAGCACAAGATAATGTGCAATTATCTTTATATGTATTTTATTACAGAGAAATTCACTAAGGACAAACCTCCCCAGCACATTCTCTTGTTACAGGATTCTGTAAATGTCATATAAAAGCACTGCCCTCTACTGCTCAAGGGCTTTCATTAACGAGTATTTAATTAGAAAAAACCCAGCACTGTTCTTTTTAATGAGAATGTTTGTATAGGCTTGCCTGTAAAAAAAGGACTCTGGATCTTTTTATTAAAAGAAAAATACTAATTTTTCATTTCTAAGAACCATAAACCACTTTTGTTCTTATGCTTACATGGGGAACTGGTATTTTGTCAAGAATTTAGAAGAAGATTTATGCATCTTCTCAGGCAGTGGTAAAGGAAAACACATTTTCAAGTAATTGCACCTTTCAAAACTATCCTTAAAATCTTCCATTTTGTGGAATTGTGACCACAGGAAGGCAAAGGAATAGGAGGATTTCAAGTTGTGAAGATGTAATGATGGAAGAAGACTTGATTCCCAAAGTAAAGTCAATGCAATCTGTTCAAGCTGTCTGGAGAAAATTCTTGTTGCTATTTATCTGCTAATTTTACAGTACATTTTCTTAAGAAATGTCAGGTGCAAAATACATGTGAAAACAAGCTGAAAAGATGCAGAAATACTGTTATTAGAGTCTCAGCAAAATAGGGAGGTGACAGCCGTTGTATCATAGGAGTCAGGATGTTACACCTGGCACCATACTAGGTTTTAACAAGATTGGTTATTTTCTGGAGAAAATTTGAGCTTAACTTTATGCCTTTACCTCCTGACTCCTATTTATAAAGAGGAAATTTGGACTCGTTAGCCAATAGAGAGCTTCAGCCCAAACCCAACCAATTGGGGGCAACTAAGCATTATAAATGGCCTCTGAGGGAACTGGGGTCACTTGCTCCCTGGCAGTGGTTCTGCTTGGGGAGAGACTTCTGAGGAGAGAAGATTTTTGTGTGAAGCTTGTGGCGTTGAGAGACTTTTAACTCATGGAAGCCTTCTGGGGTCTTGTTAGCCTGTTTCAGGTAAAGTTTTTTTTTTTTTAATAGTTTTATTTTAATTGTGCTAATTATTGGTATGAGCTGTAATGTTGCTTTGGCTTTGTATTACTGTGTAAGTAGAGGCTTGTGGAAAAACATTAATTTTTAGTGGTGTTATAGCTGTTTCAAATTTTAATTTGGTTTGGGGAGTCTTGTTAGCAGAGTTAATGAATATTCTGCAGAGCATATGAATATGCAGGTAAACCATAATAGGCTTCTTAATAAGCAAAAGGTAAATATATTTTTTCTCCTATGTTACACCTCTTATTAAAAAATTTTTTTGAGGAAGAAATAACTTCCTTTGTGAAAACACAAATTAAAAGCTGTGAAGCTTGGTCTCATGTCCTTTCTAGGTGGAGGAAGGCTAAGATAACCTGGCCATCATCTCTGTGAAACCTAGAATTTGTTGTAGCTTGAGAGTTATTGCTTTTGGTTTGTTGGGGCTCAAGATGGGAGCAGCACTGACTGGGGAGCTGTGCCTGGTGAAGAAACTTCTGTGTTCTGGAGCAAAATCTGCTGTGAAGGCAATCAATCTGTCTGCTCCTCAGTTTGTGTAGCTTCCAAATTCTGCTGGGCATCAGTGACTAATGGCTTTGGAGCTTTCTTTCTGGATGGACTTTTCTCTATACCAGTGGCATAGTTCTTGAGTAACTTCTTTACTGTATTAAATAAAGCACAGTTTCTGAAAGAGACTTTTAGAGCTTTTTTACTCCAACTCTGGTTTCTGTCACTGTCATTATAGAATGAAATTCTGGTTGCTAATGAACTTTTTCTTCCTTGCTACCTTTTATTGTGAGAGGCATGTGGCTGAGCAAGCTTGGTTTTGCACCTTTCACTAACTTACATTTTGTAGGGACTTCACTCCAAAGGAATGAAATTGTTCATGGTTCTCAGTTGTGTCATTGTAAGGCTTTTTGAAAGTGTCTTTGCCAGCCATAGGGAAAGCGTTGGAAGCAGTAGCTGAGTTGCAGTTCAGCCTAATCACCCAGGGAAGGGCTGTTACCTTAAGTAGAATGAGAGCTTGGATAATCAGGCACTGGCAACTTCTTTAATTTCACTCTTCCTCTTGCACAGAAAAAGCACAGGCAGAAAATGACAAAAACTAGAAAATCCTTGATTTAAGGACACCACCTCATAGAAACTGCACCTAATTATTTTAGGCTATGGCTTGGAAAAGTTCTTTTTTATAGAGCTATTTCTAGATAATCACTGTTTAATAATCATGCCAATAAGGTCATGAAAAATCTACTGATGTTTTGAGTGGTGTTTGGCTGTAAATGGGGGATTGAGACATTTGTTTGGGTGTGGCTGTTCTCTGTTTTGTTATGGCATACCTGGTCTGGGGAATAAAAAAGCAGAGCCTTTTTAATGCTAGTTTAAAGGCTGAGCAAAATGGCTGGGGATTTATCTTGCAGATCAGATGCCAAAAGCTGTCTTGGTTCAGCTTGGGAGGCAGCGCAGGCTTTGCCCTCCTCTCTCTGTTCCATCTTTCCTGTAAATTGGCAGAGGGGCTTGGAAAGCGCTGGGCTCTTCCTGTCAGACCCCAGTGAGGGCTCAGCAAAAGTTCAACAGCAAAGTACACAAACACCAGGTCTGTGACTGGGCTGCAATTCCGAAACAAGCTGGGCTTTGTTGAGACCAGGAGCTTTCTGGAATGTGCGTGGGGATGAGGAATAATAATGCTGCCTGGCGCTGGGAATGCAGCTGACTGCTCTGGGCTCTCTCATCCTCTCTTTCAGAGCACGGCCATGGGGGATGCAGCACCAGCAGAGCAGCCTGAGCCCAGGGGTGCTCCCTGCCAGCTCTTTGATTCCAGCATGAGGAGCGTGGCGAGGAGACTGAGGACTTTCCAGCAGTGGCCCCGCACCGCCCCTGTGTCTGCCCGGGATCTGGTCGAGGCTGGATTTTTCTACGTGGGCCCCAGGGATGAAGTGCAGTGTTTCTGCTGTGGTGGTGTCCTGAAGGACTGGAGACCTGGTGATTGCCCCATAATAGAGCACCTGAATTTCTTCCCTTCCTGTAAATACGTCTGTGGTGAGGATGTTGGGAACCAGGAGATGCTGTCCCTGCACGAGATCTTTGACACTGTGGATGGGCAGTTCCTGAGTCTCTTGCAGGGGATAGTCAGCGAGGAGACAGCCCTGCCCGATGAGCCAGAGTACCCTGAGATGGTCACAGAGGAGATGAGACTGTCTACATTTGAGAACTGGCCGCAGAATTCCCACATGCATCCAGAGCAACTGGCTAGAGCAGGGTTCTTTTACACAGGTAGGTACTCTGGGGGAATGTCCTTAACTCTTATTCAAGTTAACTCCTGAAAGTTTTTATGTTTTATTGCTCTTAAAAATACCTTTGAGTGTGTGTATTGTAGTTAAAAACCACATCCTTCCTTCTGCCTGTGCTGTTTCACTTGCTGTTTGTGCAGAATTCATTTCAACATTTAACTCCTGTTTGGGTACCAAGGGATCCACTAGTAAATAAACTCCTCTGCCAGTAGGAGTGGAAAAGGTGATGTATTTTTAACAGATGTTTTTACTGACAGAAAAGTGTGTGATTTAAGATCCATTGAGTGTATTTATTCCTTGCACTTCTAAAAGGACTTGAGGAGCTTGGTGTGTCATGTTTTGCATAGACTCTGTCTTGCACTGAAGCCTTTCTTCTCAAAACCCCAAATCTGAGTGAAACCTGTATGGACTCAGCCCATCTGGCTGTCACTGTGCCTTGTTGCTTTAAGGACTCTTGATCTGAAATACAGAAANTTTTTTTTTTTTTAGGAAAATAGGCAATATTTCTTGTAATCACATGCATGTGACTATCAATATAATGTTATTCTTTCCCTTTGAGAATGTTTTGCTGGTTAGGTAATAGGTTTGAAGAAATAGTCATCTCTGAATTGACCAGCCAGAGGAAATATTTGCACTATGGCAGATTGTGGTTAGTGAGCAAAGTGTGTTCACAGGTAGAACTAATGACACCTCTGCTCTAAATGCAGGCAGGGGGGTTGGATGGGGGGGTTGTGCGTGGGAGCTCAGCTGCTCCCATAGATGCTGCCTGTTAGCTTGTGACCCCCTTCTGGAATCAGCTCAACCAGCTGCAGCTCTGGGAGCTCAGACTGAGTTCCTGCCCCTGTACAATGTCCACAGTGTTGGTAAATTGTCATGTGTTCATCTCTTCTGTCCAAAGCCTGTGTTTTGTGCAGAGTCTCCCCCCAGGTTCTCACCCAGGGTTAGTGTAGAGCATGTAGTGTCAAAGATATCAAATAATCTCTTGATCTCCCTTTCAGGACAAGGAGATGTCGTGAGGTGTTTTTACTGTGATGGAGGTGTGAGGAGCTGGTCCTTCGGAGATGATCCTTGGAGGGAACATGCCAAATGGTATCCAGAGTAAGTCAGTCTTGGTTTACAAATACCCCTCATAGCAAGGCCAAAAGATAGGCTGTGCATTTCACACTGATAGCTTTCTTTCACAGGATAGAAATATTTAGATCCTCTCACCTTAAAAGCAAAATAAAATGTTCAAGTTCAGGTGGAATGGCACAGTTCAGACCTGAGATTTTCTAATTTGACCTAGAGCTCACCTTCTAAGAGTTCCATTAAAATAACTTTCTTTAGCATCAAATAAGAGCTTTCATTACTCCTACTCTGAGGTACAAGCAGAAATGTATTGTAAACCTTGGGTTTCTGCAGCAGTTCTTGTTTCTTTCCTGTGAACTGCTCTCCCATCACAGTTCCTGTGGTCTATTCTAAAGCATGTTACATCTGAGCTCATCTTGGGCCAAAATGAAGACTGAATTGATGGGGTGGGATCATGATCCTCTTACTGTCAGCCTTTGTGCAAGTGGTGGGTGGGAGAAACCCTGTCTTTAATGGATATAAAGCAGTTTGCTTATTGCCCACAGCACCCTTTGCTTCTAAAATTCAAACTACTACTGCTAGTTTCACTTGGGAGATCCTGTACTAATGTATTTAAACCTTTCTGCTCATAGGTGTGAATTTTTACTGCACTCAAAGGGGAGAGACTTTGTTAGCAACGTTCAGGCAACCTTTTCTACCACCCTGCTGGCTCCAGTGAGTCATGAATATTTTGTGTGTAGTGGATTAGGTTTGGTAGATAGGGGAGTTTTGAACACCCTTCTCTTTTTGTGTCATTTTCAGAGACATTCCTGGGATCAGACTGAGCAAGACTCTTCTCCTTCCCAAGGTCAGTGCTGAAATTCCATGGTGTTTTATCTTCTGGTGAACGTGGTATAGTCTGAGTTCCACCACCCCACCCCAGTTCCTGTGCCCTCTGTAGACATGGTGCTGGTGAGATGTTTTGATATGCCAGAAGCTGTTTCACTTTGATTTTAGGAAATGGTCTCTAGCTCAAGGAACAAAATTACTTGTTCTTGTGAGACCTCTTAGTCTAAGGCCAGAGACACTTAGGTAGGCTGGAAATCCTGTGAGTTTTGAGTGCTTGTCTAACTTACCTTTGATTTTTTTCATGCTCTTGCTGTTGATGTCTGTCTGTAAAGTCTCTCACTACAACATCTTAAACATGCTTAATAAGAAACCAGAGAACAGTGGAGAGACGAGATGTTCATGAAAATGTTGATCCTGGGGATTATTCCCATTTATCAGTTGCTCCCAGAAATGTAGTAGGTGCAATTTGGCTCCCATAAGCTCAAGCAAGACTTGAGCCTTTGAAGAGATTGCCAGCTGAATTTCCTACTTCTGTTGTTACTGATGAATGGTCGAGGTAGGAGAGGCTTCAACTGGGACGTTCCACTTGATGTTCATGAAAGCAGTTCTGAGGCTTCTGTTCTTGGATGTGAAAACAAAGATAAGGATTCTGGGCTGAAGCCAAACACAGGAGACTATGTTCACTGATAAAGTAAAATAAACCATCCAAAATAAGTGTCTGGGCTTTTATGAAATTGGTTTTGATTAACTTTCTTGTGAATTATGATTTGAAGTAAAAAATAAATGTGGATGTTAATCTAGCTATATGGATAGCTTGAGGAATGGTCTAGAATACATTAATGCCATTTTATGTAGAACACCTTCAAGGAATGGCACACTTCTTGCCCAAAGCTCTGCCTGTTTGGTGAAGTATCTATTCACTGCTCTACAGATCCTCTGAGGGATTGGAAATTGCTGGCTCATCCTTCTGAGCATCAGAGTGTCATAGTGCAGAATGTCCTGCAGATGGGCTTTGACCCCACCTGGGTGGCAAACCTGGTAGAGAATAAATTTGTGCTGACTGGGACTTTCTACCTGTCTGAGTCTGAGCTGATCTCAGACCTGCTGCACTCAGGTGGGGGGGCCAGCAGCAGTGCAGGAGGAAGCAGAGGTAGGCCTGACTCACACCTGGGCTGGGGGATGTTCAACCTCTTCCTCACTGCACCTGGAGCACTGCTGGGAGTGTGCTGAGGGTCTGCCTTCACTCTGCCCAGGCTGGAATTAAGAAGGGCAATGCCCCCAAGCCTGCCTTTCCTTGGGAGGCTGAGCAATGAGGTTCTGATTTAAAGAAACCTGGAGCAGCTGTGGTTACTGGGATGTCAGTGGCTGTATCTGCCTGCACTGGGCTGTGGTGGGGATATCCTTGGTGTTTCCTGCTGCCCTCAGACCTGCAGTAACCAGCAGCTCCACGATGTGGAGGCTTGTGCATAGATTCACATCTAAACCAGACAGAGGCAGTCTGAAGCAAAGCTTCTAGGATGGATGATCACTCCAAGCCTATTTAAAATTGGATCAATAACTTGATCAGAAACAGCCATACTTCTTGCCAAGATAAGATATATTTTCCTTAACTTCTGTCTCTCTTGTGTTATCTGTTTTGTCAAGTCTGTTTGCCAAGTGAAGTTTACTTGAAGATGCAGTTCCAAAGCTCCTGCCTCCACAGCATGGTCTGCCATTTCTGTAGCTAACACCGGGGAAAAAAAAATTCAAAAAAATTGAAATTTTGATTAAACAGTAGCATGGGAGCTGGAATGACCAGCTGATGTGATAGCTAAACCAGCTTTGAGGAGAGAATGTGATGTGGATAGACAGGCATTGGCAGGGAGGTGAACTTACATAGCTACTGAAGCACCACAGAGAAACAGCCACACCAGGCTGAGTAAAGAAATTTCTAACTAAATGCTTCTGAGGTCCAGGGTATTTCATCTTTTCATACAGCACTGTCTGGAGAGGGATAGAGAGGGTAGCATTTAATAATACCATGTTCTTTTCTGGTTATACAGGTGCTGTTCAGAGAGAGACTGGAACATCAAGACAAGAAATGCAATCGGTGCAGCAAAAGGAATCAGGTGCTCTGGGCTGGCAGTGGTGGGGAATTGAGCTTCAGCAAAATTGGGAGGAGTTCTAGAATAGCAGTGTCAGTAATCATTATACTAACTCATTTGCTCAGTTTTGAAGGGGACTGTGTGCTAGTGAGTGGTACTTGAGCACAGAAACCCTTTTTCAGGGATTGGAGTGCCCCTGTGAAGCAGCTGTTATCAAAAAATCCAGTTTATTGGGATCATTTATGTACCACAGTAAATGCTGTTGATCTGTGTCCCTGCTCAGTCCAGCATGTGTAGATAAGCTGAATCTTGTGTAGATAAGCCAGTCCACAATAGCTGTAGTTTTTCAGCTTAATTGAAACTTTTGCCTGAGAGGTACTTTTGCCATCTTCACAGTCCCTGAACAAAACAATGGGCAAGTTGCAGTGTGACTTCCTAATCTGTCATTACTGGCACTCTGGAGCTGTGACAACACTAACAGTTTGGGCTTTTTTTTTTTTTTATTTTTCTTTTTTGGTGAAGATGAGTCTCAGCTGAGCACGGAAGAACAGCTCCGGCGCCTGCAAGAGGAGAGGATGTGCAAAGTGTGCATGGACAAAGATGTGTCTGTTGTGTTTGTTCCCTGTGGCCACCTGGTAGCTTGTGGGGAATGCGCCCTCAATTTGAGGCTGTGTCCCATCTGCAGAGCTGTCATCCAGGGCAGTGTGAGAGCTTTCATGTCCTGAGCCACGATGCACCTCAGGGGAAAGATAAGTCTGTACAACTAATTCATAACTCAGCAGAGGGGGGGAAAAAGTAAATGGTTTGATGCTGGAGCATTCTTATTTGCAGGGTAGCTTGGCATAAGTGTGAAAACTCACTGAATGTGCCTCCTGTGCACGGTGTTTCTAGGAAGAGCTGCTGGTTTGTTCAATTGTTCTTGCTGATCTTGCTTTAGGACTGCTCCAGGAAAACTCTGCTGGGTTCTCTTGTCCTCCAAAGTGAGGCTTTTGTTGACAGAGATTCTCCTTCTCCACATTTTTGTGTTTTCAAGTGAATCTTTGCTCTCTGTGATGAAATCAAAGGCTGTTTTCAGCAGACTCTCTGCTTCTTTCTCACTCACTTAGCAGTTGTCTAGAGATTATTCTGCCAGGGGTTCCTTCAGGAAGTTTGATTGAAAATGGGAGTATTTTTTGTACAAAATGCATTCCATTGAGACTAGAATACTCAGCAGCAATGTGCTGTGGGGGAGGGAGAATCTACCTTTTTCTCCCCTTTTTGCTGTCTTTTTTTTTTCTCCCATTTATGTTGAATTTTCAACAACTGATGAAATGTTTCAGTAGTACTCAAATTTGCATAACTAAGTGGAAAAGCCTGGCCTGACTCTCCAGCCTCTCTGCTCTCAGCTGACCTCCCCAGGTGAAAGGCTCTTTGCTCAGGGTCACTGGATGGTCTCCTAGAAGCTTCTTATGGAGCTCTTCCCTGGCTGTTGGGTATTATCCTACTAGAAAACAGCTCTGGAAACATACCTTTTTAGAACATCTCTTTGCTGGCTAAACTGGTGACTCTTATTTAAAATGGAATATTCTATCATGTAGCCAAAAAGAGTGAGTTTCATCCACAGTATCCCTTGTTGACTGAAGGGGAAGGGAAATACGTTTTTAAAAATGAACTGTTCTTTTTTATGGAATAAAATTTTTCCTTTGTTTAACTTAGAGGTCTGAGTATCTGGTTGTAGTACAATTCCCTACTGGGGGAGGGGTGTGGTGGTGTCCTAAGATGTTAGACTGACATCAGGTTGTAAATCACAGCTGCCCTTCAGTGCTGCATGGGCATGAGTAAGAAAAGCAACTGTTCTCACTATCCATTAGTTTCCTTTGGAATTCACCAGACAACACAGGGTCTCAGAATGGTTTGGGTTGGAAGGGACCTTAAAGCTCATCTCATTCCATGCTCAGCCATGGGCAGGGACACCTTCCACTATCCCAGCTTGCTCCCAGCCCTGTCCAACCTGGCCTTGGACACTTCCAGGGATGGGGCAGCCACAGCTTCTCTGGGTAACCTGTGCCAGGGCCTCCCCACCCTCATAGGGAAGAATCTGGCTCCTCCAGATCTCTTAAACTGCAAAAGAAGGGATAAGGATGCAGGAGAATAAGGATCTGATACATGAACCTGTGCAAATGGGGAATAATTCTGCATCTGAACTCTTTTCAGAGTTTTGGTAGGTGGCTCTTTAAGTCTGTCTGTGACTCTGGAACTGCTTCTCTTTGGTTCCAGCTCTGGTTACTAAACAGGCTTATGGGCTTGCCTATGAGTAACTTCAAGGGATCCACTTGTCTGTGGATCACACGGGAGGGCAGCTCTCTTCATCCCTGCCTTCAGAAGAAGGGAATATTAGTGCAGTTCTTGGCAAAGATGAGAGAAATTACAAGTTGAGTGGTTTAAACTCTGCAACTCTGGGAGGAATTGGTTGGGTCTCTGCCAGATCCAGCAGCTTTCCTAGGGAACAGAATGTCACCACCATGCCAAATGAGGTGTTGTCTGGGTTCAAGAAATCCTTGGCTTTGTTTTGCCTCTATAAATACAGCACAAGCTTATAGTTTAAATAGATGTGCTAATCTGAGAAGGGAAAACACCAGCTCAGTGCTGGAACTGTGTTATTTCCTCCCAAAATCACCTCAGTGTGACCAGAACCTAAGCAAGGCTGGAAATGGACCAGCTATTTTTGGGGCTTCTCCTATTGAACACCTTGAAAATTGTGGCTTTTCCACCCCAGGAAGGGAGGAGCTGGTTTGTTTCCTGTGGGGAAATGTCCCTTCAGAAACAGGTACCTTCTTTGGCGAGAAGCATCTCCAGCGATGTCTGTCCCCAACAGAGGGCACTCCGAAACTGGAGATAAGGGAACCCACCGGAGCACCACCTTCAGCTGCTCCCGGCTCCTGGAGCACGTGGGGATGGGATGGGATGGGATGGGATGGGATGGGATGGGATGGGATGGGATGGGATGGGATGGGATGGGACGGAACGGACTGGCAATCCGTGCCCTCACAGAACAGGGTCACTGTGACACCTTGTGGTACTCGGAGTGGGTCTAGCACCAGCAGACCACGGGGAGGAGTTCTCAGAGCACGAGGATGAATGGCTCTGCTAATGAAAGCTGGAGGAGGTAATTAAGTGTGGAATATGACCCTTGGTAGCTTAGTTTCTTCTCAGAATGATGGTTTTTTTTCTTATGATTAATGGCAGTCATTGATCCTGCATATTAGAGGCTTACCTGAATGTGGGCTTGGTTGGTGTTTGTTTTACTTCTGTTAATTGGTGCTTTATGCTACAATGAACACAGGCAATTGAGTGGTAGTTGTGAAGCTACTCAGTCATCACACTTTTATTTAATTGATATTTACCAGAGTGCATTAAAGCCAAGGGGCAATGCTGTTTAGTGCATAGTTTGATGCTTTATCTCTTTAGAGTACTTGGCAAGTGGTTTTGATCAGTTTTATTGGTGAAAGTGGCATCAGGGCTTGGTCAGTTGGAGAGGTGTAGTGTTAAAAACATGCAGACCTCAAAATAATTCCAGAAGTTTCCTCTTATTACCACCTAAAAGAATTGCTTCCTGACACTACCAGTGAAATGTTTCACCTGTTCAGAGCTGAAACTGTGCTTTTTCTACCATCTGTGCTGAATTTTGGTACCTCCTGGTATCTGATTGATAATACTCTCTCTGAGGAAAATAAATTGTATTAAACCAAAAAGTGTGAAGTCGGTGCTTTCTGAGAAAAGGAAAGATAAATTTTAGAAGCCCCAAACAAATGAAATCTTTTGTTAGAAAATCTCATTAAATAGAGGAAGTGTATTCTTCTACTTTTTTCTGGTTTTCTCTCTCCAGGGAACATCAGGTGGGCAAACAGGAATGAGTGTGATCCAGAATAAAGGAGAGGTAGAGAAAGTGTAAACAGTGTGTGCACACTGCTGTGTGTGGTCTCGAAGTCGAGAGCAGCTTGTGTTGCACTGATATTTCTTAGCTTGGTAGTGACACAATATTGCTAATAAGGGAGGTAGTTATATTTTGTCAGGCAGAGCTGTCAGGGTTGAGCTTTTTCTTGGAGTTATTAAACTAGCATGAAACTAGTTGTCTGTTCTGCTCAGTCAGAAGCTGTGGCTTTTGGTGGCTAAAAGAAGGGGAAAAAACACCCTACAGAAAACAACATTTTTACTTGCAGCTGCACCCAAGCAGAACTCGGGATGTTTGGGTATCTGGAATAGAAGTTGCCCAGAAGCAAAAATTATTCTCTCAGTGCTTGTACATTTGGGTTTATAAAAGAGGATTTTGCTTCCTGAGCCCCTTGGAATGAGACAAAAAAAAAAAAGCTGCAACATACTATCTTTGATTTAGCACTTAATGTTTTTATTTTTTTTTTAATTCTTCCCTCACACTTCTCCCTGGCATGGCTTCTAGCGTGACCCTTCTGGAAAGCATTTCTCAAAAAATGCCAAGTAATCCCAAACAGATTAGGCAAGACAATAATGAATTACAACAGCACTTGGAAGTTCCAGCCCAAAAATGCCAGGGCTGGCTGGCAAGTGCTCCTCCTCTGCTTTTGACACTTAACATGCTGGGAGACACAGCTAACAAAACTGACTTGGTTTTGTTGGATTTTTCAATTAATTGCTGCAGCTCATTAATGCAACTTAATTACACTCACATTCCCCCTTCAGCCCTTTTCCCTCCCCTCGAAAAACCTGTCCCAAACGAAATTCTTCCATCACGATGTTACCATGGAATGGGTGTGGCTCTAGGTGAAGAAGGCAGGTGCAAACCCACCTCTGATCCACGAGGAACTGGGCCTTTTCCAGCGTCCTGCAGCAGGATTCAGCTACACCACGGTTACTAACCTGGCTACACCAGGGTTCACTTAATGTAGCTGGGCAGATCCAGAGTAAGCTACAGCTGCTCCAGGAATGGCTTGGCTGGTTGCAATGGGGTGAAGCTCCGTGCTGAGCTGATGAAGAGTTGATGGCTGTACTAATTTCAGCTGTTGAGCACTACAGGAGTTCACCCACAGAGGGCTGAACTCCAGGACCGATGCCTACTGCCACGTCTACAGAGAATGAGCAAGGGAGTCCTCGCTGGGTGGGGAGGAGGAAGGGAAGAGTTCTCATCTGTAACTTAAAACCCAACAATGCCTAAGTAACTCAAGTGTAAAGAGCCCCCACCTAGTTTTATACAGGCAGGGAGGAGATGAAGTTGTGTTAAAGGGATTTAGGCTCTGCTCAGAAAAAGGGGAAGAAACTAACTACAGAAGACATGAAATGTCCCAGGGTGTTAGGCAGTGCTTCCTTCCTTCTGGATCCATGGCGCAAGGAAGCAGCTCAGACTTCAACTGTAGCTCTTGAGAGAGGCTCTTGGTGAACTTGTTCAGCCAGAGGTCTTTAGGCCTGTGCCATTTCTGGGCCAGTACCAGCAGGCTGTGGTAGGAAAGGTTCGTCAGGGCACTTGGAGAATGAAAAACCAACTGTGTGGCCATTCTTTGATGTACATTCATTGCGTTTGAAAAGAGGACAAGGAACAAAAAAATGGAATGGAGTTCACCATCCTGCATTTCCTCTGCCAAAGATCCAGGCCCCAGGGGACTGTTTCCTGCAGCACCTTTGGTGGAGTGCAAGGTTCATCCATCCTCTGGCTCCTCTTCACTTACGCAGGCCTGTAAGAGGGGGAAAAAGGTGAAGGCAGGATGTGAGTGTGGAGCAAGTACTCAATTGCTTTCTTCATGTAACAGAAATGGTGTGGAAATAATGAGGACAACTTTTTCTTTTGTCTTCTGGACTTTTAAATATAATTGGCTACAGATGAGGAATAGGATTGAGAGTTCAGAAGTAATGTGGTTAAGTAGTCTTCAAGCCTGGAAAGAATGCTATGCATGTGTCAGACCTGAATATGCTGCAGTTAGGCTCAAGTGTTAGATCTATGGATCCTCAGCGTTTGGAGCTGCATAAAATTTGGTTAGGAAAAAGCTAAGGGTCATCTCTAGGATAAAGGAGCTGCTAGAAATTGCAGTGATGTGCTTTTTGTGTAGGTGCAGCAGGATAAGCAGATCTACTTTTGGAGCCAGCAGTAAAGGTGAGTGAATGTTTTTGGCTGAAACATCACCTCTTACACATGCAGCTTCGGGATGATCAAAAGAGTTTGCAAATTCATGTTGTTTGTTTGGGAAAATGTCTACCTAGAAAGAGAAGCAGAAGTGTATTGTTTTGTGTTTTTTCTCTCTTCAGAAAAAAGTGGGATTTTTTTCCTGTTTAAGTTTCCTTTGTAAATTATTGTGGTTGTCAAAGTTTGGAGGGGCTAGGTGGGAAAACAATTCTAAAGGAGTTTTCCTCCCCCTCATTCTTATTCCAGTGTTTCACTCTTGGATTTTGACTTTTTGACTTAATGTTATTTGTGTACTTGTACATCTTGGTGTATTGAAGAACCCACTTTAAGCCAGTAAGGGATGATGGTTGTATGGGGACAAAGTCCTTTAATGCTCACAGCTGCTTCATGCCTGTGGCCAGCAGACACTGCCCCACAAAAGATTGATCAGGGACCATTAAAGGGAGCAATTTCCAACTGGAGCCTCAGCTCCCTCAATTAACCAATCCTTCCTGTTGCTGCCCTGTCAATACTGAGGTCTCCATCTGATAAAAGTCACACCCTGTGTTAACAGAGGGCCCTTTCCACTGGTAGATCTGAGGAAAGGAAAGTCCATAAAATCTGGCTACATGACTAAAATTAAAGCTTTTAAGCCCTTATTGTGATGCAATACTTGAGGTGTCAGATCAGTGTTAGGGGCTGGAGCTTCACAGCTGTGCAGTTCACTGCTTGGCCTTACAAACACTTGGCCTCTTTTACCTAAGGTTGTGATTTCAAACAGCAGCTGTCACAACCAAACCCCCCTGGAGTCAATGAAATGTGGAGCAAAAGTGACTTGTGGAACCTGAAAAAGAAATAACTTTATTTTTAGAATACCATTGTAGCTGTGTGAGTGTTCAAGGTGTGAATTGAGATGAGCACACCTAAATCTTGCCTTTGTAAACAACAGTACAAAATGATGGTTGGTTGTTGTTGTTGGCTTTTTTTAAAGAGAAAAATAACACCTGACTTGAAAATCTGTGAGGTTTTCCACTAACTGGAGGCTTGCAGCTGATGTCAGGAGATCATTTTGATAAAGCTGGGACACAACTGGATTATGGTGTGGAAGCATCTATTATCAGTAACAGTTTGGGGGAGACGTTTTTTCCTCCTAGTAGGAGGCAAAGGTATTTAAGGACTTCTTTTGGTGCTGTGGCTGGAGGCTGAAGGCCAGAACTGGGGTTTGAATACTGAATTTAGCAGCTCATGGCATTGTTCTGTGGAGTCTCAGATCTCTAAAAACTCATAAATTTGGAGAGATGAAGAAGAGAGACTAGAGAAAAATGCAGGAAAGGGAACAGTGGGAGGAAAGAGTGTGATCTCATCAGAAAAGGATAGGTAAAACTGGAGTGAATAGGATACTTCCATTAGGGAATGAAGGAAACTGATCCTGTTAAAGAGGAGTGGCAGCCCAGAAAATTCATTCTCAGGAGTGCAGCTGACTGCAGACAAGGGGGTGATGCCATCCTAAAAGGAAAGTTCCTGGTTGCAGTCAGCTCCAAGTGATCAGCTGTAGAATAAATTTGGTTTCATTCAGCATTTCCATCAACAAAAAGGAGTTCAAACCAGAAAGCCCATGTTCCTGACCCCTAGCTCTTCTGTAAACTTGCACGTCAAATAAGCTGGATGTATTTGTTGTTTTGCATCTTCTTGAACAGCCTGCAACACTCCCTGGCACCATTACTTGGGGATCAATTATCCCTTCCTCCCCTCACTCCCATTCACACATGTGGAAAAAGGCAATAGTAAGGGCGAAATAAATAAACAAAGATTGCTATTTGGTGGCTGCTGAAATTTATAGAGGGCCACATTATCTACAGCTCAGCAGCTGTTTTCACCTCCTGTTAGCCTGAAAGAAATATTACTTTGTGCTGGCAGAAAATATCAACAGAGAAGTGATGGGCTGAAGAATGGGAGTGAGGAACAACAAAATTATCAGTGGACTTCAGCAGCAGCTTCCCATCTTACTGAGGCCCTGGAGGAAAGTTCTACATTGCTAACTTCTCTTCATATTACAACCTCCCCATACACGAATCTTCATTTAGAAGTGATAGCTTCTTTCACAAGCAGAATTGGTCAATTTAAGAAAAAAGCAGCCCAGACCCTCTACTGTAAAAATGTGGTGCTTCTTCAGCACGCTGCTGCAACAAGCTAGTAAATCAGGGAGCTGCTTAAAGCTGCACAGCTTCTGCAGACTATGAAAAATTCCACCCCACTGTGACAAAATGAGAGCGAAATCAATATTTAATCTCCTGTAGCATCCCTTGTAATGACACTATAGAACCCCCAAAGTTACAGGGAATTCAATGGCTTTGCAAAAATTACTTGCATTCCTGATCGTGTGCTGCAGTGACAAAGTGGGCAGTAAGTCCTTACGAAATTAGAGGGGCACATCTACCTCAGGGAAGTGTTTCTTCCCTCAGCCCCACTCTTTTCCACCATCCTCACATCCTTCTTTTTGGCAGGACTCTGGTAACATTGTTCCTGAAAAACAGCCTGCCTCAGCAGCAGCTGTAAAAAACTTGCATGTGTTGAACTGCCTCTTGCAGATCAATTTAAAGAATATAAAATCAGATCTCATTGCTGCTTTAAACAGACAAAACTGGCCTTTGTGTCTGAGAATCTCATTAAGAACCAGCTTTTAAGTGGACAGAGTGAAATTGTGATCTTGTGCCTCAGGGGGCAGAAATGGGAATTCAACAATGGCTCTTCATTATTGGTATGAGAGAAGCTGCTGTGGACAACTCGCCTTTCTGCTCCCTGCTCTCAGCTGAACTCTTGGGCTGCCCCACACGTGGAAGGCTCAGTTCTTGCAGGCAACAGAATTTAAAATTATTTTGGAGCTGAGAAAGGGCAGTTTCACCCCTTCTGGAGTCCATTTGTTCATTCCTTCCATGCCTGAAAAGCCTGTTGGAGAAATCAACCTGCAAGGAGGAAAAAACCCAAACCTTGGGGTACCCTTGAGCCATGAAACCAAGAAGCACATGGAGTCTCTTAGCACAGATAATACTTACAGGTATGTCTGCTTGAACAAAAGGTTGGTGGGTTTTTCATTGACATGGTAGAGAGGAAATGGATCAAATCCACCAATGAAATCAACTGAAAAAAAATCGAAACTCAAATAAACAAACAAACATGGCCAGAAAGTTGAAAGGAAATGAAAGGAAGGCTTGGTGCATGTCATGGCATAAACACAAAAATTAATGACAGAACAGAAAAATGATTTTTTCAGGTATGGATTTCTGGCATCTCTTGGGATGGGCAAGCATGCCGAAGAGGAGATTCAGCTAACACAAAACTTAAAGCAGAGCTAACAAAAGACTCCAGAAAAGCCTCCTTGGGTATTGCCCCCACGCTGTGACTGCGCCTGAGAGCGAGCAGACAAAGCCGGAGCTGCTCCGCGCGGAGCCGAGGGGAGGACGCTGGGGAACGGCTCCTGCGCCCGTGCCAGGGAGAAGTTGGCAGCACAGCCCTCCCCGTGAAGGCTGTACACTGAAGGGGGAATGTTCCTGCCCCACTCGTCTTTCCTGCAAGACAACAGCAGCTTTGGAAAAGTGCAACCACCTCATTCTCTTCAGCTCTGGTATTTTTCGCATCCCCTCTGCCAACTCAGTTTCTTTGAGCTGTGCACAAATGGGAACAACGCTTCCCTTCTCCGGCGTTCACGGAAGGGCAGCGCAACTCGGCAGGGAGAGTTTGAAGTGACAATTCCCTTAGTAACCAGGGAAGAATGTTCCAAGGCTGTCTCAGTTCCCTGGACTTTAGGCCAAGCCTGCAGCACCCAGCTGGCCAGCACAGTCAGGGCAGGAGGGGTGTGAGGTGCTGTGGTTTGGGACTGACCTCACAGGCCTTGCAAAACCCTTTAAAACAGACCCAGTTTGGATCATTTTTTGGTGCCAAGTTAGTGCATTTTGTATGGAAGTGTGAAAGCCATCCTGTTCAAGTACCATTTGAAAATAACTGGAGAGTTTTATTAACTATTTAAGTGCCTGTTTATTTTTCTTTCCTGAAGGTGGCACTATTATTTTAAATTTAAGCTGAAGAGGTTTGAGGTTTTTTACTGATCAAATAATAGAAAAAAGTATTTACTAATAAATCGGATGTGAAAAAACCCAAACTCCTTAAAGGACTTCTCAAGGACAACAGATTCTGACAAATACCATCTTGATGGAGAGCTTTGTGCTGATACTGTGATTTTGGGACAACTGACAGGTAATGGGGGAAACCTGTAGAGGTTCTAAGTTAATTGTGGGGATAATTCCCAAATAGTTTCAGTGAAACTTTACCTTTTCTCAGCCACTTTTGAAAGCATTTGAGTATTCTAAAATCAAAACAGGCTGCAATTAAAAAAACCCCAAGATACTAACTTCATTACCTCAGTTGTGGAAGGCCTAAATTGGGAAACCTGAAAGAACTGCAATTTTCAGTAACTATCAGGTACCCTGAACAAACACAAGGCTTATCATGTGAATACCCAAGCATGAGGGCACTCAAAATCCAAGACACTTGAAAAAAAAAAAATCTTAAGTGTGGTTCCTTGTGATACAATCCATTGCATTAGCACATCTAAAATATTCTTGCCCACAATTCAGCATTAGTAGATCCCTGCTGCTGTGTTTTCTCATGAAAATCACGTTAGCATGAGCTTCCTGATTAATGTGCCTCAGCACTTATAATTACTTCATGCTGCATATCAAAGCAACATTTAAAGGAAACCACAAATGGAAGAGAAAATTAAAACGCAGCTCAAATTTATTCAGGTCACTGGAAGGATCTACCCCTGTGAGTGTGAAATATTGATGGTTTGTCATTGTTAATTATTCAAGCTGGCATTTTAACTCCAAGCTGGGAAACTGGGAGGGAAAGTGAATTTGTTAGTGGGGAAAAAAAAAATACATATCCTGAAATTAACAGCTCTGTGTTTCCTAGATAAAGCTTCTTTCCATGTTGTTGCCTCTCCTAACAGATCCCTACTATAAAAATGAGTTCTGTCAAGTTATTGCTTTACAATATTCAGCAGGGGCTCAGAACTGGAGCTATTTAGCAAATAGAAGAGCTATAGCCTAATTTAAAAAATATTACTATAATGTAGCACCTTCTCTAAGTGCACTGCCAAGCTCTACAGAAATGATCAATAAAGCCAGGAGAATGAGTTCAGCCAGGAAGGAAGGAAGAAAAAAACATAAGGACAAGGCAGATAAGTAATGCATCTCCTCTTGCTCCTATGAAAACACATTCTTCACATACTTTCAAATATTCAGTTCAAAGCTGTTGTTTTCCAGCTCTCATCCATGCCAGCTGCTCTTTAAAACAACAAAGCTACTTGCACAAACCTAATCAATGCCTTAAAAGAATTGATACTTGGATGTAAAACTTTTGGATGAGATCCTTTGCTGGAGTAAACTGGCCTAGACCAAACACATTGCCAAAAAAATCAAACTTTGCATTTATTTTAACTCTGCATCCATTTTTTCTGTTTGTAAAATTATTGGTCTCAAAGGGAGTTTTAGAGGGGCAGAGCAGTCCAGGACCAGTTGGATACCTGCACAGGTCCCACAGAGCTCTGAGTCTTTACCCTGACACGTGTCACAGTGACTGTCACTGCAGAGATTTGTGTACCCAACACGAGGGAGTTGGCTCCTTCCTCCTCCTCATAATTCAAACACAGCACTTCCCCTGCTCTTAAATTAAGTGGTCAGATTGGTTCTTGGCAAGAACTCTCATGATCTGCTTCATCCTCAGCTTGTGGCACATGAGGCTCAGCAGGTCTCCCACTCGAGCCCTGGGCTGAAAGCTTTGTTGTAGGTGCTTTTAATCGCAGCAGTAATATTTCAGAACCATTATTCTCAGGCTATATGAGCTTGAGAACAGAAGCAGCTGCCCCATTTCTCTAAAGCTTAGTCCAGCTGAGAAGCCAAACCCAAGCTCTTTTTGTGCTCTAAGTGTAGCAGAATTGCAGCATCTAACACGGAGTGACACAGGGAAAAAAACCCTCACTGTAAAAATAGCTGATCCTTGAGAGGTACTTAGTGCCATGACACAGAGAGGCAGAGATGGAAAGAAGTCTGATGGCAGCTCAGTCCTGACAGACAAACATCTGAGAGAGAAATAAAATTTACTAAAACCTTTGCCAAGGGGTCTGTTGATAAATACTTACAGCTGTCTTCTTCTTCTGTAAAAACACTAACCACGTAACAGGCGTACACGAAGCCCACCAGCTGGAAAACAGAGAGAATAAATCATTTTAGCATCAGCCAGTGTGAGCCTGGTCAGAACCCACTGGGCACAACTTCAACAGCCACTATTTACACGCAACTTGGCAGCATTTCTGTAACTGTGGAGCCAAGTCCTGTGTGCTGTAGGCAGGGGGGCAGGTGTAGGTGTTAGGCAGGCACTGATGGAGCACACCCAAAGCTCAAGAAGGAAAACTTGCAAGACCCATCCTCACCTTCAGTTGCCTGAATGATTGGCAAGAACATGGCCCAGCGTTGTTGAAACTGAAACTACTGTGCTAAATTAATTCTCTGTAAGAAGTGATGGGGATACAGGAGAGGGCTTTGTGGGACAGACAACAATGGACAGGAGACACAGAGCTTCAGGACAAGAACTCATCAGCTCAGCATTTCTGTCATATGGGGTAAATTACCAATTAGAGGTGAGTAGTTTTTATGCAGGTGAGATAGAAAAGGAGTTAACCATAAAAATGGTGATGTACTGGCAGAAATGTTCAGAGACACCAAAATCTTTAGTAACTCAATAGTTTTTAGAAGCTCTAAAGCATCAGAGCTGCCTCCTTTGGCCTCAGTATCGAGGTGTTCCTCAGCCTAAACAGAGAAACAAACTCCTGGTACTATGGGAGTTAAGCATTCCAGATGTAGCAGGGTCTTATTCTGCTTTGCCTTCTTCCTGTTAATCAAATATCCTCCCCATCCTTCATTTTACATCTTTACATAACACCCCACTTAGCGAGATCCTGGTTGACAGTAACTGTGTTAGTAAAGTTATTGTGAGGCATAATTGTTTTCCACTGTGAACTCAATTCCTGGGAACAAGAGTCAGCCTGTAACACACAGTGACTCACTCCAAGCAGACAGAATGATGCATGGGAGGGCTTGAAAAGTAGAGTCCATTCATTTTTAATATGACAGAAAAATACATCACACCCGAAAACAAAAGGCAAGATAATGAGATTTCTGCTAGGGAGTTATACAACATTTGTGGTTTCTCCAGCTCTCCCTGACCAAACACGCCTCGTTGGGAGGAAATGGAATGTTTTTGTAGCATCACTAAACCCCTGTTTTTCTTTGAAGGTTTTTCTATAATCATCTGAAAGAGAAGGCAGCTCACTCCTTTCCTCTTGGGTGAGCCTTATGGGAGCACATCCCAGAACCTCAGTGGAGGAAGGGTAGCTCTAGGGACTCCCTCATTCCTCTGCTGGGCATTTCTGAAACCAAGGCTGCTTCAGGCTAAGTTCCTGTGAGTTACAGAGAAACATAAATCCTCTGGCCACATACAATGGCCAATCTAATTGTCCCTGCTGTCTCAGAGTAGAACTATTACCGTTTAAAGGTAGACAAAGCAAAACCAAACAGAGTATCAGAGATTTTCCCTCTCTCCTATTGCTTGTACTGTGCTAACATAAAACCTGGAGATAGGGGTTTTTTTTCCTGAAGTTTGTGGCAGTTTTTGGGCAGGTCAGAGCAACAAAGCTGGGGAGGGGTCCGGAGCACAAGGTTGATGAGGAATAGCTGAGGGGGCTCTCAGGAGAAAAGGAGGCTGAGGAAGGACCTTATTGCACCCTATGGCTCCATCCCTGGAGGGATTTAAAAGACAAGTAGATGTGGCACTTGGGGACAGGTTTAATGGTGGCCTTGGCAGTGCTGGGGGAGCTGGATGATCTTGGACAGCTTTCCCGGCCCAAAGGAGGGCAGGCTCCGGGCCCGGCCCGGGCTCTGGCCGTGGTGCTGAAGCCCCGAGGCCGCTCCCCGGAGCCGGGCACCACCCGCACATCCCTGGGCTGCGGGACCTGACCCAGATGCTCTTGGAAAAACAAGAGTGCTTTCTGCACGTCCCAGCACTCCACAAGATGTCCAATCACCCATCTGCACACCCTCGTCTCCAGCATAAAGGCATCTGAACCCAAGCACCAAATTAGGAGTGGGGTCACACACATCCTCTGTACTCGCTCGAGCATTTTGATAGTTGCAAGACCCAGCCTTTTACATCAGGTCAAATAATGCAATTTACATACACAAACAGAAGGAAAGATGCATCCTGAATACATACCCTGGTTCCAAGGGAACTCTAGGATGGTTTTCTCCCTCTCCAGATTTCTCATCACCTTTCAGAGTAGGAACTTCGGGTTAATAGCCATGCAAAGTGGCAGTCCTAAATCCACTCACCGTTATTATACTCTAGAACACGTAGACACAAATCTTGTGTGATACCTGTGCCAGGAAACTCCTGGTAGAATTAACAATGAAAATGATTTACCTGCCCAGTTTATGGGCAGAGCTGGGAGGGATTATCAGCTGTACTGTCACAGCAAACCTGATAAAGCTCTGGACATTTTTCACGGTTCAGAAGCACCAAGCAATGTGAGTGACTTGGGAAGTTTGTTTTGCACAGAAATTAATGCCCCATAACCCTCAACCATCATTCTGCTCACCCCATGCATTTTTCACTTTATGACTAAGGTGACTTTTTGCATTCAGGAAAACAAACCAACCAACCAACAACTAGTGAATTAAGTGAACTTCCCTAAATCTCTAATTCCAGCCCCATTGGAAGGGAGGGTTTTCTTTTTTAATTTCTTCCATCTCCTGGCTTTGTTTCAAAATTTTCTGCTTAATATTTAAAATTTACTTTTTATTGACTTTATAATCCATTCCTTCTTTAGATGAGTTTAATCAATAAAAAAACTTGTTTATTCAATAGAACTTCTTATTCAAAGAACCTCTGTCTTGTGATCTGGCCAGAACAGGAGAGTTTAAGTGGCAAGGGGGGAAGAGATGTACAACACAAATATGAATTTCATTTTTTTATGTGCTGACCTAAACTATAATTAAATACTCTTAAGGATTCATCTGTAATTAAATAACCTCAAATTAAATAATCTCAAGGATTAATTGAAGCCATGGGAATCCCCATGTCTCACCTTTGGAATAAATTATGAATGAAATATAGCTAAAGAGGAGAAATGCTGCTCCTATTGTCCAGCCCTTTCTCCTGGAAGAGTCTGCTGGAGTGTGGAATGAGCAGACTCCAAGAGACACCAGAAATTCCCTTCTGACTGCATCTTTGATAACGATGTGTCGAGCCCCCAAACATCACCCAGTTTATCAGCAATTAACACAGAACAGGAAGCTTCCCAGAGGCCAACAATTTGGGATAATTTCACCCTCACTCCAAGTGCCATCTTGGTTGCTGATTTCGATACAAAGGAGGGGTTTAAGCTCTGTATCCCAGGGAAATACCAATAATTCTTGGATCTTTGCAAATTATGTTGGGAAGGTGGAAGAGGAGGGAAAACGTCAGCGCTGTAAAATGACACTAAGCCTGTGCTCTAATTCCCCAAAGAATGTTCTAGGGCTTTAGCCTCTGCTGCTGTTTCTCTGCTTGTTCTGCATGTTCAGTACCAGCTTTCTCCAAGCTGCAGAAGGATCCGATTAAGCTTTTTATTAGGAACACATGTTGAGGGCAGGTGTGCTCCGTCAGCCTGTCAGCCTGGGAACCCACACGCTGCCCCGCAAGGGAGGATGGAGCTGGGGTGTCCCAAGCACTCTGCAGGCAAACAAACAGAGCGGGAAAGACAGGAAGAGACAAGTGTGCCCAAAGGGAATGAGGAAAACACATGTCTGAGCATCCCCCTGCCCCTCAGTCCTCTGAAGTTAACTTCTAATAGAGAGCTGAAAACTGTTCATAAAACAGCAGCATGGAACCAATGTGCTGGAGTCAGTAAATTAGAGAAAAACCTGGAGAAAGGGAGCAGCTGGCTGCAAGTGTGCAAAACACACAAAGGATGGGAAGGCAAATTGTAGGAGGTGTTGCTGTTACTTGTGTAAGATCTTAGCTTTAGTCTACCTCTGTCCTGTAGTGAAGATTCTCCAACTCTTCTCTCGATAGACAAACTTGCTGCTGCTTTTTCCACCACAGAGAATAGGTGCAAATTCTCTTCTTTCAGGGCAGATGCACTCTAGGTTTCACTTCTAATCAGAGCTAATGAAGTGTGCACACTGCCATCAGTGCAAGAGGGGGAAATGAAGAGAAGTCTGCTATGAGAAAGCAAAAATCCAGCTTGTGAAAGAGCTATTGTGACCAGATAGCCAAAGAGAGGCAATCAAAATCCTTTAATTCCTTGACCTTCTTTACTCTTTGGATGCAATTACAACCACTGAAAATCTACCTTCTGCCAAGAGCAAGGCATCTCTGGTGCGTTGGTTCTCACATAACATCTGCTGTCAAGGCTTGCATCGCTGCCTTCCTGGGAACCTTCCAACCTGTCAGTCTGACTGAAAACAACAGACAGGCAGCCAGCGAGTTCTGGCGGCTGGGAAGGCATTTCCAATTTCTACCCCATTCAGCGGAGCCTCAGGAAAAGCCTAACCCTCCCCACTCCCAGAAGTACCATATGGACAGCCCAGAGCTATGCCAGGTATTTCAGAGCTGGGACTCACTCCTGTCCCTGCTGGCTGGTGAGCTGGGGACTTGCAAGATGAATCCTTGCTAAGGCAAAAGCAAAGCAGAGTCATCTCTTGACAAAGTAGCTGCTGCGGCATTTCCTACCTGTGTTGGTAGGATTATCTCTACAATTCATTTCTATACCAGTAAAGACTTTTAGATGTTGCCACAACAAGCTTTTTCCTCCAGTGTGCTTTGTGCTAAAGCATTGAGAAAGATTTTCATACTGGGCCCTACAGCAGCTTGTATCATGTGTGGTGACTAATACGCCCAAGTTTGACTGCATTCCAGATTAAAGGAATTGCTTTTGCCTTCAAGGAGTACAGACAAGCTCTGAGCAAAAGCAGACTCAGACCTTATGTATCCTCAAATGTATGCCCAGGAGCAGGATGATATAATCAGCAGGAGTCAAGCTGACAGCCAACACTGTGCTCACCATATGGGTCTAGGTTTGCTTTCCCTCTCCTTTGGCATGCAAGACTGAATTCGGGGAGCCTTGCCCCAAGTACACAACACTGCAGTACAGTCCCTCAACAGTCTCAAGGAACTGGAACTTGCAGGAAAAAAAAGAGTAAAGTGTTCACATTTGGGCACTGCATATTCAAACAGCGTGGATTTCACAGTGCTGTATCTGGGGTAAAAACCAAACCAAGCAGAACACACCCCCCACCCCACAACTTCTAAAAACCATTAGCCAAAGCAAAAACAAACTACTGAAAGCACAATTTTGCTTGTCCCTTGCCCTTCCTAACAGGGAACTGACTATTCTGCTCTCAGACAAGGAGGGAACTAGGTCATGTCTCTTGCTGCATCCCCTGAGCCTTCAAGTTGCTGGTTGTGTTTTTGTACTATCGATCTGTGTCCCTGCCTGTCTGCAGCACTGTACCTGCCAGCACTCTGGGGACAGCTGCCTGTAATAAAACCTGCCTCAAAGTGAGATAAAGAGAACAGAAAAAGATACTGGCAGGGATCAAAGAGTTTGACCCTCAGAGAGTAAAAAGGGAGAGAACTGGCTGACTGCTCTCAGGCAAGGTCTGAGGGAGAATGAACACTTGCTTTTTGCCTGACCTCAAAGCAGAGGGGAAAAGCTCCATTTCTCCCACTACATGACAAAATTACGTGAGCATTTCACAGCCAGCAGCAGTTACAGACCTGGGGCTTCAATACTCTGCTTTTATTACAGGGCAAGTAGAAATTTAGTTCACTGCATAGCTCAGCCCATATGGGTCTCTTCCCTACAAGTATTTTAACCCCATTTCCAGGGTTTAGGATTCAAACATTTATTGCACCTTAGATCTCAGGGAGAAAGAGAGAGAAAATATTTCCCTAAATCCTATTTTGTCTTATATTTCCCTCCTGCCTCCCCATCTGGCCCTCAGTGGTGTTTTGCAGATGCACAGAGAATGCTGTCATGTGCCTTTGGGAAGAAGCAAAGGAAAAGCCATTGCCAGAGACAGGGTTCTATGTATCAGGGTGATCACTCAGCCCAGGGCCACGTGCCTAAGTCAGTAAGCTGCCAAAACCCAAAGATCTCCTCCAAACAAACTCAAGATCATTTGTTGGCTCAACCTCTAGCCCAGGGCACAGGGGCTGTGCCAGCTCAGGAGTTCAGGAAGGATTTTAAGAGTGAGAAACCTCTGTGCTTTAAAAAGGGATGTTCTGAGACTGAGACTGCAAAGTCTGTCCTTGTTTCACCAAATTTAGGTACAGCAACAACCCTGTTCCACCTAACAGCCCTGTCTAAAGGACACCAGGCTCTGTTCTCCTGGTTTGCCTTTGACACATGTTTGCCTTTCTCACACACAGCGATGGAAGCAGCTCGCAGACAGTTTCATGCAGATCATTTTCCCCAAAGGAGAACTGAGGGAATATTAACAGCCAGCACACGTGCCAGAGAGTCCATCCAACTCAGGAAACAGGAGCTTCTGCCTCTGCCTCTGCCTCTTCTCTGTGACATGGCAAGAAAGGGGGCTGAGCCTTCCCCCCTCCCTGCAGTTCACTGGATCACACAGATCATCCCAGCTAATAGGAAACGCAGGATCAGGACAGTGGAAAGTTGTACCAAAAACGTGCAGAGAAGTACTTGGCACACCAGAAATTTGAAAATCTGTGTTATCCTTCAGCATTTAAACAGGGCAAGTAGCCTTTAAGCCAAAACTGAAAGCCAAAACATGAGTGGTTCTCCCCACTTCACATTTGTAACTAAAGCCATTAACCCCAAAGTAACAACCCAAAGCTATAAAATGCACGAGCACCACCGAAGTGAGGGGCACAATGAACATTTTGTTTCAGTTAATTTCACAGGCAAGTGAGAAACAATTAACAGTGAACATTAGGGACACTGCGTTTTCTGTACATTAGGGACACTGTACTTTCAAAAGCCTGAGGAAGACTCTGATGAGGAAAGAGTGGATGAAAACATTTAGTGAATGTATCTTGGGTATCAGCAGAAGGAAAATGTGCTGCTCTCTGCCTCCTAAAAGTTTATTTCATTTTCTGGAGATCCTTCACAACAAATGTGCAGGTACGTGCTCCACCACCCATCACTGAGTGATGGGGAGTAAGAGCAATCCTTCACAGAAACATGGAATTAAGGCTGGAAGAAGCCTTTTAAGATCAGGTCAATCATCAACCCAGCATCACCGCCACATTCATCACTAAACCATGTCCTCAAGTGCCATACCCAGACATTTTTTGAACACTTCCAGGTATGGTGAGCCCACCACTTCCCTGAGCAGTCTGTTCCAGTGCTTTACAACCCTTCCTGTGCAGAAATTATCCCCAGTATCCAAACTAAACCTCCCCAGTGCAATTTGACACCATCTCCTCTTGTCCTGTCAAAACTTTTTCTCTTGACCCTCCTCCAGAAGGGTCTCTGTCCTCGTCAAAACATGAATTCCCACAACCCAACAGGGATTCAGGACCATTTGTTATCGTATGGTTGCACAGATTAATTACTTCAGGCATCAGGTTGCTGAGACCCATTTCCAGTTCTTTCAAGCAACAGTTTTTTTGAAAGAAGAACAGGAGAACAATCAAAGCAAAGACATTTACAGAGGCTTTTGCAATCAGACAATGCAGAAAGTGGTGGGAAATACAGGCCAAGCTCTGTGCCTGGGAAAAAACAAAATCAAACAGCATCTCCTCAGGAATTGCTGCCCCTCAGTGGGGCACTCACCGCAATGAGGATCTGGAAGGAGCTGTGCATGACCTCGATGTAGCGGTACTCCAGGGCACAGCCGATGACAGAGATGTAGGAATGGTTATCCAGCCCCTTGATGCCAGACATTGAAGCCTCCTTCCTTACACAGCCAGGGCCATTTTCACTCCACCAGGACTGGTGCCGGGAGATGTTGAATGTCAGGAGTTCGCTGTCCTAAAGAGAAAAGTTGCAAAGAGTTCTCCCTTTACTCTGAGAGCGTCAGACGTGCTGTCAGATGGAGTTCATATTAAAATAATGGAAAACTAGAAGTTTCCAAATGCCCACTCTCAAAAAATGCTAGCACAGATCAAAGCACATTGGCCTGATATTCCTTCATAGAATCATGGAATGGTTTGGTTTGGAAGGGACCTTAAAGAACCTCCCACTACCCCAGGTTTCTCCAAGCCCCATCCAACCTGGCCTTGGACACTTCCAGGGATGGGGCAGCCACAGCTTCTCTGGGCACCCTGTGCCAGGACCTCCCCACCCTCACAGGGAAGAATTTCCTCCTGTTATCTAATCTAAACATATTTCCCAGGCAGGCTGCTGTGGTGAGAACCATTCCTGAGGCAGCCCTGCAACAAACCCATTTCACCATCCTGTGGCACAGTTTGGACACAGGCTACAGACCCAAGGACACTTTGCTAGTTGATTGCTTCACCCAGAAAAGAACCCTCAAACTTTGGCTTTCGGAGATGAACCTTGCAACTCCAAAAGAAAAAGGTAAACAAGGCAGCACTAAGTGTCCTGCCAGGCTCTTCACAGCATGGGAATCAACACATGAAAAATATGAACTTCATAACCCTAAAGTGAGTTTCAAAACCCAACAGATCTTCCTCTGTTCCTAGCTTTTAACACATCTGACAAGATCCTGTACCATTTTTGCCTGATTTCCTTCCACACTCCTCACATCTGGTGCTTCTGCACCTCCTGTCAGCCCCAGGTCAGCCTGCCCAGCCGAGCTGACCTCACAGTGCTGACTGCAGCTTCTTGTAAACACCTCCCCTGCAATTCTTTATCAACTTTACCTCGAGAGGCTTTTTGTTTTGCTCCCTCGTCTTTGCTAGTTCAATACTTTAAACCAGTGGAGGGGGTTACAGAGTGAAATGCCACACAAGGAGTGCAGGGCTTTGGTGTGCAGCCAGATGCTCACTTAAAAATGACCACACTTTCCTCACACTTGAGAAAAGAGCAGTGTTTGTGGGAATACTCAGTAGAGCTTTGGGATTTTGAGCTTGCAGGACGTGGCAAAGCCCTCCTGCAGGTAAAAGACAAACTCAGGACTGGCTGAACAGCTGCATCCCTTCATGGATGAGTGCTAAGTGCTGGCTGACCCTCCAGCCCTCTCAGGTCACTTTGATGCAGAATCAACCATCCCTTTTGACCACAAAACAAGGCAAGGGGTTGGGAGTTTTATTCTGAAGGACAGATTAAAAAATTGGAAGGCAGAGAATCTCTATCTCTGCAGAGAGAGATGAATGCTGGATATAAACACGTCACCTACCCATTACTAAAGGTTTTAGCACCTATCCATAAACTATTTCACACTGCTCATGCTAGGGTCCTGCACAGTCCCAGGAGGAAAGCAGTGGCTCCCAGAACAGCAGCAGTCAGAGCTTGGGATATTCACACTTCCCAACATGGAAAGCCTCACATGGCAGCTCCTTTGTGTCAGCTCCCCGTGGAGTCAAAAGGAAAAACAGATTCAGAGCAGCTTATCCAAGCCCCTGCTCCAAATCACCCTCCAGAGAGAGGGCCAGTCTCCACAGCCAACACAGGAGCCAAGCCAGGCAGTCCTGCAGATATAAAACATGGACACAGAAAAGCAAATCCGGGGCCAAACTCGAGTCACAGGGGCAGGAATGTGAATGCCAGCCAGAGAAGCAGCGAACAGTCCCCAACTGCCCCTTGTGTGGGGACCCTCCATCCACCACAGACACCCAGAACCAGCCTGCAGGGCCCTTGCTCAAATCTGCTGCAGGAAGCACGTGTTGAGAAATGTGGACAATTAAGTGAGAAGACAGCTGCCAAGCTCCTGACATAATCACTGCAGCAGATGGCATGTGCTTCACAGGAGGTGGAGGAGGGCACGGAGACGGAGCGCCGCACCGGGGCAAAGGCAGCCGGAATAGCAAGGACGGGGAAAACTCCATTAACAGTTGGGAGTTCAGCCCTCTCCTGGGCTTCACCCTTCAGTGGCCCACAGATAGCTCAGAAAGTCACCAAAACACAGCTCTTCTGCAAAGCTTGTTCTTTTTCTCCCCCGAGTTTGCATGTTCTGAGGCTCATGGATTTTCCCCAGCCAAAGCTTTTCCTCCTGGAGACAGCCAACCCCCCAAGAGGCTGGGCTCTTCTCCTTCTCACAAGCCACTCACTGCTTTGGTTGGGGAAAGAAACAATCATCTTTCTCAAAAAAAACCAAAACAAAACAAAACAAAAAAAAACCCCACAAACAAACAAACAGAAAAAAACCCCCAAAACAACCAAGAAACCCCCCAACTGAATTCCTGTTTCTTTGCCTGGGGCTCCCCCCAATTAGCACAGAACCAAAGCTGTTCCCCGGGGCACCACAGGATCTGCTCTCAACCCCAGTGCCCAGGGCTTCCCTCTCCCAGCTCACAGATGGTGCCTTCCCAAACCTTCTGCCTCACTGATGCAGACAGACCCCTCAGTGTCTTCTCTGCTCCTTACAGAGGCACCAGGGTGTGTTTGGCAAAGCAAGAAACAGGCTGCTCTCCTTCTAGAATCTCCCTTTTGCCAGCCCTCAGAGATTTGGCTCTGGCTTAACTTCGCTGCAGAAGCTGAACTTGTAAATTCAGCCTGAAAAAGCAGAACAGGTGTGGCTGGAGGTGGGCAGGTGGAGGAACAGGAGGTCCTAACCAGCACTCACTGCTTTTTGCCTGCAATCACACTCCAGCTCTGAGCAAAAAAAAAAAAAAAAAAAAAAAAAAAAAAAATTAAAAAGTTATACATCAGTGAAGAGCAGATTGGAAAAGCTGAGCACATTTGGATTCTAAAAGCGCCACAATGCCTTGAACTCGTGAGCCATCCATCTCACAGATGTAAAGTGAATACTGATTGCACACTGGGACCAGGGAACGTCTCTGTGTCCAGAGCCCCCTTCCTGAACCAGCATCTGTCTGGAGCACGAGGGCAGCACGGACAGAGCTGCCAGCAGAGCTGCTCCTCTGCCCGTGTCCCTGGCTGGATGCTCTCGGGGGGGACCTGTGTGACGGGGCACAGCAAATAAAGTGCTCAAGAAAATCCCTTAATTGACCTCCCGTTGCTCAGAGCTTGCTGGGAGGCCACGAAAACAACTCCAGGGTGTCTCCTGTGGTTTGCCAGCTTCGTTTGCGAGAAGACAGTAGGAGAGAAGTGAAAGCCCGAATTAGAACAGCACACAAAAATCAGAACAGAACCAGTTTTGAGAAGGTTTAGGGAACAGCTGTTTCCCAAAAGCTTTCTGCGATGCATTTGAAATCTAAACACCCTGAAATGCTCCCAGAAGCGGAATGTGGGTTGGGAGATGTTAATCAGCCCCAGCAGCGAGCCAGCCCTGCTGCAGGGACGGGGATCTGTGTGTGCCTGGCCCCCCTCGTCTCCTGCCAGGGCAATCGCTGCCTCTTTAACCTCCAGCCTGGACAGAAACACGAGCCAGGAGTGATCCAAACTCCTCGGGAGCTCGGTGAAGGCCAGCCAGAAAAATCACATCTCACTCTGAACTGCTGTAGCACCTGGCTGCCACCCGTTTGCCACCAGGGTGAGAGGGGAGACGACAGCACTGGAACTGGAACTGCAGCACCTACATTTCACAGAGCCTGTGTTCCCCACCGTGTCCCACGGGAAACTCACACCTACCTCCAACACCCACAGAGCCAGCTGCGCTCCTTTGCTAAAATAGCTTCCTGAAAGCTGTTCTGAAATTATTTTCTAAGGGACACTATCAGAGATGGTTTTATTTCTTGTTGTTAACAGCCTTCTGAACTGCCTCCCCCAAATTTCCTTAATTATCAGGCAAAACCGCACTAGGACAGCTCTGGAACAAACTGAACCTCTTTTGGGAGCTGCCAGAGCTTGACAGCAGAATAATTTTAAATCTTTTTAGATGGAAACATTTCTTATTAAAATAGGAAATATAATGTTTATCTTTCAGTCCTAAGTAGCTGCATCACCTTGAGACACAGAAACACTCCCAGTGGCTCTCAGTGGGCTTGTTGACAATGCCACAGCATTTAAAAGCCAAACCCCAGGCTTCCAGGTTCTAAATTTAGGAGGAGTTGAGGGACAGTTTTACGTACACATGCATTTATCCATCCTCCTCACAGTACTTTAACCAGGTACAAAATCATCCCAAGATGCCATCCAGATTCTGTGAAATACAAATAACCCCCATTTGACTCACAAGGGCTGCTTCCATTTCAAGAGGAGATTTAGACCACCACGGCCCTGGATTCAGATCAAAGCAGTGCATAGACAAGAGAGAATATAAAGGAAAGATTAAAAAACAAAATTATAAATCACCATTCAAGATGAATAATCCCAGAGGGAAAAGACAAAGGAATACATTGAAATATAGGACACCAGTTCCTCAGACCTCTCTGAACATTTCTCAAGTACATGATGAAGAGTCAGTCAGCGTGGCAGCTGGACAGACAGATGCTCATATGTCTTAACAGCAGGATTTTAATAATTAACTCAGACTGAGGGGTTGCAGGAGGGATGTGTTTCACGCTCGAGTAGACAGGGAGAAGCTTAACCTATTACTGCAAACACAGCCTGGAAACTTCAGAGCTAGCTCCCAGCAATTCACCTGCCCAAATGGCCAGATGGACACAGGGAAAAGAGGGAGATGGGACAGGAGGAGGAACAGCAACCTGGAAATTGGGCTGTGAGCCCCACCACGGAGCAGTGGCACAGCTCTTGGAGATGCTGCCTTTCCCCCACATGCTGCAAATGTGCTCAGGAGCACGAGCAGAGCGAGTCAGCAAGGCAACGCTGCCAAGAGCTGCTCAGAGACACATCACCACCTCCCTGCCAGTGCTGAGGAGCAGCCCTGCAAATCCAGGCTGCTCCAGCGCTCGCCTGCTCACTGGCAAAGCACTTCTAGGAAGGCTGGCACAGGCTACGTGCTTGGGGAGCCCTTCCAGCAGCAAGGGAAGGGCTTCCTTAGACACTTGTGCTGATCCACCTGTGTCTGGCCACCCAAGGAAGTTCTGCTGGGCCACATTTCACACTCTTACTCCTGCTAAGAAAAGGTTCCAAGATAAAAAACCCTGGCAGGAGAGAAAGACAGAAATCAGGTCAGTTTAGCTCTTCCAAGAAGTAGGGAATAGATTCAGTGATCAGTAAAATGTATTTTCCTTTTCAGTAAAAACTCAGTGTAAGTGGTGATTGGTAGCTGGTTAGTAATTAGTCACAACTCCCCTGAGCAGGGCTGACCAGAACAGCATCCTCAGGCATTCCATGGACAGGAGACATGGAATGGACATGCTGGAACAACCTGGAGGACAAAGGAGCACTTCAGGAAATGTGAAAGACAGGAGGAAAGAGAGGGTGAGAAGTGGTGGCACACAACACAAAAGAGGAAAGAGACAGCAGAGAACAATTCCTTGGTAAGGGAAAGCAAACATCCAAACTGCACCTACCAGCCCTTATTCTACTGATGACCTAAAGTTTATAACTGAGAGATTGTCTCAGCCCTTTGCCAAATCACTCATGGGCTGCTGTGGGACTGTGGGGGCCCTGGTTTCTGTTCATTAAATCAACCAGGCACCCAAAGCAAGGGGGGCACAAGAACAAAGTCCCCACTCTTGTGACCAGCACTTCCCTGCTCCCATCCTGTATTCCTTCACCACTGTGAAGTCAGATCTAGGCAGCAGAGCACAAGGAATTATTTGCAATAAGTGCACATAACTGTTTCCTTATCTTTTCAATTCCCTGGGCTTTTCTTAAATTTGTTACATCGGAAACACTTGAATGCTTTCTCTCCCCTCTCACTCCACCTGAGTTATCACCTGTCTCAGCTGCACTGGGCTGTCATTACCAGGCACCAAGTTAACAAACTCCATTCTCCTGAGTTCCTTGCCCTTTCTGCATTCTGTCGCTGTAAATGAGCTGCTGACAGAGCTCGCCCTGGCAGGCTGCCCTTGTCAGAACACAGCAGGGTGAGTGCAGGGCTGGCAGGAATGCTGCTCTCCACTGCCCCAGGCTCACCAGGAATCACAGAGGAAACAGCACCCTGAAGACCTTCTTCAAAGCTCTCAGCCCCTTGAGGGACTTGCCCAGGAGCACAACCCTGTCCAAGCACTCCCCAGTGTGCTCATGCTCAGTCTGGTAGTTAATGAGTTTGTGTTTATCAGACCAGCTCCAGCCTCACTCCACCAAAGCTCTTCCAATATTTGCAATTTCCCTGCCTACTGCCAGGCTCATGATCAGCTTTGACTTCTTACCAGGACAAGAGGGCAGCCTCCTCCAGAGTGCCCTGGGAGCACACAGAGGTACCTGCAGCCCTGTGCCATCCACTCCCTGCTGACACTGCCCTGCCCTTGCCCAGCACTTGTACACCCAAGCCCAGACGTCCTTCTGGGGTCTGATCCCACGACTGAGATCAATAAAACGCCAGCTGGCTTTGGATCAGGTTTCCAGAGATGCAGCAGGAGAGCAACACCACTCCTGAGCCCAGCCTGTGAAGCACCACAGTGTCCTACAGAAGCCTCAGCTCCTGCTTCAGGTGGCTCTTTTGGTCTCTTGTGGAAGCGAAGATTTGTTTTGGCACTACAAAGACCCAAATTACTTCAGTGAAAGTGGAGGAGGATGGAAAGCAGCATCATTAGTTTTCCTTACAAAACAGCTTTTTTAAGTGAAAATAACTCATTAAGAACAGAGGCAAGGCTGTCAACTACTTTACTGCCAAACAAGCACAAATTCTCTCTTGGTTTTGCTGGTTGCAATTAAATGAACTAATTTCTCCTAGCAGCCCGAGAGGGAAGGCCACTGAGTCAGTTACAACTTACACTGCATAAAAAACGTCCCCAGTCATAAGTGTCACCCTGTGGGCTAAATAAAGCCTCTCTGTGTGCTGGCTTGGCTAAAAGGAGCCCCAGCACAGAGCAAGGTTACCAGGTGAAGCTCCTCTGTGGTACAAAGAGAGGAGCCTGTGGTGCTGTTTGAATTGCAGAACAGCAACCCGGCGCGTTGCAGGGCAGGTTGGGATTAGCAAACATGAGTATCCAGCTGGCTGGAAGCAAACACTGGCTCTCAGAGAAGCTCCCAGAGTAGTTTATCAAGCCAACATTTTCTCTGCAGAAGGGAGGATTTAAATAATTACATAAAGTTTTTTTTTTTTTTTTGCTTGGTCGCAGCCAACATCGAGATCATCCCAGGCTGAGATTTCAGACCATGAATAATCACTGGTTTGGGCAAGAGCTCCCTCAAAGTTTCTGGAGATAATTGAGAGGGGAAATGAAGATGAATTGAGACATTAGGAAGTTACATTTTCTTATCTGCAAAGGATTTTAGGCTGCCACTCCTGACTTGCTGTAGGCCTGATAAAACCACAGGGCAATTCCAATTATGACTGCAACTCCAGTGCATGACCTGGGAATTCAGGCCAGATGTGGAGTGCTCTGAAATGAACCTGCATCCTACAATCACTCTGAGTCTTCTGTGCTCCAGCAGCACTCATAATTCATTGCTTACAGCCCAGGCTTAATTTAGGGCCTGCCTCCCATTTTTATTATTTCTGACTCACCCCTCATTAGGCAGACAGCAACACTCAGCTAATCTGGTCTTCAAAGAGCTTTGCACATTAACTCACAACACCCTGGCCAGCAGCCATGAGTGACTACCACTGGATTTAAGAAGGAAGAATTAAGGCAGAGAAGCCACATCCCGAGGAGATGCGCCAGACCCCTCTGGGGAGGGATGTTCTCTGTTCAGCAGAGAGAGGAGCCTCTTCCCAAAGGTACAACAGGAAATATTTTGCTTGGTGTGGCAACAGTAAGGCATTTATCCCTGCTGCTGAAGTGTAGCAAGTCTTCAGCAGGACTGGGAGGCACAAAAACATCAAGAGCTGGTCAGGTGTAGAGTTCCAGCAAAGCCCTCGGTTCAGGTCAACCCAGGCAGACGCTGCTGCAGCCCTTCCCTGGGACAGGCTGGCAGAAAGGCCACACTCAGTGCTGCACGAGGGCCCTCCCCTCCATCACACACCTTCGTGCCCAGGTGGTCTCAGATCCCAAGAGGATCAGCTGCAGTCTGGTTATCTCCTAGCCCTCCTCAGCCACCTCTGCATCGTGGCTGGGAACTGGCCCTCAAACCCCCTGTCCCCTCAGGATGGCTCTGCTGCCAGGCCTGCTCTCACCTTTGGACAGCAAATGCACTCCACCTGCTGTGAGGGCAGGGTTCATTCCAGCCACCACCTGCCCCAGCCAACAAAGAGCTCCAGAAATCAGTAGTGGCTCCTCAGTCTTCCACACAAACAGCAGCATCCCCCATCCTTGCTAAAACAGCCCTCTCCACAGGCNCATCTCAGCCCTCACCTCCCCACTCAGCTCCATCCCCTTTGCTGCACAGCCCAGGCACTCACCCACCCAGCTCTCACTCACCTTTGAGAGCCCTCCCACTTCTAAGTAAAAGCAGATGATGAAGATGTTCCAGGTGACCCAGATTGCAGTCCAGATGGCATACTGGAAGGGAATGGAGTTGGGGAGAGAGAAGCAATAAACATTAGGAAGTGACTGGAATTAGTGTATATATAAACATACATATATAAGTGTGCTCTAGCTGGGGGCAGTGGAATGCCCTGAGTCAGCACTGATATGATTTTCTCTTCCTCTGTTTGTTTTCCATATTCAGATGCTCTCTTGCCTGATAAGACACAGAGGGGCAGGAGTCTGGAGGGATGGAAGAGCTTCTGTGCTGCCTTTGTCCAGCCCCTGACCCTCCCTCTCTGCTGGGCAGCGTTTGGGCAGTGTTACCTCAGCACCAGGAAGAATTCTCTGAAACCTTCCAGGCTTGGCACAAGCCCAGCTCACAGAGCAGCGTGTTCCTGAGCACAGCCAGGCACCTCCTGCTACAACAGCATGCAGGGCTCGTGCCTGATCTCCCAGGGGCTTCACTCTGTCCCTCCCCCCGTGCCACATCCCATGGGAGCACAGGCTGGGACAGGCTCTGGGCGCTGGGAACAAAAGGTGCCACTCACCACCACGATGTAGCGAGGTCTGTACTGGATGGTGCCGAACAGCCCCAGGATAACGATGATGATGTGCAGGAAGTTGGCAAGGATAGGGGCCCACTGGTAGCCCAGGAAGTCGAACACTTGCCTCTCTAGTGCAGCAAGCTGGAAGGGAGAAGGAAAAGGAGAGTTGCAGCTTCTGCACCCCCAGTGTTTGTCCTCGAGGTTTTGACACGCTCCCTGTGGCAGCTGAGGGTGGGGCTCCGTCCCCAAAGCAATTTGCTGCCTGTGAACCAGGTCAGTAGGACACAAGGCTTGTTTACACGTCCCCCTTCCCCTCTGGTCTCATCCCAGCTCCTCTGATGGCCGAGCTCCAGTGCTGTGTGGGGCATTCCTCCGTGTGTGCACTCTGGGGAGGCGGCTCTAGCAGAGGACAGAGGGGAGCAGTGGGATGGTGACATCTCAAATGCTGAACGTGAAATACATTCACAAAAATGTCAGTGTAACTTTCCAGAGCTCATTTGTCAGAGCCTTCAGCATCACTCCATCATTCCTGACACCTCTTATTTTTCTGCTCTCCAGCACACATCCATCAAAGCAAGGGAGAGGAGGAAACTCTCTCCTCCACCTTCGCCCCTCAGAAAATGCTGCCACCAGTAAGGAAATTCTGCAAACACATCAATTTCCAGGACAGGCTGTGTTCCTCTCTAGCACTAATAACGTGGTTCAAGGCTAGTACCGTGTTCTGGACATAAAACTCCATTACTGTGGAAGTGCTAGGGCTGATTTTCAAACCATATTTGCATAAAGATGTGTTTTTTACCTGTGGCCATCATGTGTGTATCAGACAACATCTGATCCCCTGGCCCTGAGCCTCTGTGCAGCCAAATGAGCACAATGGACATGCAATTGCCTGCTGGCCTTTGCATGCCCACAGCCTTTAAATGATATATCTGTAGGAGAAATCATAAGTGTAGGGGGCAAAATTGTTAATGCAGGTTTTTTGCCTGTGCCCAGCCTTGCACGGAGAGATCTTCTCTTTTTTTTTGTCTTCACTAACACAGTGCAAGCCCCTCCAAGGGCCTGTGTCTTCCCTGGCAGTATAAGATTTGAAAGTATGTTTAATTATCACAGCAGTCTGCTGGGACTGCACTATGACATTTCATATTTATTTTTGCCTAAATACATCATTACAGTTTACTATTGACAGTCAATATTAATTTAACTCCTAATCAGGCCTTAACCATGGGTAATCCTGGTCTGCTGTGTGTAATCAGCTATGTGACACCTTTTCCTGGCTGGGATCTAAGCACCAGGGCTTCTGTGATGGCTTAAAGCATTTAAGGCTGTGAGAGGCTGCAGATGCCACTCAAGCCCCATGATGAGAGAAGCCACATCTATTAAATGGCCATTATTCCTCCTTCTTCCTGGCTCCGTGGGGAAATTGCCTTCACACCTCTCTTGGGCTAGGAAGGTATTGCCATTCCCGACACTACTTTGAAAGTTCAATAAAAATCTGTATTTCAAAGAAATCTGTGGTTAAGGGCAATCAGTCAGGGAGGGAGCAAGCAGCCTTCCCTCTACAATATCTTATTCCCAAGCAAAGAGAGACAGAGAAATGGGGAAGGAATGGAGACAGTCATCAAATCTCTCTTCTACCAAATAATCTTCCCTTCGAGGCAACACCCTCTGCCCTCCTCTGATCCCTCGGAACCCCCTGGAAGGTGCTGTGGCCGCACACGGGGCTGCGGCGGCTCTTCAGAAACAGCAGCCACAGGTTAAACGCTTAATCCTCCGGGAGGGGATTAAGGCACGTACCTTAACGATAGCGGGAAATTTGGGATCCTGACTGGCTGGAAATGAGCCACTTGACTGTGACCGCTTCATCCCATCAGGCATTTAATTGGCTTTGTGAGCTGCAGGAGGAGCGGGTGCCGTGAGAGCCGCGCTCAGCCCGGGGACACAATGCGGGTGTCTGCTGAGGTAGCGCCCTGCCCAGCTTCGCCTCTTGCCTTCAGGCTCGGAAAATCAGGATAAACACAGATCCCTCCCACCCATGCCTTCTGCCATGAGTTCTGCCACTCCAGAATCAGGGCAATCCACGTCTGGAGTAGCGTTTTCTTCTCCGTTCTACTCCATGAGTATTTGCCGTTAGGGCTGTATGGAAAGGGGAAAGCTTGTCCTTCCCCTGCTTGAGATGTCTCCTGGTTTGTTTGGACCAGGAAAGAGACTGGGCTGTGAAGTGACAGATGAACAACCACCCTGGAGATGGACCTACCAAACTACACAACTTCAGATTCGGCCACAGCTCCTTGAGAAGTCTCTGATTTTTTTTCCCATAATCCCAAAAATTATCTTCACACCATACTCCTTTCTCCCTCACCTCCCTTGTCTCCAGGTTCTTTCCACCCTAATTTGCTTTATTTTGCCACTTCCCCTGTGTTATTAAACTGTTTTTGTGTACCTGGGAGCTGCAGGCGTGACTCAACTGGTCCAGAGATGGGCTGTGCCCATCTGCTGGCTCAGGGAAGGAGAGGGGATGTGGGATGTGCGAGCTCACACAAGCTGTTTCCTCATTTATAAAAATAAAATTACAATTTTCTGTAAAATGTGTTGGTGACAAGCAAATGCTACTGGTGAAACTCCAGCACTGTGTTAGTGACAGGCAAGGAGTGAGTCTGTGCTGCAATTGGAAATGCAGCCTGAAGTTATCCTGGGCTTCCCCCTGTTCCCTCAGGAGCTTACCATAATTAGAGAAATATTTGCTGCAAACAAATTGATAAACAACCACTTCACTCATTACACTCTAGGTCTGTGTGCACAGCTTACCCACAAGATGCTGCTGAGATTTGCAGGTAAACAGGGCTGATGTCTGGGCTAAGCTGGCCTTGATTTGGGGTTGGGATGTGAAGAATGTCACGGTGCCCTTCAGTCCTGGTCCCTCCAGTCCTGCTCAGAGCTGGCAGGGTCGGGGTTTGCCCTGATCTATCTGTCCCCTCGTACTAAACCTCTCTGGGTGCCTCTTGCTGAGCAGGGAAATGCCATCTTTCTCTTGTGCTGCCAAGTCTGTGCAGAGCAATATCCTCGCTGTGGTGCTCCTTACAATGATTCACACTGTCCTATTGAGAAAGCCTATTATATTCCATAGATACTGGTTGTAAAGAGGAATGTCACAGATTGTGGCACAGGTTTCAACCCACTCAAAGCTGACAGGACCTTTCCATCAGGGAGGATAGATTTTTCTTTATTCTTATTAAAACCAGGATTCCTTCTGCTCCTTTTGCTTCTCTAACCCATAGCGTATTTTTACCTTTCATTCTTTAAATTAAATGATTTATTGCAGCACTAAAATCAGAAGAATTGTGGCAGAATTTTCTCTCCTGAAATAAACCACATTTCTGCTGATCTGAGTGAAACTGGAATAGCAAGTAACCACGTGAAGCAACTGTTAGCCAGGGACACAACACAAGCCAAAGCTCTCTCTTGGGCCATCGTTCATTTATACAGCTGGGGAAGATAGGAAAGGCAGAGAGCTGTTCTGCAGCTTATGGAGCCCATCCCATATCTCACACACGGAGCACAGAGAGCTCAGGACATGCTCAGGGGCATCACACCATAAAGCTTCTCCAGAGAGGGAAGCTGTACCTGAGCTGGAGGGGCGCCCATTGCAGCATAGGAAAATGGCCTTAGAAAACGTCTCACAACGTGGGACAGGTTCTCACTGGGGGGTTCAAACCATTCCAGTTGCATTTCCAATGGCTCTGGCAGGACAGTGTCACTGGCAGGTGTCGCTGCCAGCAGGACACTCCGAGCTGGTTCAGCATGGGCTGGGGGTGCTGGTTTAAATTCTAGCCCCTCAAATCTTTTCTATCCCCTCAACTTTGTCTTCTGTTGCTCCTCTCCTGCTGCTAAGCTGGAGAGCCCAACCTGTTCCCTCGTGCCCCCACACTGCTGAGGAGGAAGGGATGCTGCTGAACAGCCAGGTACCTGTAATTCCTTAACTGCCTGTCCTTTATAGCCCAGTATCAAAGCCATGTTATCAGCTAGATTTGCTCTTCTTAATTTATTAAGCTTTTAAAGCCTTTAATCTTATTTGGTTTATATCTGTGTCTTTGACTGCATTTGTGAAATCAATTGGGACACAAAAGAAAAAATAATCAGTCTCAAGACACGTTGGCATGACTCGTACAGACACAGGAAAGGTGCTCAGAAAACCCCACAAGAGGTACAGGCACACATCCACACGGATCTGTTCCTGTAAGCAAACCTGCTGTTAACCTTTCCAAGCTCAGCTTTTGTAAGAGATTTATTTTCAAAAGGAAATGTTAGAAATAAATATCCAAGCATGCAATAAAGGGAACAACTGGGAAAGGCTGATCCTNAAAGGAGAAGAAAAAATGTTTTACCCAGAAACCCAGGCAATTTTCCACTTGACCTATAAGAAAACAACCTGAAAACTCCTTTGCTACTCCTTGTCTCTCACTGCTGTGAGGACACCGCCTCACAGACTGCTCCAGCTCCTGCTCCTCCTCCTACAGCTTCAGCTGGGACAAAATCTGCCACTTAACCCCCTGTCTGTCCTTTCTCTCCAGCCTGAACCCAGCAAGAGCCTCAGCTGCAGCCCTGAGTCCCCACTGGGATGATGTTCCAGGCTCCTGGCTGATCCCAACGCCCTGATCCAGGGTTTGATTTCCTGCCAAGTGGCTTCACTTTTTAAGAAGATGCTCTTTCTTTGTCTGCTGTGCAAACACCATCAGAGCTTTCACTGCAAAAGGTCATGGGCCTTTTCTCAAGGAAGAACTTGCACTGCTTTCCTGAGGTATTTTGGCTATGAGATGGGATGGCTCGAGCTCAGGGCAAAGTCTCAGTGCTGCTACCCCTGTGAGACATCACACAAGGATGGAAATTTCGGTCCTGCTACCTGAAACAGCAGGAAGAAATTAAAAAATCTCAGATTGTATAATTTGAAAAAAATAACCTAATTAGGTATTGAACACAATTATCTTTTTTTGGTTCTTCCACATGGTTTAAGTTTGGTAATACTAAACACCTGTCTGCTGTTGATTATTATTATTATTAATGTATTGGTATTATTGTGATATAATATGTAATTCTACACATCTTTCTATATAATTGCTTTGACTTTGGAAATGCTGGGACAATGCTAGATCTAAAGAATCCTACACCCAAGCTGCTGTGTGCTGAAACTATCAGCAGTGAGCAAAAAATTCCTTCCTGTGCCAGTGCTTCTTCAAGGGGGAGAAGATTCTGTGAGTAGAAAAACAATTAAACAATAAGTCTGCTTTTACCACAGTGGCTGCATTTCTAAATAAATATGAATGGTTGCAATAGCTCTTTAATTAAGTTTATCTGAAAAAGCAGCTCACTGAGCCATTACTTCACGTCCCCAAATGGAGGGGCTCGTTGTGCGAGGTGCCACGTCCTTGTCTCTCCCAAAGTCGGCCTCTCACGTGCTCACACCCGCTGCATTCATGAAATCTCATTTTTCTTCAGTAAGTGTTGTCAAGGAAACCTTCCTTGGGGCCTTGTCATCCACAGCTCCTTTCCCAGCATCCCTCTCCCAAACACAGAGGTCAAGAGAGTAATTGCACAGGAGGTCTCTGTTTGTCACTGGGTCTCTCAGGCATCTTTGGTCACTCTGGCCGCTGGGTACAATGCACTCCATTCTCTGCTCCCTCTCTGTTTTCTCCCCAGAAGCTGCTGAAACCCCTTCTGTCACACAGACATTAGAGAGGCCTCCAACAGCAGAGTGGATATCTTGAAGTCATTTATATTTCAGAAGAAAACTGGTCACTGTGCTGGTCTGGAGGACCTGCCAAAGGGCCCCACGGGGCAGCAGGAAAAGCCCCCACCATGATCCCACACCAGGTCACTCCCTGCAGCAGGGCCTGGCTGCTCCTGGGCATCACTCTCCAGCAAACCCTACTTTTAGGCTGCCTTGTGCCACATCCAAAGATCAGGATTCTCCCAGCCCAGAACCCTCCTGTGCAGAGCCTGGGCAGGTGTAACACCCTCCCTGTGGTTTGTCACAACTGCTGCGGAAGCCTGGAGCATCCTGCTATTAAACATCCCAGTGCTGAGCCCTCACCTCCCCATTCCCCCTGGCCTGGCACCTCCGAGCTCTGAGTTCTCCCCTCCCAGCATCATTTTGTGTGTGGGCAGTGATGCTCGCAGGAGTGCCGCTGCTGTGACCTTCAGCTCTGAGCTTTCTGCTGCCAAAGCCTCCCAGAGACACCCGAGCTGCAAAGATATGTCATTATTCAGTCCCACATGCCCAAATGCTGCTTAGCATTCCAGGGAAGGCACAATCCTGCTAAACATAAGGGACGAGACTGACACTGAGCAGTGCAGAAGGCTGTTTGTGTCTGGAGCTGAGGCTCTGGCTTCGGAGGGACTGAGGTTTCCTGAGTACATCTCGTAGAGCCACCAGCCTGCTCAGCTGAAGACACCAGCCATGCACAAGAATTCATAGAATCATGGAATCCTTTAGGTTGGAAAAGCCCTCTAAGATCATTGGGTCCAACTGTTCCCTCAGCACTGCCAAGCCCAACATTAAACCATGTCCCCAGGTGCCACATTTGAGCGTCTTTTAAATCCCCCCACGAATGGTGACTCCAACACTACCCTGGGCAGCCTGTGCCAGGCCTTGACAAACCTTTTGCCGAAGGAATTGTTCCTCATATCCACTCTAAACCTCCCCTGGAACAATTTGAGGCACAAATCCAGGCAAACCTCTTAAGTCTTTTTACTCCAAGTGTTGGATTGTGCCACGGAACTGGCAAAACACCAGGAGCTGGCAGTGCTTTTTCTAGCAAGACACCACAGCCCACGGTCCCTGCCACATGGCACATCCACAGGTGCCCTCTCCTGCTCCACAACCTTCTCAGCAGGGTGGTCAGCAGGACAGTGAACTGACTGAGGTTCTGAATGGTGCTGAGAATCCAGCTCCTGGGAGAAAGACTGCTTCCTAGGAGGAATGCTTCAGGAAAATTATTGCCCTGGATTGCCTCAACTTCTCCCAAATCAGGATCAGTCACGTGTCCAGTGAGGATTGTGCTCTGTGCAGCCCTCACAGCCTCTGGTCTGGTTTCCTGGATTCCATCTCCCCTTGGGGCTCAGACCCCAGGGATGCAGGCAGCATTGGATATGGGAGCTGCTGTGTTCCCTGTGCTCCTGCCTGTGTCTCCTGATGGCACCTCAGCTCTGCACGCTGCTGTGATTGCTGATTGCTGAGAGCACCAATCAGCCTAAATTAATAAGCAGGTGCCTTTGTGATCCAGGCAGAAAAGCACTCTGACAGGAATGACAAACTTGTTTTATTTGCAAGCTACGCCAACACTCCAACCTAAGCTCCCCAAACATAATTAAATTAATCTGTTGTGCCCACAACGTTCTCCCTAAACCACCCTCCCCCTCCCNCCCGCCCCCCCAATGTTTTATTCCTCCCTGAGTTTCATGGCTCAGCTTTGGGTGTCCAGCTTTGGGACAGAGAAAGGAGGCACTGAGGTGAAAGGGATGTGACTGTTTTTGCAATAGACGTAAAACCCAGAGAGTTTCTTCAACAAGTGTCTGACATTTTTGTCACCCAGATGCCCGGGCTCAGGCTCCACACTCCTGGCTTTCCCTCACCTGTTGAAAAACTTGCTGAGCTATCTTATCCCACCTCATGCTGCTGATCATGGGCAAACATCCCAGCTGCTCGCCCAAACAGCATCCTGGGGTGCTGACAGCTTCAGCTCTGGGGGGAAACTTCTCCCACCAGGAGCACAGATTTCCCCATTGCATGAAATAATATATATTAAAGATGTGCCATTAGCTCAGCAGCCATTTCCCTCTGGAGATCTGCTACCAGTTATGAACCCATCTAAACTCTCCAAAGGCTGTGAGGCAGAGCAGTGCTGGAGATCAGCAGGAATTTAATTTCCTAATAGAGAGATTTATTCCCTACCAACGGGGCATTATGTCGTGTGATCCCTGCCTCTGCTCAGCCATGAAGGCTACTGAAGTCTGGGCTCATTCCCACGAGAGGGATGCAGGGAAAAAAGTGAAAACACTTGAAAATTAGCCAAGGGGTTGTTGTGTTTAGGGAATATAACCTAGATCCTTTTGACCTGCTATCCTGGGCATCATCTGCTTAGCTACCAGAGCCAGCTCTGCTGCTGAGGGGAGAAGGGAAACCATCGACAGGGCTGGCACAGAAGGCACAAGGCTGCCCTGAAGCACTGCTTGGGCCAGCACTGCCCAGCCTGTCTTCTCCTGACGCAGCCCTCTGGAGTCTCCTGGGTGTGAGAGCAGCAGAGTGTGAAGAGCTCAGAGACCCCATGAACTCTCAAGTGTACTAGAAAGACTTTAACTTATTCAGGGGTCTGACCAAAACTTCAGTGTGTATAAACCCCATGAGACACCAGCTGGACTCACCCAGCTTAGAAAAAAATTCTGTCTCTCCTTGTTATTTTATAGGCACTTACTGCAAACTGCAATTTTATTTTGCTGCTGTTTACCCCAAAGCTGAATTGTGGCTGTAAATACACCACCAGAGTTTCCCCAAGGGAGCAGTAACTCTTGCTTCAGGCTCAAAAAGCCAAGCTCAGTTTTCCCTCTGTCCTGTCACACAGCCTAAGAAAGACTCGCTGTGACCAAGTGACACAGAGACCACCCCCTGCTTTTGGCTTTGTGAACGAAAATGTTCACTGGTGTCCCCTGCCAGTCTAATTCATGGCTGGCACCTGCAGCACTTTCTCTCAGGAAGGGTCAGCTGTGGCCTGAGTGACAAAAATGCCTCTCTGAAGGCAAAACACCTGCAGAAAGCTACCTGAAGCCGTTTTTCTCATCCAGCAGAAGATGAGGGTGAGAGGTTTTTGGTGGCCATGGAGCACAGCCCCAGTCTTTGCACAGGGCTGTGTCAGAGCAGCCCTCGCTCCACGGGATGCTCCCAGCACATGGAGCAAACGGTCCCTGTGCTGCTGGACTTCTGTGAGCCAAAGGTCCCTGTTTGTCCCCGTCCCTGCACCGCACAGCTCCCACCCCGCTCCGGCCGGCTCAGCGCCCGCTCTCCCACAGCTCCTTCCCGCACATGGCACTGGGAGCTCCAGCAGCTGATCCCCTTAATTAGGTCACAAATAGATTACGTGTATAACACTTGCACCAGCCAGATCCTCTGAAGGAAAAACATGCAAGCCCTGCAACTGGGGTAAAAGCTCGGGAGAGGAAAGGTGCCAAAGCTGAAATAACTCTTCAAAACTTTGTCTGCAGGAGCCCTGCTTCAGTTTCTGCTCGACAGCTGGGCCCCTGCTCCCTGACACTGGAGCTAAGTGGTAGCGTTGCTTTCATTTCCTCTTGCTTCTGCTGCAATGCCAGATTGCTTGGATATTCGTAAACAGAAGGAATTTAATGAAAATTATAATTAGAGCCCCGCGGTGCTCTTGCAGGTCGCCTTTACACTGGGCTGCCTATTTACATTACAAATCAGGCTGGTGTCACTGCAGAGTCTACAGCAAGAGAGGAGAATTCATTAAAAGGGAAGCGCAGGGTGGGTGAGAAATAGGGGGGAGAGAAAATGATATTGTTATTATTAATAATCTAGGAAATTGGGATCTGCCATGGTCTTGCTGCAGCTCTGCTCCTCATCCTAATCAGCCTGAAGCAGGTGGGGACGCAGCACAGTCACCCAGAGACTTCCATGGCAATTACTGTACAAATGGACCCTTTTTCATAGAGCAAGGCTTTCTCACCCCACCAGGACACAGAGAAGTGCTCTTAGCACCTAGCTGCCAAGCTGGGGGTGTTAGGAAGAGACAACATGAAGGCAAAGGGATGCAGTTCCCATTATTTTGCAGCTTTCCCTTTCCACCTGCCAGCAGCTCCATATGATGCTTTCCCCCCCCATAATGCCACGGGCAGCAGCTCCTGCTCCTGCTCCTTCCACCAAAGCCCTCCAGCACAGCTGGTGACTCTCTGTCTTCCTATCTATGCAGTGAAATTAGGAGTAACAACCTCGTTTTACACAGAGGATTGCTGGAAGCTTGGGTCTTATTTGTAAAAAGATTCTGTCATATTCCACACCAATAATCCTGCCTCAGCACAAACAGCATCTTCACTGCCACTGTGGTTTTTTGGATGCTCACCTGCCTGTGGTGGCAAAAAGAGGTGGCATTTTAGGTTGGGAACCTCCCATAATGACAGCAGCACCAGCCCAAACCCCTCACATTTCCCTTCACTGTCACATTCTCAACACAGAGAGGTGAACTCCCCCCGTTCCCATGCCTGCATTCCCCAAATGAGAAGCTGGAGGTATTTTAGGAGTTGGGCTGCAAACAAGCCAAGTGGTTTGTTTGCATTTCATCCACACTATCATCATATGAAGCGACCCACACTGCAACAGCTGAGTTTTAATCATCACTAGTAACACTGATGTTTGTGCTTTGCCCAAAAAAACCCCAACCAAAACACAAAAATGTGTTTGTATCAATGAAAAAAAAAAGGACAAAAGAAAGGCTTCCCTTGAAAAATTACAGTTGAAAAATCATGTAGCCATTTTTTTTTCAGCTGAAAAATAGATATCAGTGAAGAAATACTGACCAACTCTCCCCTAATGAATGTACCAGCAGATTTCCAGGCCTGTCATCAGAGCATGAAATGAAAAAGAACTGGGAAGAAAATAGTATTTTGGACAAGAAAAACATTTAGCAGTTCAGCTTCTGGTTCCAGTAAAACACTTCTGACAGGAAGAGTTTTAAATTGGAACAAACAGGAAAACGATGATTTTGTTCAAAACAGGGACTGTCAGAGGCTTTCAGGGTATTGCAGGAATTTTCCAATAACCACAATCCCCACAAAGAACTTCCCTCTAAGAAGTGGATAGAAAATGAATCAATCACAATTGATTTTCATCATCTGATTGCTTCTCTGGAAGACAATCACGCCTACTTAAGTAATTGATTAGTTACCTTAGCAATTACAGGTAAAAAACCTGGCTTCCCTTGCCTCCCTCAAGGCATATAAACTAGGGATATTCCAGTTTTCCAGCCATTTCAGGAGGCAAAGACAATTTTATGAGATTAAAGATGGGTTCTGAGCTTTCACCCACATGTCAGGAGTCAACAGCACCCTCAGCAGGGTCCCTCAGAGATGAGGAAGGTTGAGCACCTCCTGGGCTTCTTCCTCAGCTACACCTCCCCACGAGCAGTGCAGGCTGCAGAGCAGAACCCCAGCTTTATTTTCCTCAAGTAAAAGCAAGAAAACAGAGACACACAAAGTGCTCAAACAGATTAATCCAGTAAATGTCTAAAGAGGGAGCTGGCAAAAAGTTTAGGCACGATTTGAGGGAAGATGTGCCTCCCTCTTTCATGGGAGATGGAGTAGTTTGGGAACTGCAATCTGCTCTGGGCAGTCATGGAAGGGTGAGAGCAGAGCTCTGCTGCCAAACACAGTCTGAGTGCTGGGAATCAGGGCTCCAGGGTGGATTTTCTGGGATGCACAGCATGAGAGTGGCCGTGGGGAAGTCACTGAGCCTGTGGTTTTCTCATGCCCACTGTCCCCTGCACCGCTGTGCTTTCTGCTATTCTTGAGAGGAGCTCAGTGAAACTAAAGATTCTCATCAGGGATTTATCAGCAACACAGAATCATGCTGAAAACCCACTAAGGTTTAACGAGTTCTCCCACTGGCACTGATGGCATTGAGCACCTCACTTCTGGTTGCTGCATGCCCTTTGTTTTTGCTCCTCAGCCCAAGTGGATGATGAAATGAGAGCCGTGACGTTCACTTTGATGGAGGAGAGCTGCTGGCTTTCCAGCAGGGTAAATAAGGATTCAGTGCCTTTTAAAAAGCATTATTTTTAAAGGAAAGCCCTTTTGAGTGAGGGCTAGAATGGGGTTATTTTCCACATGACCAAGCACCAAAAGGAAAGCAGCAGCCCAGTCCATGCTCTTATCACCCTCCCTGAGTCACCCACGGGATAGATTTGTCACAAGGTGAAATAAGAGCAAGTCCTCAATTTATTATCATTTTCTACTTGTCCTCCTTAATGCAGTTCCTGCCAGGATGAGTTTGCTGTGGGAAAGTGGAATGAAACCAGGCCTTTCAGTTTGCTGCTAAATGGGACTGGGGGGAGGAGGCTTCCAGGGGGGGAGGGAAAATCTTCCTCATTAGAAGGGGAAAATGTGCAATGCAGAGTTTTCATCGGATGCTGCCCAGCCTCCCAATTAGGGTGGCTGGGACAAACAGTGGTGTTATTATATGTAACTGTTTACCCAGTGTCACTCAGCCATTGTTTATTTTATGAGCATAATTTATCTCCTCCGTCCTGCTACCCAATTTGTTTGCATTTTCAGTCCACTCGAGTGTCTCTCTTTCATTGTATACATCTTTTGGCCTCCCACCAACCAACTCTCCAAGTTTCCAGGAGTGTCACACAATGGCCAGGCCCCTCCTGCCCTTCATTTTTCGCATGACATTTTTGTCCCCTTATTTCTGCGCTGCCCCTGCCCCTCCCCTGCTGCAGACTCGCAGCTTCTCAATGGCTCATGGTTTATTCAACAGCAAAGCTGAATTTCTCTTTTCCTTCTCTTTTTCTACTTTCCCCTCCTTTTAGAAATAGAGGCTGGTCAATAGATGCCACTCTGGCAGCTCTGGAGAACAAAGTTCACTTGCAGCAAATCTCTGTGGTCGTGGCTCCGCAGGGCAAGAGTTTGGTGACCCTGCAGGGGCTGAGTCCCAACCAGCAGCTCACCCATGGGGCCCCCACGGAGTCCTGTGTCTCCTTCAGCCATGGAAAGGGACAAAGACTTGTCCTCTATTAACTTGTGACACCAAAGCTTCATCCACACCTTGCCTTGGAGGTGTGAGATGATTCCTCATCCCTGGAACGATGGCATCTTTGGTTTGCTCCTACTCCAAACCTTCCGGCCATTTTTTCCCCCCAAGTCCTCTGATCTTCTTGCTTGTGGGTCTGAGTGCAAGGATGAGCTAAAACAGAAAAGTGCTAATCCACATTATGGAAATTCAAATCCTTGCTGCTACATTAAGTAATTTCAAGGAAGTTTAATCTGGCAGGACTCTGAGGTGACCCCAGACAGTGACAACAACATCTGTGCATCACCTCTTCCTCCAGCCTGGTGACACTGCAGCAGGAAGATGCAGCATTTTCCTCCTGATTGTAGCAAGACCCTATTTCTGATGGGTTCTGATGAGCTGTCAGCCCTGGGCTACAGCTGAACCTGGGGTTTACTGCTCCATTCCCATTGAGTGTGCCAGCATTGGGATTCTGGGATTTCTGATAGAAAATCTGGACAGTGTCTCACCACCAAACCCTGGAGCTCCATCTGAAATGCCCTTTCTTTGCACGTTAGTGGCCAAAACTGGGAGTGAGGAACTTTACATGGCCAAGGGAGGCTTCATGAGGAAAAAAACTTGGCAGCCATGAAACCTGGGATACATCTCACACAAGGAAAGCATCCTACAGGATACTGCCCCACCACCTCCTGTCACTGTGAGCTGCTCCAGAAATCCATCGTACTTGAAATGATTCACTCAAGTATCCATTCAGTCTCCGTTCATGGACTGCAGAGCCTTTATTGCACACCCATATATTTAGCACTGGGATAGTTCTCAGCAGTTCTAACAGCCCTGTCATCTAAGGGATAAAACAAAGAGCCATTATTCATCACAAGGGAGACACAGTCTTTATTGTCTGAAGCCATGGAAGAGTTTTTCTATCACCCTATCTATTCTTCCTCGCTGTCACACAACTCAGCTTTAAGCTGTCTCAGTGGCAGCCCTGGAGGCCCAAATGCTTTGTAGCTTCTCCCAGCTAAGTGCCCAGCTAATGCTGTGTTGGACTGACCTCAGGACTGACCCTGAGCTCACAGGAGCAGGAAGGGAAACCTTTCCAGAAAAGCTTGAGGTGGACATTAATCTCTGCTAGGTCAGAAGTAAAGTCAGGCACGGTTATTAAAAGACATGGGGAAGCACAGCTACAAGGAGAGATGGTTGCATGTGAGTTTTGGGCATTGATTATATCCAGAAGATCTGGGGTTTGGCCCTGGCCTGATGGCAGAGCTGTGTGGGCTGTAGGACACATCAAGCTGTGCACATCACCTGTCCCAGCCTCCCTGCAGCCCTCCCAAACAGCCTCAGGGTTTCCTTGGTGGATCTATGTCCAGCACACAGCCGGAGGAACCAGCCTGGTTCTCTGTATCTGGATATCTGGGGATTAATACCTTGGGATCTCAGCACGAACCACCCTCCATCCTGTTTAGCATCTGCCTGAGTTGCACTCTGCCTCTGGGAAAAGCAAGTCAGATTCGGGGCCACAGGACCCCCTCTGTGCTGCAGATGAGCCTATTAAATGCAATCGAAGCAGCACCACTCAGAGAACCAACTACACCACGGCCTCCTCAGGCTTCAGGAGCACTTGAGGCTGTGCCTGTGTCAGCACAATGCAGGACAGGGAGTAGAACAGATCCCTCTGAGAAGGTGCTGTGCAGGGGCTTTCACCAGCTGTTTGCAGTAAGGCAAGCTCATCCTTCCCTTGGATGTCTCTGCTCAAAATAATGAGATGGGAAACTTGAAGACCCAGAATCCTAAAAAGTGTCAGACATCTGAAAAAAAAATTGCACTTTCCCAGCTTTTTAATTTGTTTTAAGGTTGGCAATCACATCTCCAAGTGCCCGAGCTCACTTTTCTCCACATGCTCAGACAGCAAAGGGCACAAAACAGCCTGTGAACTCCCATCACACTTCTCCCAGCACCCGCTCTGCTCCCTGCTGAACAGCCAGCAATCTCCCAGGCTAATTAGCCAAACGGTATTCTGCACATATTTAGCATTTCTGAGTAATTAGGATAATCAGATTTCTCCCCTAATTCTGTACATCCACACTATAAGCAGGTGTATTGCCTTCCCCACAAACAGTATCACAAGAAGAGCGTTGTCTGCAGGAGCCAGGGATGCCAGCAGCTTGTCAGAGCCCATTCCCCTCTCCCACATGGAAATCTGCTAACAGATTACCAGGAGCCATGGGGAATTGGGAACTGCGTTTGTGTCGGCCAAGCAGCCAGCAGTTCAGATATTCACACAAGTTATCTCAATGCACAGTCCTCAAATCTGGCCAGAGATCCGGGTGTTCCCTTCACCACCCTCCAGGGATCAGCTGTAGGAGTTGTTTTGTGCCGCAGTTGAACAGCAGGTGTTTGGCACAGAACCTCAGAGGTGTTTTGGGTTCTGGGGAGGTTCTGGGAGTCTGCCCAAGACTCAGGACTCAGGTCCTGGTCATTCTCCATGAGGTTCATCAGCCCATGGGCCTGGTCCTTACCTCTGTGAACCTGTGAGCTGGCAACCACTTATCTGTGGTCTGTGCCACTTCCAAGGTCTCTTGAAATGAATGACCTTAAATGAAGGTCCAAGCCAGTCAGGCCAGACCACGCCAGCTCTTTCTTGTCCTGCGGAGGTGGGTCTTTGAGTCAAGAGGAGTTTTTCCTCCAGCCAGCTTCACTCAGTAATTCCTTCTCAGGGAAGCAGAAAAGTCTCGTTTGGTTTTTTTTTAAGTGCCCATGAGCACATCCTGGTTCATGGAGCATTTGGATGTGGTGCTTCCACCAAAGTGGGAGTTCTTAAAGGAGTATCAACAGTCCAGCATCTCTGGAAGAGGGAAAGGTTGCTCCCAAGCCCCACAGCATGGAGTTACACTCTCCCAAGGATCCTGACCATTGCAGTAACATTAAGAGAAGACCCTGCCACATCCCCTCCACAAAAACACCATCTTTGTGCTGAGCTTCAGGAATGGAAGAAGTTTGCTTGGAGACCTTAGAGTAGAACCCAATGTACTCCCAACTCAAGGAAGCCCTTTCTAACATGCAAGGCAGTGCTCTTGTTGTAGTACTGCAGAATAACATCCAAACTTCCTAAATATGAACAAAGCTGAGGAAGGCCAGGAGTTAAGATTCCTCCTGATCTCCAAGTAGGTCAACCATGCTGGTACTGAGATTGGGTTCTGGTTACTACAGAGCTAATGTTCAGGTGGAGCTGAAGATAGACAGTGACAAACTGTTAATTGTGGGGAGGCTGTTTGTCCATGATGGATGACCACAGCACTCAGAGCACGCCATGCAAAGCTACACTCAATATTTTATAAGTTGTGTGTGGGCAATAAAATGCTCCATCCCCTCCTTTAGTGTCCTCTACCTCACCTTCCCTGCTCAGCTGAAATGGTGCTCACAGATGAACTATCCCCAGGGAACAGCACTTGGAAAATATAAATCAGCACCAAATGCTTTAATGGGTCCAAGGCTCTTGTCAGGGTCACCACAGACACAAGACAGGTCCCTGGTCCCCTGAGAAGTGTCACACACAGGAGGGATGTTCCCAGGTTCTGTATATTTGCTGTAACTGTGTATTCACCTAGCACCGGAATCCATTTCTTATAAGGAGTATTTAGGACTTCAGGAGAAGCGAAACCCAACTATTCTCAGTAACGTTCAATTCCTGTTCTTTCCTCTTAGCCCAGGTGACCGGTTGGCCAAGTGCTCACCAATGAAGGGCAGAGTCTGTCCTGTATCGTTCTGGCCTCAGGTCAGTGATGTCCCAGGTCACAGGGGTGGCACAATGACAGAGCACAGCACATCCAGCCCTCCCACCCCACTGCTGGGCACTGGGATGGCTCTGCTGCTGCAAGGGGGGGCAACCTGTGCTCCCACACTCCTGAACATCAGGGCTGGGCACACGTCTGTGTGCTTGCTCTACTGGTGCAGAAAAAAATGATGATGATTCTGAAGTTTTGAGCACTGGAGGGAAAAATGGATGGTAAAAAAAAAAGAAAAAAGAAAAAAAAGGTAAGAAAGCAGATATTTTGCTGGCCTGAGAGAGCCTGGGGAGCAGGTGGGAAGCTGCCTGCAGGGCTGGCCAGTCGCTGAGAGGTGGCAAAGAAAGCTGGCACAGCAAGTCCTGACGTCTGCCCGCCTCGAGCAGGTGATGAAGACAAGCTGTTGCCTCGATTCCCACAGTATATTTTCATTAGGCCCAGGCAGATGGCAGCGGAGGTCACCGCTTCCACACCATCATCCTTTCAGCCCAAAGGTGTCAGGGAGTCTGACATCTCAATTACTAAACCTGGAATCACCCAAGCAGCACCTGATGGACGACGGAGGAAAGGGGATGAGAAACGCTGCGCTCCTGATTTCCATGAATTCTCACCTTTGAGAGAAAATCTGGGGCGTGCGCTTCCCTGATAAACAACATATTTGTGCCCAACGTTCTGACACAAAAGCAGCTGTGCTGAGAATGAGCCACAGACACCAGGAAAATGGCAATTAAGTCCTTGTGGAAAACAGACCAAAAAGCACCCCTTGGAAAAGACATTTGATGTTAATGAGCTACAGCAAAGTCAAGGGAGGAGATATTGATCTTGCCCCAGCAGAGATCTGCTGCTCGCTCCTCCATAGTCTGTGAAGCCTCAGAACACAGAGCAAAATAAGACTTCTATTCTTCACAAGGGCTCTCAGATGTGGGGCCAGGGCTTGGCTAAGGCAGGAGGAGCCAGAGCAACACCACCATTGACTTTTCTGTGCTCAAGGTGAGACACAATTCTGACACGCTGGTGAGAAGCAACAGCTCTGCTGAAACATTATCTCAGAGATTTCTGCCAGATATTTCAATCATTTCAGTTTTTCTCCTCCCTATTATTACCACCTACTCTCCAATTATTACTTTACTACTACTGATTCCCTACTTTTTACTCCTGTTAATCCATACTTTTGTAATCCCTACTATTATCCCTGGTAAGAAGAAGATGAAGTAAGATTCTGACTCTTACCAATATCAATAAACAAACGAAGCAGAAGTTGTTTATTCTTAGTCTGAAATCTCATGAACTCTAAGGTAATATTATGACTCTGAAATGATTACAAAATATCTCAGATTCCAATTTCCACAGGGCATTCATTCATTGCTTTTCCTTCTGCAACAAAAATACCCCAAACCACTGTGAGCAGATGAGTCACTGCAGCAAAGCACCACCCTGAGCAACACCCAAACCTGTGCTTTCTCTTTGAGGATTCTTCTCCTTAAACCCCTCTGTGAGCTGGGTTTGGGGGAGACATGATGGTGTCAGAGATATCTGAAAGATGAGAACATCCAGGGTGCACAGCCCCAATGAAAAAAACAACAACAAACCAACTTCTTTTTGGGGAGACTTTTCAACTTTTCTCAGAAGTGTTTTCAAGCTTCTGTAAAAGTTCAAAATATTTGGGGTTTGGCACAATAAACACCCCCATCATTTTCAGCAAATATTTCTAAATGCCAGAGTATTTTCTTCCTTTTCTGTCCAGAAACGTCATTTTTTCCCTCCTCGTGTTCCTTAGACAGGGAAGGGGTGAAGAATGCGCTGCTTTTGAGACAGAAGTTTCCACTTGGTTGAAAACTCTCTTTCTACCAAACTGGAACATAGAGACACAACCCCTGCAGTTGGGTGTGCTCATCACATCTACTGCACGAGGAGTGGGGACAAAGGGAACATCAAATCACAAATTATCCCTGGTTTTGGGGGGGGGGGTGTTTAACAAGAAAGAAAGGTTCAGTTCTACCAACCTCAGACCCAGCATTTTGTTAATGGGAAAGGCAATGCTGCAGCTGGGGCACTTGCTGCTCACTGGATAATACGCATTTTCTTAAGTGCTCAAAAAGCAATGGGCTAGTCCAGGGTTTTCCTGGAGGAAAAGAGATCACAATCTGGCCTTTGTTATCCAGTTTGTTCTCCAAGAGTTCATACTTGAGGGCCCCTGGAGCGGATTCTTGGAAGAGCTCCACTGTGCACCCCAGCCAAAACGATCCGAGTTTCCATATATTATTAGCACACAATGGAGCAACGTCAGCTCTCTTAACCCCACACCAGCCAGAGGGAGAGGGTCCCCATCGGGGAAAACCAGCTCCTTCTCTTCTTCTACTGAGAGCAAAAGGGGAAGCCAAAGGAGCAGAGAGTGAACAGGAAAAATCGGAGTGGTCAACAAAGATACTGTGTCAGCCAAAATAAAACCCCAGCTCTCTCAACCCAAGGAGAGTTGACTTCAACACCACCCTGCCCTCAGCTGCTTTTTTGGCTTGGCTTTGGCCAAAATTTCATTCCTGGTCTGAGTGGGTTTGGTTAGAGGACACAGTTCCTGTGAGTCATCTGCAATCTCCAGCACCACCATAGGAAAGGCGGATGTGGGGAGCCAGGAGACCTGGGCATGTCTGAAACACAGACCCCAAACTGCTCCTCCCTTGTGCTGCACTGTACTGACTCCAGCTGCTCAGGAAAAATGGGGGGAGAAAAGAAAAATCTCATGCAAAAATTCAACTTTTTGTAAGAAAAGCTCCACCACTCCAAAATGAAAAATGTTTGCCAGCACAGCAAACATTTGCCAGCACATTTTTGACTTTTCGCCAAAATATTCTGGCCAAAACTTGGGAGAAAAACTCAGGATTGTCTATGGAAAGCAGATACTTCTCATGAAAATATTCATTTAGTCAAATCCCCAGGTTTCTACTGAAAGTCAGCTTCAGTGGAAAATGCTGACGAGCTCTATTATTGGCACGGCTTTAATTTTCCTTTGTCTGGAACAGACACGGAGAAGACAGCATCTGTCAAACGTAGTCTTGAGACTTACGTTATTATTTAGCCTGGAGTATTGTTCAAGGACTTCAGGAAAGGTTCGAGCCATCACAGAGCTGGGCGCTGTGTACATCCAAGAAAGATGGCCCTTTCCCTGGAGGGATTATAATTTAAGCACAAGCCATGGAGAAGATAAACAGCTGGGGAGAGCACAAGGTAATTTTGGAGGGGTCCTGAGCAGCGTGATGAGCAAAGGGACGCTGTGCTTCCCCTTGCACCTGCTCTTCCCCCCAAGGCTTTGTGCTCAGCCACATGGCAGCTGTGCGGGCTCACAGCTCCCTCAGGGCAGCCTGACTCTGCCCTGGCTCCAGTGGCAGCTGCAGAGGAGGGGAGAGACAAGTCCTGCTCTCCTCTCCCAAACTCCAGCCCAAATGATCCCTGGGGTGGAGAGGAGAAAGCCAAGCAAGTCATTTCTACAGCCCCTAGACACTGCAACCCTGTCTCCTCCTTACCTTGGAGAGGGACATGCTCTGCCACCTTCCCTCTTGCAGCCCTCATGTGCCGATGGATCGAGTCACAGAATCAGGATCACAGAATGGTTTGGGTTGGAAGGGACCTTAAAATCATCTCATTCCAACCCCCTGCCATGGGCAGGGACACCTCCCACTAGCCCAGGCTGTTCCAAGCCCCATCCAACCTGGCCTTGGACGTTCCCAGGGATGGGGCAGCCACAGCTTCTCTGGGCACCCTGTGTCAGGGCCTCACTGCCCTCACAAGGGAGAATTTCTTCCCAATATCCAATCTAAACCTACCCTCTTTCAATTTAAAGCTATTTCCCCCTGTCCTATCACTACATGCCCTTGTAAAAAAATCCCTCTGTTTCAACTATTTTAACTCACACTTTACTTTTGCCCAGATCCTGCCTTTCCATGGCATCCCACTGCCAGTCTGCCACACTCCCCTTCTGCCCTCACTCCTCATGTGCTCTGCATCACTTTATGCCTCGATCAAACCAACATAACCACTTCAAGAGAGTAGTTAGAGAAGGGTCTGTGCCGGTTTCAAATAGCTTCCAAAACTGGTCACCCTCTTCTGTAAGAGATTAAAAAGGAATCACTGAGAAAGGAGCGAGGCAGAAAGAGAGCACGAGGAAATAAATAAATAAATAAATGTATACAGTTACTTTTGGTTAGTCTCGATGTGCAGTCCCATCCCAGGGCGCCTTGTTCTGTGCTCATTTGAAGTATTAGTCACTTTTTCCATTAGAAGCTGTTATTCTAGGGGGATTTATAATGTATCTGTAAAATTGTCTCCAGGCTTTGCTTGGCATCTGAGCTCTCAATCCATGGACAGAATGTAAAGAAACTACAGTTGTTTGATTTATTGGGACAGGGCACGGGGAGCGAGGGAATTTCTCCATGCTCAGTGGAAATAAATTCACATAGTGCCTCCGGTGCACAGGCACTTACTGCTCCAGAAAATTCACCAGTTGGGTGCAATCTCACACTGGCCGAGAGGAAAGCAGCAAATCGATGATTATTTAATATCTCCCTGCCTGAGACCCAGCCCTGGTCTGTGGCTCCTCACCACGACCCACCCAGCCCACTGGTGGGTGTGACAGCCTCATTCCACTCGGGTTCAGAAATCTTGCCCTTGGCAAACCCTTTTCAATTTTAATTCCTACAAGGGGCATTTCTTAACCCACTACAGAGGCTCCCTGACAGAGTCATGATTTTTTCCTGGGGAGGCCTATGGCTCATTTAAACTTTGCTCTTGTTTCTTAATATGCATCTGCCCAGAGGTTGGGAGGGATGAGCAAGGGCTGGTGAGCTGCTGTGGGTGACAACAGCTCCTGGACGGCAGAGATGTTTGGGCAAAGGGAGAATGGGGTGGTGACAACCCCTTTGGAAATCACAAACCCTGGAAAAACACTCCACCACCTTGCTGATGGTCCTCCTCCATGCCATCCATGGCTGAGCATAAGCCCTTTGGCAGGGTAGCCCTGACCTGGGCCAACTTTCAGCCAAACTTCTGCTGGAGGTAGGGCTGGATTGGGAAAAAGGGAAGGATTAGGGACAGGGATGCACACCAGGACAGAGGGAGGGAGAGCCAGAACCTTCTTGCAGCCTCCCTGCAGCACTGCTCAGCAAAGCACCGAGCCTACCGTGGACGCCTCAAGGAAACAATAATCTAAAATTGGAACACGGCAAATTATTTATTCAAACTACAGCCTTCCCTCCCCCCTTGATTAGCAAACCGCTGGGGAGTCAGCCCTGATTTTCTTCAGACAGATGCAAACGCTCTCCTCCTCTCCCTGTGCCACGAGGCTCAGCCCGTGGGGGGCTGAGGAGCTCGTTGGTATTCGCATTGTGTAGCAGCTCCTTCAATTCACACGTTGTTCTGCTCTCCGGCTGGAGCACAAACTTTTTCTTTGGGAGCACACACTGCAAATGATGAATTTGTTTGTTTTCTGCCTTTTTTTTTTCTTTTTTTTTCCCAGGGAAACATTTAGACTGCAGTGTGCAAACACTTCCCCGCACGCTCACTCAACTACTTACACCTAATAATAAAGCAATTTATATGAAACATTGCGACTCAGATCCCTGATTCGACTTTTCTGAGGGGGGGTTGTTTCATTCATTCATCATTTATATAAAAAGCCCTGGTGAAGCTTTGAGGAACAGACACAAGAACATGTAACAGATCTCAGGGGTGTGCTGCAGAACTGAAGTGGGAGATCCCAGCACCAAAATCCCCTCCCCACTTCAGTCAGAGGCAAAACGTCCACACAAGAGGCAGAATTTCACCCCTGGGACTTCGGCAGTGGGAGACACGGAGCTTGGCAACAAACAGGGAAGGCTGCGAAGGGTTCAAAGTATCAAATGAAGCTGAGCAGAGACATGAGAGGAACAAAGGAAGTTCACGTCATTATAATTTATTGATGATCTTGGCCTGATTGCTTCAGTGTTTTGTCTTAGCAGAGCCCACCCTGGGCAGCAGCGAGTCCTGCACGTCACTTGGCCATGCGGATGTGGAAGTGATGTGATGATTTACAGACAAAGTTTGCTTAATTAAATAATAAAGTAAATAAAAAAGCACCGTGCTGGATCTCACCCTCACCCAAGCGCTTGCTGGGAACCGGCCAGGATCTCCTGACCTCACCCCCACCAGAGCACAGCTCCACAAATTCCCTCACCATAGTTCACATTTTTCCAGCTCTACCAATTCACCCAGCAAGTGCCATGGGAAATCGCTATGGCTGAGGCATCCAAACTTGCTTAAGAATGAGCCAAACGGATTCTTTTCTTCAAGGAGGAGGGTCTTAAGGAAAATAAAATGCTGGGGGTTCTTTGTCCCTGTATCTGGGATACAAGAAAACTCCCACGCTTGTCAGAAATCAGAACAGCACCAGCAGCCCATGGCTTTTTCTTTTTCTCATTCCCCTTTTTTTTTTTCTTTTTACCCCAGTGTGTGAGTGTGTGTTTAGAGAAGGATGACACAGTGATGGGTTTAAGAGACAGCGAGTCCTGAGACGCCAATTTCTAATGTAATACAGGGTGCAGCTTCTTTCTTGTGTGATCACGGGTGAAAAATCAAAAGAAATAATCCAGGAGACTAAATACACTCCCCAGCCATTCAACTCACTCATAAATATGCTGAGCAAGATGCTTTGTGCAAGAAAACTCCATCACTTCTATTCTGTATTTTTTGTTTAACAATGAGTCAAATCCTCCACACTCATCTTCCGATTGTGCTAGTCTGGGTTCACAGGGGCGCATTCCCACCCTCTTCCCTTTCAATTTTAGGCTGATGGGTGTAGTTTCAAAACTAGCAGGTTCCCAGTTTTCCTCTCCCACCTTCAGCTCAGTGTCTGCTCCCTGACTCTCTGCAGGAAAAGAAACGCTGTCACAGCACCCAACTCCAAAACAAAGAGTTTTAACTAAACTCACCCCTTGGCACCAGCAAACTATTCAAAAGAACTTCGCAGGAAGCCTGCCCTTTCCTGCGCACTGCTAATGCTCCAAAATAAAGCAAATTTGGGAGAAATCAATGAAATTAAAACCCTAGATGCTGTCATTTCCTTTTTAAGGCTGGAGGAGCCCTGGAGCCCATTAGCTATTGACAAGAAGGGGACCCTCCAGATCCAGGCTGGATGCGCAGACACCCAGGGAACAACCAGACCTTTGTTTACCATTTATGCAGATGTCATAAGGACCAGGAACCCGCGCCCACCAGGGACCGACCCGTGCCCACCGGGGACCGCACTCTCTGCACACTGGGAAGTTTATTCCTACACAAATAAATGCATATTAATAGGCACATTCTATCTAAGCACTTCATCCCGAGAAAGTTTGAAATAATTCCTTCCAAGCCAGCACAAACCCCAGCAGGGTGAGATGCGGGCGACCAGGGTGGGATGCGAGTGGACCTTTCCATGAAAGAGGCTGAAGGTACCGGTGGGTTTTGGCACGTAGGAAGTTTGGTTTGGTTTGCAACATCGCCACCGAGCCGCCGGGACTCCTCTCACAGAGTAATTTTCTTCTTTTTTCAGTTGTATTTTATAAGCACAAACTTACTAATTGAAAACCACTTTTTCCCCCCCCTTTTTCTTTTCTTGAGTTTTAAGCATCGGCAAATCCCCCCGGCACAGCAGAGCGTCGCCGGAGCGCAGCCCGACATCCTTCCACCTTGCTGCTCCGAGCCGAAGTTGCGGCGGAGCGCAGCCCTGCCCGGGGCAGCGGGCACCGGGGCGCTTTTGTTCCCGGCCCCGTCCCGGGGACCGAACCCGCAGGTCCCCGCCGGGTCCCCCCGATCCCGAGCGCCGCCACTCACCAGCTGCAAAGTGCAGAGGAAGATGAGGGTGCAGCGGCCGGTGCAGCATCCCATGGTCCCCGAGCAGCGGGGGCAGCGCAGGGGCAGCCCGGTGGCCGCGGCCCCGCCCTGGGGCTCCGCGCTGCCCGGTCCGCGGCCGCGGGGAGCGAGGCGGGCACGGAGGTCGCTCGGTGTCGCTCGGTCGGTGCCGGCTGCCGGAGCTCCTCCGGGAGCCGGGGAGGAGGCGAGTGGGGCCACAGCTTAAAAGGGCAACGCTCCGGCGGCGCTGCCGTCCCGCAGGCTGGGCGGGCTGGCGGGGCGGGGGCTGCCGCCAACGCCGGGATGCGCCCCCCGCGCCCCCGCAGGCGCGCTGGGATGCTCCGGCCCCGGCCCCGGCCCTCCCCCGGGAGGCGGGGGCAGCTCCGATGCCCCGGACAGGGCAGGCCCTCGTTTTTCCCTTGACAGGACGCGGGAGTGACCGGTCCGTGCTGGGGCAGAGGGCTGTGCTGGCCAGGTGTGTGTGCGGGACACACGGNACAAACTTACTAATTGAAAACCACTTTTTCCCCCCCCTTTTTCTTTTCTTGAGTTTTAAGCATCGGCAAATCCCCCCGGCACAGCAGAGCGTCGCCGGAGCGCAGCCCGACATCCTTCCACCTTGCTGCTCCGAGCCGAAGTTGCGGCGGAGCGCAGCCCTGCCCGGGGCAGCGGGCACCGGGGCGCTTTTGTTCCCGGCCCCGTCCCGGGGACCGAACCCGCAGGTCCCCGCCGGGTCCCCCCGATCCCGAGCGCCGCCACTCACCAGCTGCAAAGTGCAGAGGAAGATGAGGGTGCAGCGGCCGGTGCAGCATCCCATGGTCCCCGAGCGGCGGGGGCAGCGCGGGGGCAGCCCGGTGGCCGCGGCCCCGCCGCCGCCCTGGGGCTCCGCGCTGCCCGGTCCGCGGCCGCGGGGAGCGAGGCGGGCACGGAGGTCGCTCGGTGTCGCTCGGTCGGTGCCGGCTGCCGGAGCTCCTCCGGGAGCCGGGGAGGAGGCGAGTGGGGCCACAGCTTAAAAGGGCAACGCTCCGGCGGCGCTGCCGTCCCGCAGGCTGGGCGGGCTGGCGGGGCGGGGGCTGCCGCCAACGCCGGGATGCGCCCCCCGCGCCCCCGCAGGCGCGCTGGGATGCTCCGGCCCCGGCCCCGGCCCTCCCCCGGGAGGCGGGGGCAGCTCCGATGCCCCGGACAGGGCAGGCCCTCGTTTTTCCCTTGACAGGACGCGGGAGTGACCGGTCCGTGCTGGGGCAGAGGGCTGTGCTGGCCAGGTGTGTGTGCGGGACACACGGTCTGTGGAGCTCCTCTCCTCTTCCCACATAGGCTTCCCCGTGCAGGTGCTGGCATGTTCACCCTGAACACTATGGTGCCCAAAATTAATGTAAAATACAATGTTTTTCCCCATAAAATTTATCAGTGACAGTGCGCTTGGAAGACAAACTCATAAAGGGGGATAAGACAAGGAATTCTTTAAAATGCACAGGTGTGGGTATTTTAAAGTATACCCAGGCTTGAGAATGAATCCCAGCTGGCTGGGAAGCAGAGGGATGTAGGAGAGCATCTCTCTACTTCCAAAAAGTGCTTCTACCTGAGCACCACGAACGCACCACTTGCTGTACCCTGCACCTGTAGAAAAGCAAGTCAGTGACCTTTAATTGTGAACAGCAGAGCAAACCCACAAGGACTCAACCACCTCCTTTACGTGCCCGAGTCCTTCCCAGTGCCTCCCCTCCCGAGGGAGAAGCAGGATCCAGAAGACACGGCTCATGCCAGCCTCCCCTGCTGCCCACACTTGTGGCCGGCCTGAGGAGCAGGTCACACACCACACATTGTGATTGGGACAGACTTGGAGCTAAGCTCAACACAACAGGATAAGAAGCTTTGGGAGAGCCTCATCTGGTGACAGGGTCATCTCTTTGCAACCTCCGGTGGCTCCAGCGTCTGCACAACAGTTTGTTCTGTCGCCTCTGGCTGTCCCTTCTTCCTCTGAAGCAAGTCAGGGTTTCATTTCTGCCTCCAAAGCAGGGTGTGACTCCCCACCAGCAGCGATCAGCTCCACTTTCATTTTAAATAAGCACAGCCCCGCTGCTCGTCAGTGGGGTGAGAAGGAAGTGGCAGCTGAAATCATAGCAGCTCTATCATTTCACTCAAGGAAAACACTGCCTGCCTATATCCTAAGGAAGCAGGATTAGTCCTCAAGTGCTAGGAATGTTTAAAACCTTATATTAACAACATTATTGTTATTCACATCAGCCACGGGGAGAAACAGAACAAACAAACAAACAAAGTCTGAATACCTGAGATTAGAAGGCAGCCTCTGAATTGATCACAAATCCTCCTGGTTTTAAATGGTAAAATATATTGATTATCTGACCTGTGCACTGTGCATAACCAGGGCATCAATTAATGCAGTCAGGTACAATAAAACACATTTTATTATATGTGAAAGGAAAACACCCAGAGAAGAAACCAATTTATTTCACCCAGAAAACCGTGGACTGAAGAAGCTTTGGCAGTATTCATATTCCCCAGAAGGTGGATTTTGGATACAAAAGGCAACGGAGCAAAGATCAGTTTATTTTTTCATGAATGCAGATAAAACATTCCTTACAAACTGCACAGGGAGGTCTCACTCTGCACTGTAGGGTCAGGCAACCTGACATCAGAATTAGAACAGGAGCTCAAGTCGGCCAAAACCAGGCTGGGGTTAGGCTGGTCTTGTTATGTGCTCTGGAAACTGCTGGGAACAGCAGGGGAAAGCTGGGATACAGGCATGCAGGTTAGAACCTGGCTTTTGTGCCAGTCCTTAAGGTTTTCTGCATCTCTCGTTCTGCCTCCTGCTTCTAAAAATCTCCTGTAGGCATTGCTATTTTCCAGCTCAGTTGTACTGCAAAGGAGACACAGTGTGAAACAGCAAAAGGCATTGCTGCTGAAAGGCTGAGTTTGACAGAAATAGGATTTTTTCTACCTGCACTTTTATCTTGATAAGCTGTGCAGAACGCAAGCCTGGCTTGGCTGGGACTCCACATGCATGTGAAGGAAAACACAGACTTTGCTGAGTTTTTAATATGGGTGAGGCCACATGAATAACACAACCTGTATTTCAAAGAGAGACTTAAAACTCCCAGAGCCTGGTATTCATATGACTCCCAGAGCCTTCATTCATATGATTTCTTATCTGTGCATCTGACCATCTGAATTCCGGCACAAGTGCTGCAGGACCACACATCTACCTTGAAAGTTTTCATAAAACCAGCTACAACTTCAATTTAGCAAAAAAAAGAAAGAAAACCAAAATTGCTCAGTATCCTGAATTTTTTATTTCCTGAAGTATAAACTCGCCCTCAGCTTTTGATGGATGAAGTGTTGCTTCAAGAGTCCAGTCTGAATGTTAAAAAGGATTTCTCCTGATTAAGGGGTTCTGGATGGGGTCTGAGGGATTCTTAGCAGGGATATTGGTGTACAACAGAGCAAGGCAATCACAGGCAGCTGCATCCCTCACCATCAGGAGAGGACCAAGGACAAAGATTTAGTCAAGCAGCCATTACTGCAGCCCTCTCCAAATGCCAGGCCACAGAGATGTTTAAGAGATCCTGGTTGTTTCTTTTATCCTCCTTTAATTCCTGAGGAGGTGCCTTCATTTTAAGATTCTGATGCACATCCTGACTTCATGGAAGGAATGGAATCCCTCCATGGGATGGGAAACATCCTCAGGTTCAGATGATGCTGCAGAGATTGAATGTCCCTGTTCTCAGAGAGTGTTTGAATCAGGAACCTCTTCCCATCCAAAGTTATTTTTGCATGGATCCAGCTGCATTGCTAGGGGGGATTAACCTTAGATAGTGGGACCTTGTTATCACCTGTCTGATTACATCCAAATTTCTGGGAGAAATCCCAAGTTTACTGCAGTAGAAATGAAGAAACAAAGTTAGCAAGCTTGAAACAAAGCAGCAGTACCTTACCAGAGCTTGTTATCTCTAATACCTGCAGCCTCCTCACTCTGACAGATCAAGGGGAACAGTAGAGGCTAAAAGTATTAGCTGGGGATGTCTCTTCACAGCCCAAACCCTGTAATTGTCACAGCTGCTGAAAGCTGGAGATGGTCTTACATCCCACGGGACCATGGGGTGCATTATTCCACTCAGTTCATTTACATCCACCTCCTCTCCATTTTAATAACGTCAGCTGGGTCACGATGCCTTTACAGATGTCTGATCAAACACAGCGGTGTCAGAGTGTTCCAACCTCTCCATCCACACCCCAAAGGCAAAGTGCCTGTCCCAGTGCTCCAGGAGCTAATCAGCCAGCCCGCTCCCCTGCTCCAGGGCACGCAGCAGCCTTCCCAAGGTGGCATGTCACATCCTATTTCTCTGTCACAATTAGAAGTAAGTCCCACTGCCAGTGGCCTGAGTGATGGCAGCTCAGCACTGCACACAGCAGGATTTCCTGCAGACACATCCAAAATGATAACTGGGAAGTCTTCACATACGAGGTGGGTGAGCTGTGAAGCTTCCTGCCACAGGACACTGTGGAAGTTTAAAATGTACAATTGGATTAGGATAAATCATCTTCCTGCATGGGAGGAGGAAAAGGCTCTCTCCTGTCTCCTCAAGAGTGATGTTGGATGCAGGGAGAGGCTCTAACTGCTGGTGACCCAAGGCAGCCACCACTCACCTTGGGCAGCCAGCTCTGGCTGTAAGAACTGGACTCTGTGATGTGTCCCATGTGTCTTATTGAAGATTTTCGGCATAAAGATTACTGAACCAGCTAGAAAGAGATTATGATAAAAAGGACAAGAACTTTTGACCTCCTAATTTTAAACTTGCAATTTTTTTAAACCTGCCATTGCCCTGGGCTAATAACTAGAGCACTATTACAGAGCTCAGCTGCTCTGGGACTGAAGCCAGCTGAAGCCAAGACTATCATGGAAGAAGACCCAAGAGAGGTGGCAATAGCCCAGACATGTCCTTCTGCTCTTCAGAGGGACCAGAGAGGCACAGAAGCCCAAACTGAGCAGCACCACAGTGGCACACCCTCAGCAGGGCCATGGCCAGAGGAACCACACACTGATCTTCCCCTCCTTTTGCAGCCTGGTGAATTAATTGCTGAGGAAAACAGCCTGGTGACAGCAAAGCACAATGTTTCAAAAATTGTTCTCATTACTGCACAAGAAAGGAAAAATTCTCAATGACTTTTACACTTTGAAATGGTTTCCCAGCAGCCCAGGGCGATCTGTAAAATTCATCAGAACTGGTGTGTGAAATCTGTCATTTTCTCTCCGACCCCTGTGAAGTCTCCAATGTTGGGGGGAGGCAGCTCCTAATCAGTGCTTTTCGGCATTTTTACACCACCATCATCTGCATTTCACACTTGTAATTCTCTAATATTAACTTGCTGAGCTGCACAACAAATTCTCATCACTCTTTGATGAGCAGGTGGAGGATGGCAGAGGTAGAAGGCAGATTCACCAAGCTCTCGGGTGCATCAGAGTAACAGCAAGGTGAACAATTTGTCCATATCTGGCTGATGCAGCTTTTGGCTGATGCCTTGTTTGTGTGATCAAGGGCCTGCATGAAGGAAACCTGACTGGACTCATTCCTCCCCTGGATCAAACACATCAGCACCCATTTACCTCTACATTGGAGTCAAGGTTCGAATTCACATCTTTACAGCTCTGCTAATGTGGTAATTCTGCCATAACATCCCACAAACAGCCTCTCATAGCCCTCTTTTTCGATTTCTCCAAGTCTATAAAGGAAAAAACATTGAGACAGAAACACCCTGGAAGGTGCCAGCATTTTTGTTAGTCTGAGAGGGGTGCCTTGTGCCACAAACCACCTCACCTGAGAAGCAGCACTGAAAATCCTCTCTCATCCATTGAAATTCCCCATCTGTCTTATTGATCTGGAGATGAAAAACATGTAACAACTACCGAACTTCAGAAAGGCTGCTCAAACTAGTGTCATAATAGCTCTGGGGATGGCATGTGCAGGGATAGGGCCCAGGAAGCAGCATGAAGTTGTGTCAGGAGAGGTTTAGGTTCGATATTTGGAACAGGTTCTGCACCCAGAGGGTGGCTGGGCATTGGAACAGCTCCCCAAGGGAAGCGGTCTTGTCTCCAAGATTGGCAGAGCTCACAGAGTGTTTCGACAGTGCTCTCAGGCACATGAAGGAATTGTCCTGTGTAGGGCCAGGAGCTGGACCTTGATGATCCTTGTATGATTCTGTGTCAGCATTCCTGACAAAACAGGCACAGCCTGGAGCAGAGAGGAGGCAGTGCCCGAAGGGTTAAACCCCGCAGGGGAAGCACAGCTGACACCCCAGCACCTCAGCCGTGCAATCCGAGTAGCTGGCATGATTGCAGCCACATTTCCAGCCGCAGTTTCACTAGGCACTGTGACCAAGAAGTAATTCAATGCAGCTGCCAGGGTCCCTGGGTATTGATACCAAGTGATTATTCAAGGTTTCCATGCAACAGTTGCATTTCTCAAACGATATGACAAAAAAGAGAGCCTGAAGGGTGAGAGCAGTCTCCAGTTTCGGGCACTGGCTTAGCTTTTCTCATTTAGAAAAGCTGCTTCCCCATTTGCTTAGGAATCATTTTTTTCCTCTCAAATGATTACAAACTTCCCCGAGCCAATTTAACAGGTCTCAAGTGATGTGATGGAGAAGAAATCAATAATGAGTTTCTCTCAGCAAGTCTTTTGAAGGACACCTGCAGCAGTGTGGTTGTGCAGTGTCAGGAGCTGGTGTTTGTGAGTCCTGCCCCGAGGAAGGGATGGAACGTGCAGTCCAAAGATATTCCAACACATACACACACAAACCCAGCTATTTTTCTGCTGTGTTTTCAGGGATATTCTCTCCAATCCCAGCCAGCGAGAGCTAATGCCTATTAAGAAGTCAGCAGTGTCAGGTACCACCAGGCTGAGGGAGCATTTTTTACACACATTTACTTAAGAAAGACTTAATTGCCTTGGAAATAAGCCACTTGAACCAGCCTCCCAGAGCTCATTCTGAATATCTACAGAGTAGATTCAAGCAGCACTTCCAGGCTTTTTCCCTCTCCTGGACCAAGCTGGCCACTTCGACATCTTTGACTGACAGTGCTACAAACTGTGATGTGAAACCCATGGACGTGACATTAACACAAAGTTAAAGCTGTGTGGAGTAACAGCTGCTTTTAAAATAAAAGGTTTTGCTTTTCTGTTTGCTCTTCTAATATCAGAGTAAAGCTTCCTGTTGTGTCATATAAAAGCTTTCCGAATTTTGTTCAATTTTTGAAATGAAAAAAACATGCACAGGGAGAAGGACTGATGGGGGCTTCTAAATACAAGTATCTGCTTAAGTTTCGTTTCAGCTCTAGCTCTGAGGTGGAAAAATATAATGAAAGGATGTCTGAGTGACCTGATGGGTAGTAGAAATACACACATTAAAATGCCCTCCCAGCTGTGTGGGGGAGCGGGCACAAGGAGCTCAATCAGAAGTGAATTCCCTATAAATATGCAGAGGAAGGATGGGGGTTGATTACTGTCCTGATCTTGCCTGTGCTTTGAAGAGCTGGACATGAAATTCAGTGCTGGAGCCTGTGGTGTGTGGTCATGGCATAGGGAGAACTCTGTGATTTAGCTGTAGGAATAAACCCCTGCCTAAAATCTGGCTCCTGGTGCCTGACCGCCAGCAGTGCTGGTCATGAGATGGAGTTACTGATTTGTGTCAGTGTCAAGTTAACTGAGGAAATGTATCAGAAAACACGGGTTTCTCAGCTGAAAAGGAAGGAAAAAAGTCATGTTCCCTTGTACAAAGAAAGGGAAGAGATTGTTTCATTAAGTGCATGTGACATTTCTGAAGCTTAATGGCAATATTCATTTTAGCTGGGTAAGTTTGCTAGGCTGTGGTTGCCAAATGCAATGAATATCAATAATGCTGAGTGCTATGATTAATAAAAATAAATCTTATTCATTCAGCAAAATAAATAATAATATAAAAGTAAACATTTAATAACAACTGGTGTTTCATCCCATGGTAGAAAATATTTCACATGTTATTTTTCTAGTATTTTTTAACATGACATAACGTTAGCAGGAATCTTCTGTTGAGATTTGCAAAGATAAGACCCTCCCCAAAGTCACTCTGAATTCTCAAGCCCGTGAAGTTGAAAATGAGATGAAGTCTTTGGTGGCTCAGGTGACAACCTGCAGTTCACAGGGTGCTACTCAGAGCATGCAACACACAGAAATACCAAAAAACCCTGCAGGAAAAGGGTGTTACCACAGTCCCATCAATTAGCCAGACTTCTCCTGGCACTAGAAGGGCTGAGTTTGGGGTTGCATTGTTATTCACACAGTTACAGACACAGTTCTGTGTTACATTCTCAGCTGTATGTTATTCAGGCAGTTACACAAGTCACACACAACGACAGCGCAGAACTCCAGAGGTGACATTTATCACCCCAACAGGTCCATTCCTCGCTCCTCGCTCCTCACATTTATTAAGTAGATTTATCTAAGAAGGGATCTGCGTTTCTTCTTGTTCCCCCTCAATTTAAGTGTTGTGACACCCTGATATAGTGGCTCATCTCAGGTGTGTTGGGAGGGAAAAAGGCCATAAAAATCCACAGTTTCTCGGTCCATGACAAGTGCTGCTACTACTGAGTGTTGTAATTCAGCCCACATAGGCACCAGTAAACAAGTCAAAACAGGGTTTTGTGGTATCTCTTTTACCTTTAATATTTGAAGCCCAGGCTGTCAGCTGTTCTAGAAGAGAATTTTTCAGGTATTTTTGTGTGATTTAAACCAAGTGGTAATGCTGCTTCATTTATGTCAGGGACTGCAATATTTAATAACCAAAATCTAGTCTTATTAATCGATTAGAAAGGGTTTGGTAAATCTGTAAAAGAGAAAAAGTGAAAATGAATGCTCTTTGGTTTAAATCCTATTCCAGAGATTTTTTTTCCCTAAGAAGTTTCAAAGCCATCATACAAAATCATTAATTTACAAGCAAAATTGCACACTAGGTAGCTTATCTTAGTAAGCTTCCACTTGCTATTAGTCTTCTTCACTGCAATTATGGTGAACTTATTCATGAAATCTCTGCAGAATTTGGCTGTAGTTGTTTTCCATGCTCTCAAATCAGACTGACCTTTACATGTTTGCATATTGTCCTTTTGAAGCCAAGCAAAATTATTTCTATCTGGAAAATCTCAACATGGAAAACAGCTCAAGGATACTGTGCCTGCCCTGTATTATTTATGCTGTAATTTGTTCCTTATCATCATGTTTCATATGTTCTTGACATTGGGCATAACAATTATAACAATGGCAATTGTGCTAAAAATATTTGTCATTTAGTTTCAAGCTAGAAACAGTTCATAAGCAGATAAAGAGAACAAGCAGTGAAGGCAGTGCAGGCTGCCTTTGTAAACGTTTCTTCTTGGCATTATCTATTATCTCAGAATAGACATTTGCCACACATAGCAGGGATGGGGAGAGAGCTATGCACCCATCCCAAATTCCAGGAACGGTGCAAACTGGACTTGCCAGGGAATGGCATGCATTTATTTGCTTGCTGAGAAAGACAAATGTTTGTGGCACCCCTTCAGTCCTGCTGCACACCAGACAGCCCCATCCCGCAGCCCTCACGTAGGTGAGTCTTTGCTGCTCACTGTGTGTCTGGGCTTGAGGATGACTCCTGGCTCAGGCTGTGAGCACACACATTCACCCAGAACAGCTGCAGAGCCAACGCCAACACCAATCACTGGATTATCTACCAATTATATGGAAAAACAAAGATTAGTATGCTCATTAGGCCCTGTAACACAGCATTTGTGTAATGGGAACCTCATTGCCTGTTGGTTCACGTTTACCAGAAAATGGCGGTGCTTATGAGAAGAGATTACTTTCTTCTTAACTGGAAAAGCAAATTATTTAAGCCGAGTTTGCTTTATATTTCATACCCCTTCCTCTGTCAGCCTTACACATGCACACTTAAGGGCCCATTATCTTCTCATTGATGTGAGGGCATTATGTGTGTAGCCACCATTAATGGTAATGAAAATGGCTCCCGTTAATCTCCCGTGCACTGATAGTCAGATAATAGCCTACTTATTAAGTACGGAGGCCAGACTAGGAGTTGCACTGAAATGAGCAGCATATTGTCTCTGTGGGATTCAGACGTAAACACTAAATCATTGGCCTGTGCCTACAGCTGATGATTAAAAAGAAGTTAGCGATAGCATAAATGTGCTGGCCTGGCCCGTGCTTCAATGCACCACAAAGCAACCCTGGGTGCTCTTTCCATCTGATCCACCCTCATCTTTGGGAGGATCTCTGGAGACAAAGTCCTGAGTTGGAAGGGACACACATGGATCATCGAGTCCAGCTCCTGGTCCTGCACAGGAAACCCCAAAATCCCACCCCGTGCATCCCTGAGAGCGTTGTCCAAATGCTCCTGGAGCTGTGGCAGCCTTGGGGCTGTGACCATTCCCTGGGGAGCCTGTTCAGAGCCCGATCACCCTCTGGGGGAAGAACCTTTTCCTAATATCCAACCTAACCCTCCCTGACACAGTTTCAGCCATTCCCTTTTGTCCTGTCACTGGTCACCAGAGAGCAGAGATGGGAGCTGCTCCTCCACTTCCCCTTATGAGGGAGCTGCAGATCTCAATGATGTCTCCCCTCAGTCTCCTCTTCACGCTGAACAAGCCAAGTACCCTCAGCCACTCCTCTAATGGTTTTCCCTAGACCCTTCCTCACCCTTGTGGTCTCCTTTGGATGCTCCTTAGTAGCTTTAGATCCTCCATGTATTAATTGGGGTGCCCCAAACCATCCCAGTGGCCCAGGTGTGACCACAGCAGCGCAAGCAGAGCTGGACGTGAAGCTGGAGGAGGCCTGGGGGTCCAACCAGCCCCTCAATCTGCTATTCCCAGCCTGGGAGCAACATGGGACATCAGCTGCTAACCCCACTTCGCTCACATCAGTAAGTGTCTGAGGAAAACCCACATAATTCCATATAATTCACCCCCACGGGCAGCCTCCCCTCAGGGATAAACCCCAGGGGTCGTTTTTGCAGCCTGGAACCGCACCGAGAGCAGCGCGACAGCAAAGTTCGCTTTGACGCTTTATTTCAGCTTTGCCTGGTTGAAACAAATCCCTTAAACTTTTCCCTGGGACACGCGGAGTTGGATAGAATCGGGCGTTTCCAGCGCTCCTCGCCCGCTCCGCACCGCAGCGGGTTAAGCCGGGCGCCCACAATGCCTCGCGCTCTGCAACGTCGGCGGCGCCGGGCGGGACCGGGCCGGCGGCCGGGACTGGGATCGGCACCGGGATTGGGACCGGGACCAGGACCGGACCGGGACCGGGGCCAGCCGTGCTGCTCAGGGCCGCGGTGCGTCCCCGTCCCCGCGGCTCCCCGAGCCAGGGCTCGCTGTGCCGGGGCCGCCCGTGCCCAGCCCAGCCCAGCGCTGAGGTGGCGGCGCTCGGGCCCGGCCCCCGGCGCTGTCACACAGGACGGTGCCGAGGGCGGGCGAGGTGCGGGTGCCAGGCTGGCGTGGCGGGCAGGAGGCATCTCCCTGCCCTCTATTTCAGCTATTTCTGCGTTATTTTCTTGCCCAGGAAGCAGAGGCCGGAGGGCTCGGCGGATCCCGGCCATGTTCTGAGGGACGCTCCGGGACGCCGCTGGGATCGGGGTACCGCAGGTGTGCCTGAAGGAATCGCCCTTCTCTGGGCCCTGCCAGGCGCTGGGTGAGGCGGGTGAGTGTGAAACTGCGCCGCTTTAAAAGTACGCACCGGTCTTTGATGTATTTGTGGAGGAGAGCCGTGCGAGCTCCATGGAAATGGGCTCAGTGTGTGATCCAAAGGTTTCTTCAGCCTCTATGGCCTTTTTGCACTGGTGGGACTCACAGGGAGCCTTCAGGACCATGAAATCACCAGGCCACGTCACCCACTGACTCTTCGTGCACTGAATTGCAAAGGCCTTTTTTGCAGGTTGGCTCTGAATTTGCTGCTGCATCAGAGGAGCAAAGTCCTGTTATGTATTATTTCCTCTTCTAGTCCACTTCTGCCTTTTTGCTTGTGTTTAGCAAACTAAAGATTTCATAACCAGAAAACTCATATGGTGCGTGTCTAGTTTTTGCTCTGGGAGCAGATTGTTTGGGAAATAAGAGCGTGCGGTTGGTCTGTGTGAAGCTGTCTATTTCCACTTTGGACCCCTTAGTCAAAAATATTTGTATTTTTCAATGGAAACTTACTCCTAAACGAAACGTTTTCTTTACTGCTTGTGTCCATTTATATTAGATCAAAACAATGTATATTTCTTTAAAGTGGCTGCACAGCTTCTTTATTCAGTATTTAGTCATGAAGCTTAAATAGCACAGTGGTTATATGTCCAGTCAGCTACCAGGGCTTAGCTTTTTGGTGGTAATCAATGACAGTTTGAACCCTTAAAACTTTGTGGGAAAATCATTAAAAATAAACTAGGTACCTCTAAAGACATTACCTATTAGAAAGCTTAGAACATGACATTTTTTCCTTATCCTTTATTTCCAAATGCTTTGGTGGAGGAGGACAAGGTGAAAAGCTGGTGGCTTTAGTTACCTCCTTGTTTTCTTGGATGTCATGGTGAGGATGAAGCTCTGCTTTCCCACCAGACAGACACGGTGGTTTGGGCAGGGAGCTTGGTGCATGTGGAATGGGTGTACGTTCAGACTGCGGTTGGCCAAAGTCTTTCAGTTTCTATTAAAAAAAAAGCTATGGCAGAACCAAAAGCATCTGCTTCCTCTGTCACCTTAGAGCAGGAGATCTGGAGCTCATGTATAAACACTGAAGGGGGCTGGGTATTGGCTGTTGGAGGATGGATGTAACTCTCTGTTTCAGAGACAGTTCCTGGCACGTGCAGAATTGGAGTGGGAAGAGGCTTTCCTGTTCAGCTCCAGCAGTGCTCCTCTGCCATTGAGGCTGGAAGGCCTTTGCATGTAGACTGCCTTTGTTGGTTATTCTGATTGAAAACCTGTGAAAAAGGAGGAAAAATGGTAAAGGAAGGGTAGTGGTAAGAGGATTGAACGCCCAGCTAAAGAGAGGAGCCTTGGAAGTTGTCAGTGATGTACAGGAAGATGCTGGGGAAATCCATTCCTGAGGAAGAGGCATTGGTATGCAAAGAGAAAGCAGCAGTAATGGCAAAGAGGAGGGCCCAGAGGGTGCACTGGTGTCTGTCTGGCTGTTCCTGCTGAGTTATTTACTTAATTTCTGTACTGCAGAGGAAGAGTTCTCCATAATCTCACCAGGGACAAATAGTGGAATTGAAGACATGGACTGGGAGCCATGTAAATGTGTTTATGATTGTTATTTAGGACATAAGCAAATGCATGTAGTGCTATCTCCCTCCCTGCTCACATGCACATGAGTAAGTTACGGAAGGCTGAATGTTATTGGAATGCTGTTGGAAAAGGTGTGTTTCATTATATGAGGGGTCGCTCGCCCCACTTTTCATTCTCCTGTTCTGAAAGTTACAAAACTTTTATTAGATTATTGATAAAAGTAACTGTTCAGTTTTGTTTTAATGCAGGATGACAGGAAGATTTTATTCACCACTACTTGTAGTAACCTTATGAGTCTAAACCTCTTCTATCACAATTACCTGGTTTTGCCTAATACAAGTAATTAAGGCTGAAAAGGTAGCACATTCTAAACACCAGTGAAAACACTGCCCCTAAATTCCACAGAATTAAGCATTTGTCAACAAGATGTTTATAGGGAATAAGTGCTTTAGATAAAAGGCAGTGAATTCTGCTGCAAACACCTGCTTTTAGCAGTGGCAATACATAGGCACAACATTGAGCTTTTTCCTTTCTGAGTCACATTATCTTAGCTGGTGATGCACAGAGCTATTTACTGTACTACCCTGCTTTAGAGATTTCTAAGAAGTTGACATCAGTCATACAATACAATGTTTTCTTACCTGTAGCATTTTTCTTTTAAACACCCTTCCTTTGTTTATTAAAGATCCATCCTCCCTCTGTTCCCTAGGGCTGTGGCAGTTGTATGTAACACTTAATCATTTACTTTCTAAAATTTTTGTGAGATTGTTGATTTTATTGATGTTCCAAAGACTTTTGATTATTTAGTCAAATAGCACAGTGAAATAGTGTCAGAGAGTTCCATAAAGGCATTTTTACCTCTCAACACCAGTGTTTGGTGAAAATACCAACCTGCTGTTTTATGCTTTGCGTCTTGACTGGCCAATAAGCTTGACATATATTAGTTGGTGCTGTTTCTAGTCAGCTTGGTGACTTCTGTCTTTTATTACATCTTAGAAGTTTGTTTTCTGGAGTAGAAATGATAAGATGGAGAGGAAGTAAAAAGGGAGAACAGATGTTATTTATTTAAAGTTAATTTAAATATGATGCTATTAGTTGGGAATAGGAATTTATTTTTTATCTAAATTGCAGTTTATGATGCACCCTACACTACAGTTCTTCTAGTCATGAGTGCTTTGTGTACTTTGGGTTTTTCCAGGCTGTGTACTCTGCGTGCATCACATTTTTTGTCTTAATGTGAATTTTAGCCATAGCTTGACACTGCTCCCTGCTGTTTTCTGTGTCATAAAAATTAGGGTGAGATGATGTGGTCTGCCAGCGAGACATGCCTGTTGAATTAGAATTCTATTTTGTGTAAAGGTCCCAATAATTGCCTTAATTTCTTAGAATTCAGTTGACAAGCAAACTCAATATTTCTCAAAAATTACAAGTTCTTGTATCATCTGGTAAGGGGTTCTGTTAGTAACGTGTTCAGCACTCTTTAAGTGTAAGAGTTTCTGCTATTTTTTGCATAGATCTGATGAGTTGCGTGCATGTGATCCCCTGAAATCATGGCTGTTATGAAGGGCTTTCAGGAAGGGTAGTGGATGGGTCTGGGAGCAGCATCCAGTAGAGTCTGTTTTGATACCACTTGAGACAGAAGAATTCCCGTGTTTATCCCCCCCCCGCCCACTTTTCAGCCATGACTGAATTAACACCATTCCAATGATGGAGTTAAGATGACTAAATCCCCCCAAAAGTGCAAAGTAAATGGAAAAGTAAGATTGTGGCGTTTATGGTGGTTTGGTTTGTCTGTTTTTCCTCTGCAGCTGGTTGTGAGTCAGTGGTTTAGATTCTGCTCTTTGTCACAGAGCTGTGCTTGTGAGCATCCTACCAAAATCAAATCCGTGATCATGACTTAGTTTTTTCTTTTTCTCCCTTTGCAGAATCATGGCAAGTCCAAGAACAAGGAAGGTCCTCAAGGAAGTCAGAGCACAAGATGAGAACAATGTGAGAAAATTTTGATCTTTAGATCAGTTTTGTAGACTTGAATTTGCTTTTTACCTACTCCAAATGTACATTGGGGTCTGCTACAGCTGCTGTTGTCTTTGTGGTTCACTACTGGTAACACAGAAATTTGGATATCTCATGTATGCATTACAATACATTGCTGCATATTTGATACAAGTATTTCAGAAGTTCTAGTAATGCTGGAACCCCTGGGATCTTTTCAACAAGTGGTGTCTGGGGCACAACCTAAATTAAAATGGTCCATTTCATGTAGCTTGATTACACCAAAGCTTAAATGTGATAGTCCATGGAAAGATTCAGTTTTATTTATATCAATACGTTAAATCTTGAGTGGTGAATCCGATCATAAAACTGAAGTTGTTGCACTGTGTGAGCAGTAAAGCTATTTCTAAAGAAAAAACTCGGTTTAGATCTGCTACCATTTACTGCCAGACTGTAGTGTGACTGTATAAATATTCCAAACTTTAAATGTTGCATCTTTATTTTGCCAAGGAAACCTCAAGAATTCAGTTTGGTTACTTTCTCCTCCCTGAAGACAGTATGGAGATGAAATCAAAACTAATTCTTTGCTCAGTAATTTCCATTTGCTTGCACGTATTTCCTCACTGTTTTTTTCTCGTCAGTACAGTAATTTTTATAATCCAAGAGCATAAATAAATACTTGAAGGAACCTTATGTTATCAGGGAAGGTGTTTCCAAACAATAAGAACTCTCCCTTCTGAAATTATTTTCTACGTTTTCATGATCTGCCTTTTTGAGCTGCACTATGAAAAATTCCCATAGACAGTGATGGCAGATTGCAGAAATAATTGTTTTTCTCTCACAGGTCTGTTTTGAATGTGGTGCATTTAACCCCCAGTGGGTGAGTGTGACCTATGGAATTTGGATCTGTCTTGAGTGCTCAGGAAAACACCGAGGCTTGGGAGTTCACCTCAGGTCAGCCTTTCCAGCAGACTGTGGACTGAGTTGCATTACCTCAGGGTGCATTATGGCTGTGAACAGCATGTGTTGGTTTGGAATGCATAGAATGTCTCAAATCCAACATTTCACTGGCAGTTTCGCTTCATGTTCCTCTCCAAAGTGGGCTTTGCTCTCTGTGCCTTGTCTGTAACTAGTTGGGTATAAAGCTAACAGCTTTATTCTGTTCAGGAGATTCCTTTTCTCTTTGTAATATAAATGATAGGTTTTGTTGTTTTTCAAGAAACATGCTCAGCTGAGATGGGAGGCTATGGAATAAGAACTGTTTTGGGTTCTGGAGATTCAGTTTGTGTATATAATAGGGCCAAAGCAGGGAACAGGTACTCAAATGAGGAAAGGAGAGAAGGTCCAGGAGGGAAATCACCAAAGCAAGGAGGCCATTCAGAAGGACATTCTTTGCTTTTCGAGGGGTGATTTGAAGCTCATTAGTGAGTAGAAACTGCATAGGAAAGGAGGGTTTGGAACTGTTTTGTATGTGGCATGGAAGAAAAAAGGAAATTTCTGAGATGAGGATGTAGAATCATAGAATTGCCAAGGTTGGAAAAGACCTCTAAGATCATCGAAGAAAATTGCAGAGTGAAGTATGGGAAAAGTTTCTGTTACATAGTGGGTTAGATTAATTTCTGGACTTGAAGGAAGCTGCTTTTTCTGTCACTGGCCTTCTGTTGACTGTCTCCTTTAAATGCCAATAAATGACATGATTTTGGCTTATTTCAGTGAGGATCTGCCCACCTTCTTATGATGATCTGTCTTTCTGTACTTGGAGAGTGTTCTCTAACATGTTTATACTCTCAACTTTTGAGAAAGATTGTAATAAGCTCTTTTTTGTCACTGTTGATACAGCAGGAAATTATAACAAGCTGTGATCTAAAATTGTTTTTTAAAACCTGCTTTTCAGTTTTGTGCGTTCTGTAACCATGGACAAGTGGAAGGATATTGAGCTGGAGAAAATGAAGGCTGGAGGTAACAGCAAATTCCGAGAGTTCTTGGAGTCTCAAGATGATTATGACCCATGCTGGACAATGCAAGAGAAATACAACAGCAAAGCTGCAGCTCTGTTTAGAGACCAGGTAAGCTCAGTTTTAGGTGTATCCTCACCCCTAGGATCTGAAAATATCAAAATGCTTTGTAAGCACTTGGTTTTGAAAGGAGGGGAAAGTTGCAACTTTTTGAACCTCTGCAGTGCTTCCTGAAAAGGTAAATGTGAGAGAGTGAAATCCTGGAAGAGTTAATGTAAACCTGAATGAGTTCATGGCTCAAGTATTCGGCAGAAGAGAAAAGGAATGTTGTCCTGCCAGGGAGATAAGGTGGAGTTAGAAAAGAGTGTCTTGGGCAAGCAGAAGCCTTTCTGGACTAACTTCCTTATTTTGGGTAACTCTCTCTAATTTAGCCCAAGGGTATCCAAAGGGTCTGGGACCTCAGAGTAGGCAGTCCAGGACCACCCTCTTGGCACCCTGTAGGTCTTAGAGTGCTTCTTCCCAAGTCTTGTAAGAGTTTTCTGTTGAAATTTTCATTTCTGCATTTAGCTGAGGTAGCTCAGATTTTCGGTGCTGCAGTTTGTTGCAGCTGTTTAGTCAGTGGAGCTGTCTCAGTCCTCAGTTCACTGCAGTTCACTACTTCAGCTGTACAGTTTTATCCAAAGTGAGTTTTGATGAATCTTTAGTGTATGTAGTAACACACAACAATAACGTAGTTCTGTTCCTCTGTTACTCTGTGATTAGTGCTTACATCTCTTCATTAATCCAGTCTTTCCTCTTCAAACCAAACCTGCCTCTTTGAGGAAATAGTCTAATTTTCTATTTCAGTTGCCTGAAATAAAACCAGTGTTCAGTTCAACATCACAGCCTGGGAGTCTTTAAAAAAAATGGTTTCTTGTGAAAACAGATTAATTGATCCATGGAGCTGGCAGCAAATTGCAGAAATAGCTTGTGCTCATGTTACAGAGCCAGTTTTTAACTTCTATGGAATCTCTGACCTATTCTTGACTATTCTGCCTCTTGTAGGTAGCTACAGTAGCTGAAGGCAAGGAGTGGTCCATTGAAACTTCTCCTGCCAGGAACTGGACCCCACCTCAGCCTAAAATGTCTCTGTCTTCTGCTCACCGGTACGTGCGCTGCTTATCTAATGTGGGTACAGATACAGCATCAGATACAGATACAACATCAAAATCTGATGTTTAATGTCTGCTGCGTTTACCCCGTTGGTGCTGGTGTCTGAACAAGCTGAAGTTATGGAGTATGAGGTAACAGAACTTTATTTTTGGAGCAATTCCCACCCCGTGCACCTGAACTTTAAATGATGGCAGAGACAAGTGAGCGAGAGCAGGGGACAAGCCATGCTTGTGTTATCCTGACCTGAAATGCACCTGAAATTAGACATTTGTGTCACTCCCAGGTAGTGGGTGACATCCTCACCTTAACTGTGGTGCTGTGCCAGTTTGGGATTGGATGCCAGGGAAGAAGAAACAGACTTTTCCCTTATGGTGCTAATTACCGTGGGAGCATCAAAGCTCTGTACCACAGCAGTTCTGTTCTGCTTTTGCATGCAGTGGTTGTTACTCTGTGCGCTAAAGATCCAAGTAAACTGCAAAAGTAGTTGTAAATCAAAGGAACAAGAGCTTCATGCCTTTTAGTGGTTGCATTAGAGTTCCCTACTTGATAGATGAAATAAAAATAATCAATTTTTAACCTGTATTATGGTGATATCCATCAAGCTGTACTGCTGAGCTAGTGGGTTTTGCTTTACATGGCTTTGATTCTTCAGTGTTTTATTTCAGTTCTGCTGGACAATCTCACACTGCAACTGCCTCTTCTGACAAGGCTTTTGAAGACTGGTTAAATGATGATGTCAGCTCCTACCAAGGGTAATGCAATATTTACTGACTTTCTGAGTGCCTTTCTCCCTAGCATGACAAAATGTTTGAAGCATTGAAGAAAAAGTTTGTAACTCCAAATGTTATTGTGGTAGGTTCCAAACCAGCAAATTCTGATTGTTGTACCTTACAGTGATTTGAGTTAAACAGAGGCATTTATAAAGCTGCTTTCATTCCTTTTCTCACTTTCATCTATCACTTTATTAGGATTTACTCAGCTTTCTGATGTCAGTGATCTGTTAAACCTGGAGAATCATTAAGACCACATTAGCTTGCACAGAGGACATTGTATTGTGCAAGGATTCCTCAGTGAGTCCTTGGTGTTAAGTCTTAATGAAGTGAGTAGTTTTGTATTTTGGGTGCTGGGTGCTAAAGGACATTCTTTTCCAGGTGCAAAAACAATTGTCATTCTTCCATGCTTTTCAGTTCTTGTTTATTGGTTTTACTGGCTGCATGCTGATACAGGTACTGTTTATTCCTTTTCCTGTGGCAGTGGCCAAGAGAATCGCTACGTGGGGTTTGGGAACACAGTAAACCCTCCAAAAAAAGAGGATGACTTCCTGAATAATGCCATGTCCTCGTTGTACTCGGTGAGGAATTGCTTGGGGCTTTCTGAATTGCCATTTTCTTCTATTTTATGCTGGTTTGGGAGAACATAAGCAGAGAAGAGAGAGAAACTAAAGACTGCAAGTGGATATGGAGAGATGCAGAGTATTGGTTGTATTCTCAAAGAGTGAAGAAGATATTGGTGGACTTTAAAAGGCAAAACGGAGAAATTTGAGCAAAACTTAAGAGTTATGTCTGATATCAGTTCATAGAAATAAGTGAGGGTATAGCAATGGATTAAGAAATAATAATCAACACAGCTGAAGGAAAAAAAATTAATTACCTGTAGGGAATTAAAATCTATTAACCATATTAGGGATGTTCTGAGGAAAACAACTGAAATGTGTGTGTGTGTGAGTGCCAGAAGCCCTGAGCAGTGATGAAAACATTTGAAATACTTGTGACAGGGTGTGAAGCAATAACAGCATATGGCTGAACAGTTGTCGTGATTGAAGTAGAGATAGTGAAAGATGCATTGTTGAAATAAAATGGGAATAAAGTCAGAGGCAGTCAGGGCCATCCTGGTGCTTTGATAGGCTGCAAAGTCACAGTGCTGAACAATATTTGGTGTTTGGAGTCATTTGGAAATACAGTAAGGTATCTACAAAGGTTAGTGGCCAGCAGCCCTCTGTAGAGCCCCACTGGCCTAAATACCCACACCAGGTTCCACTGTTTATTTTAAAATAAATAAATACTTTCACTAGAACTTACCAGAGAAAGGTAATGGCTGAGCCTTTGAACAGGTTGATCACCATATTCCAGGTGATCCCACAGGCTGCTTGGCATAGATCAGCTGAATATTTTCTAGGTGTCTCACTGTTTTCAGGCCAGAGAGTTCAGATGAGAAAGCACATCTGTAGTGTATTGCAGGTGAGCTAAGACAGCCAAGGAGAGAGGACACTGTTCATGTTCCTGTGAACCATTCTTTGAGCCCAGGATCCCCCTGCATGTCCTGGCTGAAATGCCCTCGTGTGAGCACAGACACACATTGCAGAGTGCTCTGAAGTCCTGCATTTCTGGGAGGCTGAGTTCCTTGCACGGGTGTTCATCCTGGTGAGGAAAACAATTTGCCTTCCACTGTATGGGATGATTTTTCCCCACACTTGTAGCCATTTTTAGCAGAGTAACATCTGAAACACTCTGGCTTGTTCAAATTGACACAAATACTGAATTTCATCAGTACATTTCAGTTAATTGAGAGGCTCTAATTTTTCTCTCAGCAGGTAGTTCTTAGAACTACAGGACAAGCCGTATTAGAGAATCTTGACTTAAGCTAATCTGTTTTAATGAAGACTTGGTTATTTGCTATTATTATTCACATGTACCTCACGACTTTCTTGCTTTCTTTAAAGGGATGGAGCAGTTTTACAACTGGAGCAAGCAAAATTGCCTCAGCTGCTAAAGAGGGTGTAAGTAAATAAAACATGTTTTAGTTAATTCTTGTAAATTCTGGAGATTCTGATACTGTTCTAATAGTGATGAATCCTTTAGAGTATTACGAAGACAAGCTAAATTGTGCTCTCCTGTCTTTGGCTATGGCTCATAAAATAGTTGCATTTTGAATGAAGCTCTCTTAATATTTCTCATGTTTCTGGACGGATGTTTTTGTAAATTTGTCCACTGGATTTAAGTATCAAGAAAGAACTCAAGAAAAACTTTCATTATAAAGCAGAAATCTCAGAATTTCAGTCTGTGCTAAGCGAGGCTAAATTGCATTTTTCAGCAGGAATTTGATACCAAGCTACAAACTGCTGATGGGTTGATATTTTTCCTTGCTTTGTCTTGTGTCTTAACTGCAGCATTTTTGTCAGTTTAAATAAAAAGCTTGTTGGGCCAAGATTGTGTCCAGGGGGATGATTTGGGAAAAACTGAGGCACGGTCTTCATGTTCTGCATGTTCTACAGATTTGCACACTTGAGTGACAGTGATTCAACTAACTCATCTAAAACCAGAGGAAATAAGAATGTATTGTATTTTGCATAGATGCTGATGGAAAGAGACTAAATATTTTTGTGAACATAATGCATTGCAACTTTTTTTCAGTTTTTCTTAATATTATTCCAAACTTTTATAAACATAACAATTACCTGGTACTTTGGGGGACACTATAGGAGACAAAAATATTGATACTCACCTGCATTGGCCCACCAAGGTCTAGTCCATGTTGAAGACCCTTTCTTCCCTCTACTGCAAGCTGGGAAAGACTGACACTTCCCCAAAGCAATGGAATGCCAGGGGTGGTGATAGGGATGTTCTCTTTTCACTGTGAAATTCTGCCAAAGCTCCATTGCCTTGGAGAGCATCATGCAGCATTTCTAAATGTGTGTCTTTAAAAATCAAAGGGTTTGTTCCTGGTAAACCTGAATGTTTTTGTTTCTTTTCGCAGGCTACCAGATTTGGATCTCAAGCAAGTCAAAAGGTGATTATAGATTTAGCTCTTAGTCTAATTGTCTTTACATGCCATGTGTTTGCCTGCACCAATTGACTCAGATTTGATCATCAACAGACCAGTGTGCTTTTCCTTCACAGTGCACAGTAGTGTTTAGTTCTAGCTTTTAATTCCATGGGAATTGCAATCAGCTTCAGTGATCAAATTAAGCAAGAGATAAACAGGGATACTCTGCTGTTTGTTCCTGTTGGATGTATTGGAGAGGCTGCAGAGCTTGCAAACTTAACATCCCCTTATTTTACCTCTTGTGAATCTTAAATGTGGTCTATCTTGAAGTAGTTTTCTAGGTGATGTAATACAGTGCAAGCCATCTTCCCATGGCTGAAGCCTAATAAGATGTTACAAATGTGAACTGCTCAATATTATTAATAAATCAGTTTGCCTGTGTGTATTTTAAAAAGTAGCAATGACAAAAGCATTTCATTTATCAAACTGGGATTAAAACAGTGACAGTCAGACCTGAATTACACAGAGCTCTGACATAAGCAAGATCTGTCTGCAAGGAAAAGGTTTAAATTCAAATGTAAAAATGTATAAAAGAGCGGGATTCCTAATTTGCCTAGCTCTGAGTGAGACAAGCCTTACATATACTTGTAGATGCTTCAGGAGTTTTAATTGAACTCTAACTCTTGTGTATGTGTAGCATTAGCCTGATTTGCTCTCTGATAGGCATAGAAAGTATTGTTCAAAACAAATGTGCAGCTGCAGGTGTTGGTGTTCAGACAGGTCTATGCCCTGGGATATTAATCCTTCAAATGGCCAAACTTGGGCATGTCTGCAACAAAAATGCCTTGTTAAAGCACCCAGACTTCCTACTTCAAAGCTTTAAAGTGTTTACTGCTTGGCTTAAGAAAAACTAGTTTTTCTACAGGTCTTTCTCCTCACTCCTGGCAGTTTCCCTTTTAGAAGCTGTTCTTTCTTTAGTATTATTGACAAATATAAATACAATATTAAGTTTAAAAGCTCATCACGTCTACTGACAAGGACCACAGCAACATGATGCTCTAGAGTCTAAGCTGTGTTACTGAAGATTAAATCTTTTTCCTGAAACTTCTGACCCTTTGCAGAACAGATTTAACACATTTTTGATGCACTACATTTGTTAAGAGTGTTTGGGGCCCAGTGACCAAACACATTTCACTGTTTCTCTTGTCAGTAGATGTTAAAAGTTGGAAAAGGTTCATGCTACTTAACTTGCCTGAAAAAAATGCTGCCAATTTTTTGCTAAAAGCTGCTTCTACCTTCCTTGCTCTTTTCTCTTTTGCTCTCTGGGTAAAGTTTTGGGGCTACAAGCAGCAGCCAGAGCCGGTAACACCCTCACATCTGTTCTTGTGCATGGACTCCTTGTCTGTTGGTGCTGAATATGTGCATTTGCTCCTGAGCTGTCTTTTCTTTTGCTGCCTTACGTCAAACCTGTTTAGAATTATGTTGTGTGTTTTGTATGGTAACATTTCTTCAAACCTACTTAAAATTTGTTCAGTTGGATGGAGATAGCCAAGCTGTGCACTGTCCGAAAATTGACTGTGCTGCTGTCCACACTCTGATGATTTCAGGATTTCTGTTTGCATGTCTGCCCCAGGAATGTGCCAAGAGCTGGGTGTTGTTGGAAGGCAGACACTTGAATGAAGTGTTTGCAATGATGGTTAGAGTGCTGTCCTAAATTCAGCAATAGGAAGGAAAGATGAAGTGATTCAGATGAAAATACAATTGTACCCAAATCTTTCCATTCCACATTTACAAAATTCTGTGGTGGAGTAAGAGGGATCAGATAAGAATTCTTCCTAATTCTAGCAGTGACTCCACTTAGGACACCTGAACTGTTAGTCTGGGTGTATCACACTCTTTATTATAAAACATAAATGGTTTGCTGGGTTCAGTAGACTCCAAAAGGTTTTTCAAAGGTGAGAACACCCCTTTCTTGTTTTTCTTAAGCACTTTGTAGCCTCACTTCCAAAGGACACAAGCCTTATGTGATCTGCATTCATGTTTCTCACTAGGTGGAAGTGGGGTTTCCTTTTGCCTTTGCTTCTCAAAGAACTTTGATCCTGCAAGGAGTAGAAGTTCTGGAGATAATGGTTGGGGAAAGGGGAGATCCTGGGAATGCTGTGGCTAAGGGAAAGGCTTCTTAGACACCTAGGAGTCTGTGGAGGAAAGGTGTTTAAGGTGCTCCATTCCCGGGAAGAACATGAGTGAAGGCTCACACCCTGGCCAATGGTAGTGATAAAATATGAACCCCTAGGAAATGAAACTTAATTGCCTGGCATATTGGCCCTTTTGGATTAACCAGGGTAATTCAGAAGGCACTCAGTGTGATATGGCAGTTCTGAAGAAAGCTTAAGTCTGTCAAAGGCTTAATATGGTAGTAGAGCAAGGAATGATTTCAAACTCTTCTAAACCCGCTGTCCTTGTCAGCATTGCCTCAGGAAAGTAATCTTGTGACTTAGACTGTGGGCTTAGATTTTTGTAAACTGCCTCTGAAGTACAATATCCTTGTGCTTCTTGTTCTGGATTGGAGCAGATTTCTGAAGTTCATTGGTTTTTCTCCCTGCAAACCCAGAGCTTTAAAAAAATAACAAAAATCTTCTGTCACAGCTTTGGCTCTTGTGTATTGCTCAAAAGCACTTGGGCTCTTACTAACAGATGACAATTGGAGCTCTACAAGACAGAGGAATTGGGGGAAAATCACCCCAAAAGATCTAATTCTACAAGTAATTTAATTAGTATGGAAAAATAAGGGGGGATGAGGTCAGTTCTCCCAAATACTCAGCTGCAGGCAGTGGCAAGGGGCCCATTCTTGAAGCTGTTGCTGGTTGAGCCATTGCTTCTGCTTCCAGTGCAAGGTCAGACTTTGCTTGGGCTCTGGGCATCTATTGCCATGTCTCTCTGATTTTAATTTATTGTCTTTTAATGCCTCCTGCAGCACTTTGCTGTGTGTGCTTTTCAGCTCATTCTGCTTGTATGAATCAAAGCTAAAGGCTTCATGTGTTTTTGGAGATACTGCTGAGAAATGAGCCTGCAGAAGGTGTTGGCTGTGGGATTTTATTGGGGTTTTTTTAAAGAAAATATAACTGACTTTGTTTTTATTTTGCTTTTAAATAGGCATCAGAGTTAGGTCAGACATTAAATGAAAATGTTCTCAAACCTGCACAGGAAAAGGTAACTTTGGAACTAGTAAATGACTTGCAGAAAAATGGTTATACTCAGGGAGTGGTTGATTCCTCCTGCCACAGCTGCCCAGGTTCTCAGGAGGTTTTTCTGTAAAGGGGAAACATCAAACAACTCAAAGTTAGGCTGTTACCAGAAAAATGTTGTTGAGGGGTAAATTCCTTCCACCAACCTTTCTCATGTCCACCAGAGTCTGTCACATTTGTTCTTGTTAGATACCATTTTATAGATTCCATGCTTTCAATAATGGAAGATGGAACAAGGGGAAAATGCACCCTAAATGGAAATAAAATCAGTTATTTATATATATATATATTTATATCTATTAGTAGTTGTATCTCAGAATGTTAAGTTCCTAGTGTTTTACCCATCTACCTGCCAGCTTTATTTTAATTCAAACATATTTGAGCCATTTGAAAAGAATATTTTAATGATATTGCAAACTAATTTCTCTTTCATTACCTTTATTAATTCACCATTTTTTACGTGGCATTTCAAACCACAGGAGAAGACACTAATTGGTTTTCTATTCCCTAGAATTATCCACAGCTTATTTCAGAGGGTTTAGTTGCATTATTTTCAGGGTTATTTTTAGGGTGCATTTCCTTGAGCTGACTTATTTTGTAGGACGATTTAATGAGGAATTATGTATTCTGTGTTAAAACAAAAAGAGATCCATTTCCCTTAGGATGTTGTGCTGTTAGTTCTAAATAAGTGTTACTTTCTGAAATAAGTATTCTCTGTATGGTTATACAAAGTCACTTGCTTTGGAACAACTGCCATTTATTAAGTGGTGAAAGGTACCTTTGTATTGTGTTTCACCAAAATTCAAAGCCCTTTTAATATTTAAATAAGCATCTATAAAAGGCAGAGAATAAAAGGGATCTGCTAAGTTTCTAAACACAATCTTTATATGTGGTAGAAAATATTTATAAAGCTTCATGTTTGCAGATGTGTTTTGTACTGGTGTTTTTATGCTCAGCAGTAGTGTAATGATGCCTGAACTGTGTGTAAATGATACCTTCCTCAAACTGAGAGTGATACCTTCCTCAAACTGGGTGTTTAGCCATAGAAAATTCCCACAAACTCAAAGGACTGAGGTTCACTCCTTTATAGATCAACAGACTTTGTATATAATTTTCTCAACTTTGTTCATTTGACTTAAACCTATTTTAATTCAGTTTGGGGTTGGGTTTTTTTACATTTTAGCTGTTAAATACAAGTGAGCTTGTCTGGAGGTTTCAGTAATACTTTGTTTTATGACTAATTACCAATACTTTGGTCCACATAGGTGAAAGAGGGGAAAATATTTGAGGAGGTCACCACGGGGGTATCGCAGTTGGCCAGCAAGGTATGAGGTGGCCTGCCTGGCTTTAAGGAGGCCAAACAAGTCAAGCCAGTCTCCATATTCCTATGAAAAATGATACAAAACCCCAATGCAGCTTTGGTCTGTGCTGGTGTTGAATAGAGAAATTTGGAAAGTGGAATTTTCAGCGGGCAGCACTTCTGCTGGGGTGTTAAAAGCTGCACAGGCATGGTGGTGTCCTCTTAGTACTTTGGATGAGGACATGGTGTGGTTATGAACAGCCAGTGTCCCAAAGAGCAAAGAAAATGTGCGAGGGAATATGGAGACAGCTTGTGTTACCCTGGTCCAGTAAAACCTACTAATGCTCTGCACCTTTCTCCTTTGCCTTCCGCTGCTCTTGGTGCTCGGTGACGTGGTAAGTGCTGCCTGAGGCTGCCCAGCACAGAAATCCTGCTCAAACTAACACCTGTGGTGATAACTTGCATGGTGTTACCCAGGAATGTGTGTCTTCTAGCACTGGGAAAGGCAGCACTGGAAGCTCTCTCACAGACCAGCTCAGTGTCTTAGATTTTGGTACTATTTGAACAAAATAAAATAAATGATGTTACCTGTTCTGTTTAGAGCCTGGCTGCTCTCAGGCTGAATTCTGGGATTCATCCTCCCTATCTCTAACTCAGAACAGTACCTTCCATGGTGTCACTTCAGAATTTGTATTTCTAATCCAATTCTGAGACTCAACTTTTGGCCTGTTTTACATGGGTAGTGATATAATGCTGAAACAGAGTGAAAGTAGCTTTTTAGAACCGTAGAAATATAAATAAAAGTTACATTAATCATAAAACATCAGTGCTTTCATTAAGTTTAATTTGATGTAAGTACTAATTCTGGTGGTTTTGTCAAGGAAGTCTGGGAGAGAATTCAAAAGATGTTACAACAAGGGGTGAAAAAGCTAAACCTGACCCACTTCCCACCCCTTCCAGCAGCACAGTGCTGTCAAATGTATGTTCTTTACATCCACCACGTAACTGCCCATCAAAAACATTAATGAGCTGCCAGTTAAATGTGTTTGATTTATGGGAACAAGTGGAGGAATGTGTTGTGGCTTTCACTGTTGGCAGAGCTGGTGGTTCAGTCCAAAAGAATGGAGTGTCTTTTTTTTATTCTCTAGGTTCAGGGAGTGGGAAGTAAGGGATGGAGAGATGTCACCACTTTCTTTTCAGGCAAACCAGATGATAATTCTGAAAGGTAATTTTTTGTTCCTATTTTCTGTCTCTTCAAACACATAATTTTATTTCCTGTACATTCTCTGCAGTGTAGTAATGAAAGGTAATTTTTCAATATTAAGAATTTATTCTGTGTTTGCTAACAGTCCTCCTCTATGTAATAGGGAGGAATTCAATATTACTTTGTTTATAACTCTTTTTAAACTGAGAACAAAGCAATGCACGCCTCTTGGTTCAAAACTTACTCCAAATGCACATTCCCTTGCCCTGGGCCTGTTAAATCTATTAACAATCTGTGAATTAAACTGCAAACTTAAGTAATTTGGAGCAATACTTAGTTCTGCCTTTATCATCAGGGTTTTGGGGTTTTTTTTAAGTAAAGGGCAGTAGAATTATCGTTTTCTTTGGGGTCATTAATTTTTATTGTTATGTTTGGCACAACTAATTTATTTCTACCTTCCTTTCCCCCCACCCACTCCCCAAAAGACCAGCTGAGGGAGACAGCTACCAGAACAGTGGAGGGGAGGGCTACCAGAACAATGCTGTAGATCAAAGCTTCTGGGAGACCTTTGGCAACTCAGATCCACCAAAAGCTCATAAATCTCCAAGCAGTGAGAGCTGGACCTATGTGGACAATTCCACAGAGAAGAAGAGCTCGGATAGCTGGGACGTGTGGGGCTCGGGAACGGTCTCCAACAAGAACAGTAACAGCGACAGCTGGGAAAACTGGGAGACCAACTGGGAGAACACAGGAGGGGAGAGCAAGACCAGAAAACCTCCTAAGGCAACAAAAAATGCGTGGGATGACTTTTAGGACTCTGTTAACCCTGCTTTGCACAGCTGGGAAAGGGAGGCTGTGCTGGCTGATGGAGGGGAGGAAGTTTTACACACACCTGGAGTATCATGGTTGACCTTTCTGATCTGTTTGTGCTTCCCATTCATTCTCCTTCATTCTTCCCCGGTTTAGGGAAAAAAAAAGTAGCATCTGAATCTTTTCTTACATAAAGGTGGCTCTCCCTTTTTTAAGGATAGTGGTAACTATATTCTCCTTGCACTACTGGAGCTGGCTACAGTGAGCTTCTTAACACAAATGTTAAAGGAAACAAATCAGTGCAAGGACACTTCCATGGCACAACCTTGCATGTGTAGGTTAATAGGTGTTCATCCAGTCCTCATCTAAGCTGAGATTTGGGGTGTTTAATGCAAACAAAGGACAGGGTGTGACTCCAAAAGACAGCCATTAACTGAGCAAGCTGCAGTTGGATACATCTAGTTCCAATGCCTTATGGATTGCTCTGACTACAGGAAGTCTGGCAATTCAAGATGGTCTTTAACATATTTTTTATTGGAGCTTTGTTTTTAGGCATTGTAACATTACTTTATTTGGTTTTTTTTAGTATTTTAAAACTTAATTTTTCCCTTTAGAATTCAGAAGGAATCTAGAGCTAGATGATTATTTGTGTAAACTTAAAGGTTTGACCTGAGCTCTCAAGGGGTATCCAGAATGGCTCTACTTGCCCACCTTACTCAGTGGATTGAGTTTGCTCTCTGCAGCTCTACAGAAGAGCAAAGCTGTGGTGTTTTCCTTCCTTGCCTACACCCTTGCCCCAGTTTGAGTATTTTATGTGCTCTCTTTTTTCTTCCTTCTACCTGTGTAGTATTTTATTAATACTGTTAAAAATGAAGTCTTTCTGCTGCTTATGGCCTTCTGGACATCTATTTGGCAACCTGGCAGCGAAAAAAAAAATTATAAAGAAGATTCCAGCAAGAAAAAATGGGTGGAAAATATGAGAACATTGAGGAAAGAGCCTGGCAGCAAGCCCCTTTCAAGATGAGTAGATGTCTGGATTTAATAGTAAAATTTAATTTAAGCAGATGTTTTCCAAACAATTCTTTAGTATGTCAAGCTGTATCTCTGTTTCTATCATATATTTCTTCACATTTTCTTCCTGGATCTTGTTAAAGAAACACTATTTTGGAAACTTGAGAAACTCCTTGTCAGCATTAAGGACTGGAACAGGAGATTGAGTTATGTGTCAGTTTTGACCCAACAAATCGCTTTGCATGACACAAACCATAACTTCTAGAGAAGAATTGTGACTTTAATATCAAAGTTGTCATAGGTATCCCACTTTATTTTGGGAGATGGGTTGTGAATGTACCCTCAGCACGAAAACAATCAGCTTGCTTGAAAACTCAAATCATGATGTTCTGTGTGGTCTGCTTTACCAGCATGGAGTTCTTTCTGTGAACACTGTAGATCCTATTACTTACCTAAAAAGCCTTTTCTTTTTAAAACTGGTTAATTTGTTCAACAACCAACAAAAGGTGTCAAAATTACCTTAAATAACACTTCACTTCTTCTACTCCTCACAGAGGTTTTTGAACAGATAGTAATACCAACAGTTTAAAAAAGAAGGGAAATTATTAATTTCCTCAAAAGTAGCAGATTTTAAAGGCTTAAGTCTGAGTAGAAGTAGCTCTATTTACAGCCTGATTCTGTATTTCTATTAGTAGGATCTTTCAGATGGTGAACAGAATGTTTTTCCAGTCTTCTCTCACGCTGTTCCGCAAGAGCTGGGATTTCTTTTTTCCCCCTTGCTTCTCCTGAGAGTGTGGTCTGAAGCTCGGGGTCTCTGAGCCTCTGCAGCAGGACCCAGAGCTGCTCCAGACCCAAGTGCTCCTCCACACTGAGCCATCCCCGAGGTGTCCTTGCTGTCACTGACCCTTTGGAAGTGCCAAAGGCTTCAAGAGCTCTCGGTTTGCACTGCTGCTCCTGGTACCACTGCCAGCAGTTCACAGCCTGACTGTAAAACAAGGATTTTTTTCTATTTTTTCTCCAGTTCCAAGTATAACTTTGTCATAGCTTAGCTGCATGTCAAACATAACTTTGGTTTTTTTATGCTTACACCTCTGTTGCCTCCTTGTCAACGTGTCTGCTGCCCATTCTGAAGCTGATTCAGCTTCTTCTGTACAAATTTATTACAGTTTCTCTTTCATAAACCTCCTGAAATGGCTCTGGCAGGAGAATCTTTATTTCAGGCCACTCAGTCAATGGTATTATGCTGTGTGTGTGCACGTTCTCTTCAGCTGTGAGCTTTGCCTGGGACAGGAGTGGTTTATTTATGTATCACTTGCAGCCACGATTGGCATGAGCCATTTGTTTGTTCTTCTGATTTGATTTTTGTAGCTTTTGAAACTTTTATGTTCTAAATCAAACAGCCAGAGCCCTGCTCAAGCAGAAGCTGTGGGTGAGGATTTTCCCTCCAGTTCAGGAGACAGGGACAGAACAGTTGCCATCTCTTTCTTCAGTGTTGTAGGGAAGCAACAAAATGCTTCAACTGGCAGAAAGCTGTTACTGGAAGATCCAAAAAACCCAATATAATGGCAGAAGGTGTAACTGCAGACACAGAACCAGTGTGCCAGCTGGTCAGGTTGACAGGCACATGGGCATTTTTTAATGACTTGTCTGAGCCTGAACATGTGATCATGTCTTCCAGACGAGAGGACAAAACGAGGGCATTTTCTTTTTTTTGCACACCCTCTGTTTTATTGAATTTTACTTTTTTTCGGAGTAGGTGGCTGGGAGGTTTCTGCACTATGAAGAAATGCATCCCATCAAGTTCCATGTGCAGAGCAAGTGTTTACAAATCAGACCTTTCTCTTTTTTAATTCCTCCTCCTCTCCCCAGATCCTCCCTTTTTGGCCTGATGAGGAGCAGAGGCATTGAGTGCAGGCTGCTGGAGCTGAGGCTGCCTGGCTGAGTGAGGATCCAGCCATGGGTCTGAGTGTGTGGTTTGGCAGGGCTGTGGTGTCACCGTGGGCTCCCCCTGTCATGGGGTGACCAGGGCTCTGCTCCCCTTTCATCCCACCCTGTGGAGCTGCAGTTTTAAATCAGACAAGCAAACTGCCAGGAGATGTGCAGGAGGTGAAATTGCTGCACCAACTGGACATTGCAGTGGCTGCTTCAAATCCCCTGATGACCCAAGCTTTTATTTTTTTGTATGGCTTCAACTTTGGAAAATACAGAGCAGCTGGTTTCCTGCAGTTAGTCTGATACAAGAAAAATGTTGAGAAATCAAGCTAAGTGCCACTTGCAAAAGAGTGATCATCTTGGAGAATGCTCCCAAACATAATCCTAGCAGTTAGGGATTATTTTAAAATGTTTCATTTGTGTCTTGAAACATACTAATAATTATTACAATTCAAGAAGTGCTTGGCCAGCTCTCCCTCATGGTTGAGACCTCAAGGATAATGCTGCTGCTTTTATTTTCCAGGCCAGACTGTAACATTCCATGGGTTCATAATGTACTTGTCAGTGTAATGGTCTGTGCAATAATTTAACAAGTGTAGATAAAACCTTTGTTTAATCCAGGATACATTTAAAGATACAGTGGTCCTCTTGGAGAGTAGCAGTCTGCACAGGTATTTCAGTTCTTAGCTTATTTTGGCTGAAATACTAAATTTCAGTGACCCAGTTAAAGGTTTGAGCAATCAGTGATTTAAACAGGAATCAAGAAACATTTCCATGGCCATTATTAAGAGTTTGATCCTAATGGCTTAGTGGCCTCTGGCTGCAGAACCCTCTTTCATTCCCATGCCAGCAGAAACTTGGTCAGTCTGGAGTACTGTATCTTTAATTTTCCTGCTGTGTTTTTTTGTGAAGTTCACAGGAATGGCGATTTCAGTGAACACTATTCATTGTTCTGTAGAGTGGTTCTGGACTTGAACTGCAGTGTCATCTTTTAAAGAGTATTATAATAAAGCAAAGAGATATGGAGCAGAACGGTGGTCAGCGCTTTTTCAGGGGACTTCAGTTAATTTTCAGTCCAGGTGCTGGTGTCAGGCATCTTCTTGCCTGCCAGTAACAAAGGAGAAAGGAAGCTGCCAACATGAATAGAGCCAAAAACATCTTTATATTTCACTGGAGTTTCACAGTCTAACTTCAAACTCTTACTTAGGAACAGTTCGGAGACATTGTTTGCCTCTGTTATTGAATGACAATTATAAAATAGATATTAAAGTGCAAACAGATTTATGTGCTCTGAGATTTTTATTAGCTTGTCTACAGAGGCACTTACTATAGCAGGAAAAGGTAACTTTTAAAGCAGTTTTCCTGCAAGAAGCGAGATTCCTCTGACAAATCCTTCAGCTGTGGTGGTCTTTCACATTCAGGTTCCAGCTTTCTTCATGAGCCTAACAGCCACGTGAGTATTCCAGATGACTGCACTGGGCCTTGTGCAAATTTAAAATAACTTCTATTGTGTTCTTAGTCAGCAGGACTGAATCCTACTTGTCCTGTAGAGGTAATATTACTGATTTTTACAGAAATGGACATTTGTGTTTGATAACGTCACTGGTATTACTGCAGGGATGGGCTGTGTCCATTCTTGCCGTAAGGGCTGCTCTGTCAGGTGCGAAGTTTTCACGTGGGATTACTGGCAGTAAATGGGATATGCTGGCTCTGGAGAGAGGATTTTGGCCCTTTATTCTGACAACATCCAGAGCCAATGACCTAAAAACAAAATCCCATGAAAACAGTGATGTGTATTCTGGATTTCAGACTGAGCACAGTCAGTAAAAGCTGACAGAAAAAGTGGAGTCTAGACCAGAACACACCACTCTTGGACTTGAGGGAGGACAGGTCACTGCTGCATTGCCATGTCCCACTCTGTGCTCCGATCCCAGTACCAGCAGCAAGTCCAGTTGGAGCTTTCTGCCATTATTTTTCTGTAGGTGCCCTCCAAGGCAGATGCAGGCTCAGAAGGCAGCTCTGGGCTTCACAGCTCACTCACTTTAAGCAACCAAACTCTCGTGCCCTCTGAGGTGTGCAGGCAGGCCCTGGGGATGTGCCCTGGTTTCCCTCCTCCTGCACTCCACCTGTTCCAGAAGGTTCATCCACAGGAGCCTTCTGCAGCAGGCTTTGGGCTCAGGAGCTTCTCTAGCACCTCCCCAAACTCCACAGGCTCAGCCCAGTACACCTGTACCCCCTGAGGCTCTGCACCTCTCCACTGCCTTTGGCAGGATGCAGCCATGGGGTGAAAACTGAAAATCCCATGAGGAAAACAAGGTGGAGCTGCGTTGTCCTGTTGGGAAGCTGTAAACCCTGAAGCTCTGACGGACCTGCAGTGTGATCATTCCTCATCTGTTCAGTCACTGATTTGCAGGAGGCCAAGAGATGCTGCCTGGCTGTGTCAGCTCCAGCCAGTTGTGCTCTGTCAGCAAGAAGCTGCATCTCAGGAAGGCCGGAAAAGAAAGGTCGGCTTCTCCTCTGAGCAAGGCGCTGATGTCTGCTTTAGGTGAGATGGAACCGCCCTGGTTTTTCATCCTCAAATGATGCTTTGCCTCCAATCTGAATTTCACCAACACTGTCCTGATGGCAACGTTTAAACTGGCTAAAAACAGAAGAGATGAAAGAAATACTGAAAAGATCTCCAAGGAGAAGCCTTCTTGCACTTGAAATTGCTGAGAACGAGTGGGAGAGACCGAGTCTCTGGCAGGGCTGGCTGCAAGGACTGCCAAGATCAGCTGTGTTGTACCTCACCAGGATCGTGACCGCTGCTCAAGCAGGAAAATCCAGTGCTATCAGCTCTGCACACTTTGGAAACCAGTTCTTGTCTTTCCCTCTAAGCCCTGCTAAAGTATGCTCCCTTGGAGAGGCTGCTTAGCGTTGCTGAGGCTGGTGAATTTTACAATAGATAAATCAGCTTCAGCCAGGAAACACAGAAAGGCTGGAGTGCATCTTTTATGAAAAAAATTTCACCACTTCTGATTGAGAAGTGCTGCTGCTTAGTATCAGCAGTTCTGCACTAGATTGCTCATTTTGCCTTCAATGGAATGGTGTTTTACTACCTAGGGCAAAAACCACTTGCACATATATTTTTTTCCCTACTCTGCTGTCATGGATGGTCAGTATATGAACACTGATGTGCCAGCCTATATAAAGGCTGTTGTGATCAAGGTCAAACTAGGAATTTTCTTCCTTACAGAACCTTTTCTGTGTGTTGTTGTTGCATTGAAGCTTCATACCGTTCAAGACGGAATTGCTGTTTTAATTCTGTGTTCACAAATTGCTTATTGGCTCCAGCCATCAGCTGTCACTTTTGGGGTGCAGCTCAATGCACTGGACTTGAATTACAAATTTAGTCTGCCCAGACAGGGCTTCACCAGTCAAGTCAAGCTGCTCAGTGTTACTGCAGGACTGGCAGGAAGAGATAGAATCTGAAGCTGAGGCTGCTGCAACTCTCTTAAACTTCTTGCCCGCACCAAGGTGTGTCTCTAAGCTGGTCACAGACTTTGGGAGGGAGCACAAAGCATATCAGAGAAGTGGAATAAATACTCCTTGTATAATCTAGGCTGCTGGTGAGATCCCAGCTTGTCAAATTAAGCCTCTGCAGAATAGACTCCCCCATTCCCATGTCTGTTAAATGCCTGTCCTCTCTCTGATGGTGCTTGGGAAGGGGTTTTAACCACGTGCTAAAGGCCACACAAACCCTTTCTTGCACTGGGTGTGAGGAAGGACTGGGGCAATGCACCAGCTCACACAGACAATGCTGGTCTAGTGAAGGTGTCCCTCCCCACAGAGCGGGGGTTGATGATCTTGAAGGTCCTTTTCACCCCAAACTATTTCATGATTCTGTGAAGATGCTCCTTGCAGAGCTGCTGGCAGAGATCTTCACTTGTCACTTCACCTTCCTTCCTCTAGAGGGGATTGTGTCACTGGGCAGGGATGGCCCTGAGGGAACCTTACATGAGGTTTGAATAGCTGGATGCAGGGTTGGAAATGTGTTCCTGCTCGCGGATCTGCTTATCCACAGCCCCATCCTGTCCTGTGCCTGGGACGTTCATGGGGCAAATTCCTGTCCTCCAACCACACACAGGTGCTGCTTTGATTTCAGCTGCCTTGGGATTTCAGCTCTCCCATCTCTCTGCCAGAGTGCGCTGGGCTGGATGGAGGCAGTTTAAAGCTCAGGCTGTAACAAATACCAGGTTCGAGGCTTTATGTTACCCCTGTTATCCTGGCCCCTGCTGTTAAACCAGTGTAAGAGCCCTTTCTTTACGACAAGGAGGAGCAGACTCGTGGTGCAGAGCCGGGACAGAGCTGTCTCTCATTACTCCCAGAACAGGCTGGCACAGCAATAGCCAACAGCTCTTTTAAATGGATCATGATAGGATTACACTTCCCCTGCCAGGAGTCGTTCCTTTGACTGTGTTCAGTCTAGGCTAATTGTAACATAATTAGCACATTCCCATCACAGCAGGAGACTGGAGACTTTCCCACCTCTGAAGCTTGAGCGTTCCTTCTCTGGGAGAAATGTGGGTCTAGATTTGGCCATGGCATGCCCCTGACCCAGGTCAGGGTGTCCAGACCATGCTGGGGAACTCTGACTGCTGCTCTGCAGTCTGCTCCTCCCTGAATCATTGAATCATTTTGACTGGAAAAGACCTCTAAGATCCTCAGGTCCTGAGGGCTTCTGAGGAGCTGGAGCAGCAGAGATGCATCTTGGAGATGTCCCAGAGCAGGGACAAGGAAGTCTCTGTGTCCCTGTCCCAGTGGTCTGCAACACCTGATTGATCTTTAAAAAACACACTGAAGAGCCTCACCCTGAGGGTGAACAGAGGGAATTAAACTCCTCTGCCCTGCTTTGAAGTCTTACACCTACACACTGGTTCGGGAGCTGAAAGTTAAGGACTACTGACAGTCTGAAATGTTTCTTCTGATGTTGAGGAATGGGGAAGTGGAGGTGACACAGGTTCTGTGTCTTGTTGTGTAAGAGCATTTATTTTGCTGTCATTTGTTCTTTGTTGGTTTTCTTTTTTCCCAGTGAAAACTTTTATTAGTTCATAAAGAAGGTGAGTACTTGGTGGTGTTTTCATTAAAGCTGCAGGTCCTGAAGCAATGCAATCATGGGAGAATTTAATTTTTTGGTGTTTGTTTTTTGGTTTGTTTTTTTTTCCAAGCTAAAGTTCTATTCCTTGTAGTTGGATAACCACAACTGAGCTATATTTGTTTACAATTTTAAGGGCAACAAAGATCCCTCTATTTGTTACTTTGAAGCCAACCAAATTATTTTGACTTGCATTTGACTGCTTGGGGTTAGCAACCTCTCTTTTCTGTGGAAAGAAGCAACATACTGCTCAAACATCCAAATTTTTTTTCTGGAACAAAATGAAGGGCACTCAATGACAGGAGAGCTCCAGCTAAGATTTATTACTGGGTTATGAGAAATTGCTGAGTAACATGTTCATTTTCTGCCACTAGATGGTAATAAATCTTCCCACTTTTCTCGGACTCTGAGAACGCTGCTGTCCGATCCCAGCTTCCAGCACAGGAGGGGAGGATTCTCCAGGATGCAATGTGCTTCCCTGGTGCACAGCAACCTCCAGTCTGGCTTTAATGGCTACAGGACCATTCCCTGGCTGCTGTGGATGAGGGATCTCCGTGCAAGATGCCCCAGAATTGCTGATGTGCTGTTCCAAGTGGGTTTTGTATGGAGGGGGTTGATGCGAGGTGGCCTCCAGCGTTCGCTGTGTCACTGACACCAATGAGTTAAGCACAAATAGCCCCGGGGGGGGCCTGTGACCTTTACTGCCAAATAGAAACAACTTTTCCCAAAGCAGCAGGGAGGGCCTGGCTCCCAAACAATGCTGGGCACTCTGCTGCCAGCCCAGCTGGCCGGGCTCCAGCCCAGGTGAGCACACCTTGCTGGGGACGAGGACTTACCCCAGGGAAATGCTCTCTGGGAAGGACAGCTCCATGTCAGCTGGCCTAGAGAAGGCTAGAGGAAACACAGGCCCTGCAAATCAGGGATTTTATTGTGTTGATGTTGGCAGTGAACTCCTTTTTAAATTTTTTTTAGGGTTTTTTTGCTTAAGCCAAATCAAACGTGGTGTGTGGGGCGAGCAGCGCTGGCTGGCTGCCAGCTGCAGCCTGCTGGCATCGGATGTGCCAGCTCAGAGCAGGAAAAATCTGAATCTGTCTCTTGCCAGACTCTGCTCCCCTGCACGGGAGATTTCTCCATCTCTCTGCTTGAAATGCAGAGCCTGAACTGCCACAGGGAGGACAAAATTTAGGCGAAGGACTGAGGCAAACTTTGCAGCTGGTGACAAGGACAGGCTGTGACAGCTCCTGGTGTCCTCAGATCTCACTCCTGGCAAGATTTACAAACAGGTTTTTAATCTTTTTACAGCTTTTCAAAACAAACTCATCTGATGTCTTCCTGTCTTTTCCTCAGCCCTGCTAGGGAAAAAAGAAGGAAACGAAAGGGTGCTAAACCTTCTGTTTGATGCAACAAAGTTGGGAACTGAAAACAAAGATATTTGGCTGTACCCAGAGGTGCCTCTGTATTTTCTGAACACTTAATGAGTCACACTACTTCCTAATCTATGGAAACAGAAAAATTCAGACACTGCACTTCCTCTGGAGGGGAGACCTAGATGGACTCTGCATATTCATTGTAGATTGGGCTCTGAAGCCGTGCCATGGAAAGCACTTTTCATCTGTAGATTGAGCTGATAACTAATTCAACCTAATTAATCCCTGCATGTGTGGGGAGTGAGTGGGACATATTCAGGGAATGTTTTTCCCAGCCCTGAAATTCTGTCACCTCCAGGACGGAGTTAACAGCAGCTTGCTGGGTCTATTCCCTATATTCCCTTCACAAAAGGGAACAAAATGCTTTGGAGGAACGGTGTCGGATCTGCAAAGGACACTGCTGAGGTTAAATAAGAGCTCGGTGCTGTGAGCACAGGGCTGTGGTTTAACATCCCTTTTCTCCTGAATTGGTGAGATGCTCTTCCCCCTAAATGTCAGTGTAAAAAGCCCTGAGGTTGTGACATTCAGGGTGCTGAGCTGATGGAAGTTCTTCCAGGCCTGGATCTTTGCTCTGGTGTGGATCAGGAGCAGAAATCAGGGAAAGAGAAGAAATTGTGAGTGAACTCTCCACTAATGTGTTCTTGCAGATTCCGTCACTGAAAACAGAAGTAATCATCTGGATTTCCATGTTCTATACCAACACCTGTCCTGCATGAATTTACCTAATTCCGCTTTTAAATTAATTTAGATTTTGAAGTTTAACATCCAGTATTGATAATTGGCACAATTTAATATTGTGCAGCTGAAGGGGAAAAACCCTCCTCTAGTTTGTCTCGAGGCTGCTGACTCATTTCATGAGCTTGGCTCTGGTCCTTGTTGGGAGAACAGCCACTCCAGTCACCTCCTCTATGGCAGCTGCAGGTCCACAGCGGTGCTCTGTCCTCTCAGGACAAGTTTTAGTCCATCTCCTTGCCCATCATCCCCACAGGCGGCTTTCCAAGCTCAGCTCCATCCTCAGCAGCCCTGGATATCCCTGCCTGCTGTGCCCTCACTCTGCTCCCTTGACTGTTTCCCAGGCTTGAGACGGGGAAATAAAATATTTGTAGTAGCTTCTCTTCCTTTTTTTGTGTCTCAAGTAGAAACATTAATGTCTAATTTAAACAGCACATTTTACAAGGCTATTTATGGGAGCAATAAGCTTTTTTCCTCCTGTGTTTTCCATGGAAGAAGCTGGCAAGAGCTGAAATCCTTCACCTTGTTACTGTAAGAGTAAAACACTCTCAGGACTGGATCTGAGTTTTTTGTTGGTTTTTGTTTTGTTGTTTTTTTTTTTTAAGGCAGATAGTTATTATCCAATGATTAAAACAGCAGCAGTTTTTCAATAGTTGAAGTAGCACAGCGAGCGATGGGATGGGCAGGTTTGGGGAGCTCTCCCCGCCGCGTTCACGTTGGGAATGAAGGATGCTGCAGCAGGGCAGGGACAAGCCCAGCCTGCCCTGGGAGCACCTCAAAGGCCCTTTTGCTGCGACTGGCACGGGCACCCCGGGATCGGCGCCGTCGGAGCGGGCTCCAGGAGCCGTCCCGAGCGTGCCCGGGGCTGAGCCCGGCTGTGCGCACAAGGGCAGCCTGTTCGCCTGCCTTTATGGCCCGGCCCGAGCAGCGGGACATGGAGAGAGCGTGCTCTGGGAGAGCCTGGACAGAGGGAGCCTTGTTGGCACAGCCCGTCCTGCTGCTGCCTGCCTGTTTGACTTGGACGGGAGCAGCGCGAGTGAGGTTTGTCCAGCCCTGGGTCTCCTGTTCCTTCTGGCCGTGCCCTCTCCACCCTGCACCTCCCGAACCCCGGCCCAGGTGGTTGGATTTAGCAGCATTTATGGCACGGGGGGATGGAAGCCTGGAAGTCTGTACTGATGGAGAGAACGGCAAACTCACTGCCTGCTGATGAATTGCTGCTACAGAGGAGCTAATTAAGGACAGCATTTAGTTTATTGATGCTTTATTAGACTTTAAATTGAAGCAGAACCTCCTTAGCTGATAAAATTTCCTTCCCTGCCCTCACACCCATCTTCTCCACACTCTCTTTTGGTAGGTTTCTTTTGTGTTTCTGAGGTTTGGTCCCCTGTGCCAGGCACTATTTCTAGCTCCTGATTTAACGGATGGAAGTGTGATTGCACGGGAATCTGACAGTAGTGATGGGTGTAATTAACCCTCTCCACAGCCCAGTTCCTGTGCCCTTTTCTTTGCTGGTCACCATCGCTTTCAGGCCAGCTCTGGCCTTGCAGAAAGTTCCTCAAATAATGGGAATGACGAGTGGCAGCTGAGGCAGGTGCCAGCGCCTGGAGGCAGATTCTAGAGGTGGTATCTGTGTCAGCTTGGCACCAGCCGAGCTCCAGACTCACCAGTGCCAGATCTCGCTATTTACAGCCCGTGCTTCTCCATCCAACCTCCCTGGTGGCTCCTGCGCAGAGGGCGGGCTCAAGATGCTCTGAGCCCCCTTTCAGCAAGCCTTGCCCATGGTGTTGGATGGATCCCAAGCTCTGGAAAGGCAGAGAGTCCTCAGGGAGGAAGACGGGAACAAGGCACAGGGCTTGCGTTGGGGAATGGCACACCTTGAACCCTTGCAGGAAAGTTCCAGCGTAAGGAAGGAACTGCTTTGTCCATCTTACGGCTCATCAAACCACTCACCCTCCAGCCCGTGTGTGCCCGGAGCCTGCCGGAGTCATCCCCCGGCAGAGGGGACACTGTCCCAGCCTGCTGGGAGCATCCCGGCCGCCTTCCCTGCTGGCAGCTGGAGCCAGAGGGCGAGCAGCCGGCAGAGCCGGGCTCAGATTGCAGCAGGCTCCTCCTCCGGAGCCGGCCGGGAGGGCAGGAGAGGCGTGGAGCTGGAGTCAGCAACTCGGGGCCGCCTCACCTGCACCGTGCCCGCGGCGGGGCCGGCACGGGGAGCAGCATCTTCCCCACCCGCATCCCATGGGGAGCATCCCCCCGCCAGCCCGGCATGGAGAGCCTGAGCAGCAGCCTGAAGAAGAAAGCCACGGAGCACCACTACAGGGCTGAGGTGATGATTGCTGGAGAGCAGCTGAGGTACGAGGTCCTGGGGTCCTCCTGCAGCCCGGGGCAGGGCTGTACCCGGGGGTCTGGGCTGTGTCCCGTTAGCAGCGGGCTCAAAGCTTTATCCTTGAGCAAGCTCTTTCCCCCAGGTGCTGGTGTCCCCCTCCCCAGTACCTGCTGATCCTTCCTACACCCACCAGAGTGGTGAACCAGGTCCTTTCCTGTTATCCCTTGTCCTGCTGCTCCTCTCTGGTGTCTCCTTCCCTTCACCCCCAGGTGCCAGGGGACTGATGTGCGAGTTTAGATGGCAACAGATTTTTTTTGTCCCTTTCCACCTTCCCCAAAGCACAGGGAGTGCAGTGGTGGCACTGAGCAGCCCCCACAAGGTCCCTGATCCCTGGCTGGATGAGGACAGCAGCATTTCTGGGGATGCTTGGACTTTCAGGATGACTTTGAAGAGCATTCCATGGGTGCCATGTGCCTGAATTGAATCTTCCCTTTCCTGAAAGTCTCTTTTAGGAACTTCTGCTGGTTTGTAGTCCTAGTTCTTCAGCAACTTCTTATGGCAACAGAAATCCATTCTCCTGTGCAATGTGTGGCTGAGAAAACGTGTCCCTCGTGTATCTGGGGTCAGAACCCTCTCCTTGCTTCCAAGCATGTGACTGGGGCTTTCCTAGCTCTAGAGCAGAGTTTGCTTGTTTGTATCTGGAGCCATTCTGGTTTGTTTTGAAATGAGGGTGGAAACTAGGAAATATATCCTTGATAATGTAAATAGCCCAGAGCCTGAGTGTGCTATCATCAGATCCCTAAAATTAGCTTGGTGTAGCTATGTTGTCCATTCTCAGTGAGCACTGTTAGCTTTAGCTTTATTATTTGTACTGTATCAAGGATTGATAACTTCCAGCTAAGGATCAGGGCCCCATCTTGAAAATATAGCCAAGGGACAGAGCAGGTTTATTCATATTTATATTTCCAGTATTTTACTCATCTGGAGTGACTGAGGTTTAAGTTGAGGTCCATAGCCTGGGCCAAAGGAAGGGGTCAGGTATTCAGAGAGAAAAAATAATCAAGCTGTGTGTTAGAACTGTTCTCTGTGTGGGGAGGGATGTGACTCCCCTGTACCTGTTGCAGGACAGGAGCAGATCAGCCCCTGGACCATTTGGTGATTGTGACTGTAAGCATGAGAAGGGGATACAGTAAATTTGTTTGTGAACAGAACTCTTCCAGTACACTGCACAATGGGCCGATGTTGAATAGAAACCCCAAAATTTATGTAGTTTTGGGGACATCCATCTTTTTCTTTTCTTCTCTATTTTTTCCCCCATAGCTGCAGTGTCTTCTTGGTTTAGGGAGCTCCCAAAATCTGAGAGTTCACAGTGAGGGAGAGGAGGGTCCTTTTGCTGGGGCTGGGCACACAGCAGCTGCATCCTTCTGCTTTGGCCTGGGCAGGAGCCTGTTCCCAGTGCAGAAGGCTGGGAAGGAGCTGTTGGTGTAAAAGCTGGGGAGGAGGATGAGGAGATGGACACCAGCCTGGAGCTGGGCTGCTCCTTCCACCGAACCTCTGGCTGAAAGGAGAACTGAGTGAGGCAGAACACACTGAGTGTTTCAATTTCTCTCTTGTATTTTGGGGATTTCACAGCCTGGTGGGTAAGGAGTTAATGGCAAGAATCTCCTGGGACCTGGATGGCCGGTGGAGAGCAGTGGGGAAACTGAGGCAGAGAGGCTGGGTGGTGTCTCAGCAGCAGATGGACAGGGCTAAATGTGCACGTTGTCCTCCCCTTTTCCCCAGATGTGGAACACAGAGGCATGGAAAGGAGCCTCGCAGCTGCCCTGACTCAGAAAACCTCCATCAGCAAATAACGCTGCTGTATCCACACGAAACATCAAACATTTGTTTTTCCCTGCTCCCCGCTTCCTGCCCTGCCTCCCCACTATTCCATTAAATCAAACAAACCTTTGCTCCATCTTTGCAGTTCTTTGGCTCCCCAGCAAGTTTGCAAATGCCTCAGAGTTTGGCTTGGCCAGAGGGGTGAGTCTGTTCAGTGTCAGGATGCATTTCCCAGCCAGGAATAGCTGCACAAGTGAGGGCTGACGGAATGCTCCGTGCGGATGGCCGGGAATGAAGCGGATCCTGAAGGAATCACTGGGAGATTGCCCAGTGTGGTTTGGGTTTGCCTGTCTGCCAGGGTCCCTCTGCTTCAAAGGCTGCCTGGTCCAGGGAGGGGGAAAAAGAATTTTGTGGTTTGAGTCTCTCTCCACTAAAAAGATGAAGATAAAATTTTCACTGATATTTTGGCCTTGAGTTTGAGAGGGCTGCTGGCTCGGGCTCGTTCCTCACGTCTGCTGTCATTCCTCTTGTGTCACACATAGAAACTTGCATGAAAATCACATCGGTTTTACTGGGCGTTGTGTATTCCTGGGTGGCATTCTGTAAGAGAGGCCCAATTAGTCACTTCTAATTGCAACAAATGGCTTATCTACACAGAGAGACTCTGGAACAGCTTCCTCGCTTTGCATTCACAGCCTGCTGTAATCGGAGTTCCTCAAGTATGGACAAGCCCTGGTGCACTCTCGTCTGGGTATTCCCTTGGTCAAGAGAAGCAGCTGTGCTCTAATAGCTCTGTAAAGCTGCATTAATCACTCCTAAACATAAAATGTGCTCAGTAAATTTATGTCTTGCACAGAAAACGTGAGAGGAGAAGGAAGCTTTTTTCCTACAAAGAATAAAATTGCAATTTCTGCCACTGTCCAAAACTTTTGGAGGTGACGAGTGTTTTATTTGGATACTCAAACTGTGATGCTGTTAAATAAAGTGCTCATATTTTGGTGCTCTGGAAATTGGGCTCACTTTAAGGTGTGTAGCTGAACATGCCAAAATTTGTATTCTTGCCCAAAAGTCATTTGTCTGCAGGAGGTTTGGTGGTTCTCTGTTGGACTTGGATCTCTTGTAGTGAGCCTGACTTCCTTGAGGGATCATGGGGCACTGCTTGATGTAGCAGTGAATGTTCTTCAGAGATGAGACTTCATGGTCAGAATGACCTTAAAAAGCTAATTATTAAATTTCTAGCACTGGTGAAAGGGAGCACTGGGAAGCAGATTTGTTCTTCCTGCAATTTCTTTTGGAGATTTAAGTCTTCCTATACTTATATTTAAATACAAGGAAAATAAAACATCTCTGTCCCACTCTGGGCTGTCACAGGCGTGCAAAGGCCTCCCTTGTCCCCAGATGTACTGGTGCTTTTTCAGGCTGGGGGTGATGCAAACTGGGGTTTGCTGAGCCTGTTTGCAGCAGCTCTTTTGCCTGAATGTGCCTCTGCAGCAGCAGCTGCTTTGCAGCTCTGTCTGTTGCTGCCTTTTAATGAGCACTTAGTTGTTTGTTGTTTGGGGATTTTTTAAATTTGTTGGGTTTTTTTTCCCTGTGAAGATAGGAACAGAAAAGATCTTTTGGATGCTGCATCTTTCCAAGGCCACTCATTTGTTCTTAGCTGCTGTGAGAATGAGCTGCAGTTAATATCCTTGAAAGATCCACCTTGTCATTTGAGATGCTCAAGGTCTGTTTACGTGGGAGGTGAGGGAGAGTTTATTCCTCTTCTATTTGGATGTCCCTTTCAACAAGGTTACCCAGGATGAATAATGATGGCTTTGTAGTGACCTTGACAAAGAAACAATTTGCTTACCCAACACAACCTACCCAAAGCAAACGCACGTGGAGGCTCCGACTGCCAAGCCAGGAGTGTTTCATAAGAGCCCATGCTCATGTTCCAGCAAGTGTTTTACCCTGACCTTATTCTGCCTTTTTTTTTTTTTTTTTAATCCTTTTGAAGAAGTAATATGCCCACAGGGTAGATTTTGCCATCTAGAAAACTCGTAATATTACATGTTATTATATATTTCCTTAATTTTTTTTTCATCTGGAAGCATGATTAGAACCCACTCATGGTTTCACCAGCTTTGTTTTCGTAACATCTCACAAGAGCTGTTACATCCTCTGGCTGAAGGACAAAGTTTGTCTCTTCAGGGTTGACAGGAAACAGTAAACAAGAGGAAAGTGAAAAGTCCACAAGGACACTCGAGCCGAGCCTCTTCCGCTGCCCTGGGTCTGCAGGACAGAGGGAAAACTTGTCACAGGCTTAAACCAGTCCTTAAAGGTCCAAGGTGCTGCTGCTCCAGAGGTGCTGAAACACCACTTAATTCCTGTGCTGGCAATTGCTCCAAATAGAATATTTTCAGAATAAGTGTATTTTTAAATTTTTAAATCTTAGGCCTTAGCAGCATTGCTTGCTAAAATTTTTAATTTGTTTTATTTTATTTTTCTCCTTCAAAACCTGTGCACGTTTTTTCTGTATTCTGAAACATGATTTTAAAAAGGGAATAAAGCAGGGGAAATAGTGTTCTCCCAACCAGTTACTATTCAGGCCTTGTGTGATTATGGTCTATGTGTTATTGTATGTACAGGGTGTATGTGAGTGTAAATATATATATATATATACACATATATATTCTTTACAGAGCCCTGCAGACTCTGGATGGCAATAGAGCACTTTTGGAACATTTCTTATCTTTACCAAACATTCCTCTAAAGTGCCTTCCCACTTGCTGATTGTGAAGGAGAGAAAACATAAAAATTGGCTGTCTTCCCTCATAGGTGGGGAGCCTCAGTTTGCAGTCACTGCTGACTGTGTCTGGTTGCATTTTGACAGTGGACCATGAAATAAAGGAAGAAAAGAGACAAAAACTCTAAAAATAGCAAGGCAGCTGTCTGTGGACTGTTCTTTCTGGGTAAAATCCATCTGCAGAACGAGTGCTGGTCACATGTGGGAATGAGCCTTCCAGGTGAAGAGGGAAATACTGGATATGGACTTCAGGATTTGAGGGAGGTCTGTGCAAGGCAAGACCAGGAGCTGGTTCTGCATGAATCTTTAATTTACTATTTTAATTAGCAGGAAGGTCTGAAAACTTCTATCAACTTCTCAGCATTATTACAACAATCAGTTACTAATTATTCCTCTAACAAAATGTTTTATGGTAAAACCTTTAGGAACTTAGTATTTTTAAATCCTACAATATAAGATAATCCACTATCAGCTGGTAGGTTTTTAGGGTATTTAAACTTCTTGTGAGGTACCTAAAAGTGTTGTCCAACAGGCATAACTTTTCCAAAAAGAACAAAAGAACTGGAGGCATGAAATAACGAGAGGCTGCAGTGTTTAATGCTGTAGTGAAACTCACTGGCCCGGGGCAAAACTGGGAATTGCAGTGAATAATTTGAAACGAAAACCATCCCGGAGTTACAGAGATGTTTAATTAATATCTCTCCTCAGAGCTTGCTGCACACACTGGGCATTTTCCAGTGCTGGTGTTTTGGGAACGGTCATGACTACAGGGCAAAAGTTTGGCCCCTGGACAGATCTCCTGCCAAACTGGGCTGGCTTTGGCTGGAACACAGAGGAACTCTGTGCCGTGTGGCTCGCTCAGTCGTTAAGGTCCTTTTGAAAGTCAAAGCCGTCCTCACCTGAATAACCTTCCCCAAATATCTTTCCACCCAGAGCTGCAGACCAGCCACAACATCAGGACAGGAAGGTTGTTGTTTGGGTAAGCTCTGTCAGTCAATCCCAGCTGGAACCAGAAAACGTCAGGACTGTTGTCCACTGTTGCTGTGGGTTAGTGGGGACATGGATCAGATAGTGATGGGATCCACCTGGCACTCGTTGCTTGGACAGAAGAAAGGAGGGCTCCTGTTACTGCTCCCACCTGGACTTAGGAGTAGGACTCTGTCCTGGGGGCAGCTTTATTCCTGCTTTCATGGCCACGGGGAAGCAGAACTAGACACAGAATCATGCCAAGATACTAAATACATACTGCTATTTTTTTTTTCTGTGTTTTGTCCCCTCTTCACCCCCTTTGCTTGGCTGCTGTGGGTTTGAGAGGCTTGTTTAGAACAAAAAGCTACGTGTGGGTCAGACTATGTCTGCCCAGGCAGCCTGAGTGGTGGCAGGAGGAGAGAAGGGGATGGTGGAGAGGCTCCTTGGGATTGACTGATGCAGTCTGGCAATGCCAAGGGGTTTGGCTGAATTTATCAGTCCCTGAGTGCTTGGCACAAGTCCCAGCTCACGCAGGGTGGTCTCTCCTGGCTGGACAGATCCGGGCCATCAAACCCAAACTCTGCTGTGAGCCCAGCTGTGCTCAGTGGCTGCCTCTCCCCCCAGGCTTCGCCTCCACGATGGGAAGCTGATCAAGGACAGGCGGTACCACCTGCGGACGTACCCGAACTGCTTCGTGGCCAAGGAGCTCACGGACTGGCTCATCGACCACAAGGAAGCGCCCGACCGCGAGAGCGGCATCCGCCTCATGCAGAAGCTGATGGATCACTACATCATCCACCACGGTGTGTGCGCGACCCTGCCACCCCCGGGGCGGGGGCTGTGTGCCTGCTCACCCCGTGGGTCCCTCAGCCCAGCGCACGGGAGCGGGGCCAGGTCCCTGTGTGCCACCCTGCCGTGGGTGAGGGCTCCTGGAGAAGCTGGGAGAGGCTGGATGGGGCTGGATCTGTGCGAAGCCGCTTTGCTTTGGGGGATGTGCCAGTTCCCTGCCCACTGGAGAAGGGGCTTGGGCTGTGCACTGGTAAAATGACATCTAAAGTGTCTCCTCTTTGAAAGCAAGCTCAGTAGCACCTGACCTGTATCCCTGTATCCAGCCAGGTGGATGTTTGTATAGAAGCTGCTCTGGCTCACGTTTATGTCACACAGACATTACACATTACACATACACAATTACAGCACACGCTTCACATCTTCAGGGAAATTCATTTTCTTACCATAAGACCCCAATATTCCTTAGTTCCCCCATGCTGGGACAAATAGGGCTCTGGAGTCTACATCACTCCAAGGAAAACTTAATCTGACACCTGTGAACCTGGAGCTGAAGCAATCCTGCCTCCCTTGGGATTTAAGTGTGTGCTGCCATTACAAAGGCTTGTCTGCGGAACCTAATTAAAAAAAGAAAAAAAGGAAGGAAAAAAAGGAAGTGTGGAGAAAAAGCAGCTTGAAGCTCAAGCCCAGCTCTTAGCAGTATTCAGGTTTTTTTTTTTTCTTTTTAAAATTTCTTTGGAACTTTCAGGAGTTTTGGATTAACTCAGATCATGTACTGAGCTCTGAGCTGCAGAGCAATCCCCAAGGTCCCGCCCTTGGTCCCGGTGTAACAACAGAAAACAAGTGCTTCAGATGGGCAAAAAGCAAATTTCTGTCCATGTGGTTTTCAGGCCCAGGCAAGAACAAAGGCCCCAGACTGTCAGAAGCCCTGGGACACCTCTGCCATCGCTGTGGCTGAGCTCTCTTGCCCCCAGGGCTTTGGGACAGGAGCTGTGGCAGCCTGGAGCTGGGTGCTGGTTTGTCACACAAGGATGCAGCTGAGGAGACAGAAGCAGATGATGACCACACCAAACCAAACCCTCTCCTCCCCCCTCTTCTCTGGGGTCCAAAAATAGCTGCCTTTGACCACTGCAATGCAAATACTCCCTGTTGCCATCTGCTACTTGCGGAGGGTAATGCCCTTTACATCAAACTGCCTTGAATAAAAATAAACTACCGCTGGGCTTTATCACAAAAAGCTGAAGCAGGGAGCTCTCAGTTAACCATTAACACTTAAACCTGATTATTTTTCCATCTCTCCAGCTGACAGTTTCAAATAAATCTATTAGTTAATTAAACCTGGGCAGCACTGGGTACCAGCACTGTTTTGATTGCTTATTAAGGCACCTCCCTCTTGCTCCTGTGATAATTCCTGGCAGGACACAGAAGTTGACTTTCCAACTTGGTTTTTGTCTATTAATTTTGTTAGTCCTGTGGAAAGAGGGCTGCCAGCTAATGCAGCACTGCTCTGGCTGCTTGGCAATTGTCTGGCTACATGGTTTGCCCTCTTCTCTCCCGGCATGCAGATAATTATCTCATGCAGATCATCGTGCTGCCTCTTAATTGTCTGGTGTGCTTTGAGCTTTGGTTCTATTACTCGCTGGAAATACATTGAAATTGGTCTGTAAATAGTAAAACTGCTTTGGTTTTCTGTGGGCACAGTCCTGTAGGGTTTTATGTTCTATTCCCAGTTGCAATGGCTTTGGGATATTTGCTCCTTGGAATTACAAAGCTGCAAACTTTCACTGTTAAAACAACCTTCTCATCCTGCCCTCGTGCTCGGTGAGTCACAGGCTGTAGAGTCCTGATTGCATTTGAGACAGCTGCTCTGCAGGAATGATGAACCCGAGATAATCTGACAAGTTTTGGCATTTTGCTGCTCACCTGAAGGGGAATGTGGTTCTGCCGGTCTGCTCAGAAGGATGAAAAAGTGTTAAAATTTTCACAAGAAGTATCTTGAATCTTTTGAATTTCACTCTAGTGGATGATGTTACTTTAGTGAGGAAACATTTGTGGTTTTTCTTTTTCCCTTTGACTAATTTTCTTTGTTTTCCAGGCATAGTCTTTACTCTGGTTTGTTTGGGTTTGGGTTTTTTTACCTCTGAACTTTCTTCTTGCTTCAGATGGGTGGACCTGAAGGCAGGCTGACTTTTAAGATCTGCACTATGATTTTTGGGTTGGGTTTTTTGTCTTTTAGGGGGTTTTTTTTTGTACTTGTAGTCTAGGGGTCTGTTTCAGGCAGGTTTATCTCACAACTGTATCCCAAATATTTACCTACTAAAGGTTACATGAACTATAAAAATGTGCATTTACAGATGGTGTGCCCATCCCCAAGATGACTCCAAGGCTTTTCATAGAAATTTAATTATCCCATTTGCAGTGCACCTGGCTTTGAAGGAAATTTTCTCTTGAGGTCAGTTTGCCATGCAAATGAATTGGGCAGGGTTGGCACAAAATGGTGTGGAAAAGTTTGTGCCATTTTTTAGCTTATGAGTATTTTTGACAGACAGAGGTGATTTTATGGGGGTTTGAGTGCAGTGTGGGTTTTTCCCCCTCTGTCCTCCAAGTCTGCTTACCTGTGGCTGCAACTTTTTTAAAAAAGTCAATTGAGGCAATTCTGTTCATCCTCTTTTAGTCTAAATCTAAACATTAACACTTAAATGAAAAAAAAAGGCGCCCTGTTTTTTCTAATGGATGTTTTAGTGCCTGAAACAAAATGTAGATCTCAACTCCACCTTTCCCAAGGTCTGTACATTGGGATTGACCTCTCCCACCAGCATGAGCTTCAGATATTCACGAGCAGATAATTTTTGGGGACAAGGTCTCGGATGCTGATTGTTCCATGGGACGAGGGGCACAGGCAAGGACATGGCATGGAGCCCTCACAGCTTTTAGCCCGGAGGCAGCATCCTGCTGCGTGTGAGCCCTGTGTGTCCCCCACGGACTGACACCCCTGCCCTGTGTTCTTCCAGTCTGTGACGAGCACTCGGATTACAAGGATGCCAAGCTGCTCTACCGCTTCCGCAAGGATGATGGGACCTTCCCCCTCAGTAAGGACGTGAAGGTGTTCATGCGAGGGCAGAGCCTTTATGAGAAGTACGTGAGTCCTCCCCGGGCACTGGGGCACTGGGGCTGTGCCCTGCTGGCTGTGCTGGCTGCTGCTGCTCTGCAGCTGGCAGCCACAGCTCCTGCTGGCTTTGCTTTTCCTGCTCTGCACTCCCTGCTGTCCCACTGGGAAATGCTGCTTCCTGAGCCCTGTCACAGCTGCAGGACAACCAGCATCCCTGGGGATGGGACAGGAGCTTTACTCCTCATGGATGCCTCCAAGGGCTCCAGCCCAAGGGCAGGTGCTGGGGTCTGGTGCATTCCCAGCACCCTTCCAGCCTCCTTGTGTGAGCTGCTTCCACCAGCTGTATTAGGACTGATGTCCCACCAAAGTCAGCAGGGTGTGGGATTTTCAGGATCCTCGTGGGCCTCGGTCCCTGCACCTCGCTTAGCCTGTTTTCGAAATTTGTAATGGAAAAGTTTATTCCCAGAGAATACAGAAAACTCCTTCCACCTCCAAGTGTTTCGTTTTCTTTGTGTTGTTTCTGGTTCTAAGTCCAAGCCATCTTTCCAGAGTTCAACTCCAGCCCACTCTCTGGACAGGTTTCCTTTAACAGCCTCCACATTTCACGTCCTCCCACTCTGGCAAGGAGAGTCACAAAGTGGCTCTGAAGGAGAAGTCCTTCCCAGGCGGGTGGTGGTTTTGGGTGTGTCCCTGCCCCTCTGCCAGATGTGCACCCTGGACTTTGTTCTCGATCCCAGCAGTGCCCGTGGGATGGGCAGAGCATCCCGGCAGTCTCATGGCTGAGCCGGCTGCACCCTCTCGTGGAGACGCTGGATTTAGCTCTCACAGGCTGCCGATGGAACACTGCTGACTGAAACCCAGCTTATCCATGCATTCGGACTGTCTGCCGTGCGTGACCCACACTCAGTCGCTTGCCTGGCTTTCCCTGTGTGATCTTTAGCTGAGGTCACAGCCCAACTGGTTTTGCTGGAGCTGCTTCCTCGGCTCTGATGAAGATTTACAAAGGTGCCCGACGGCAGCTCCGTGCTCCTCCCTCCCTTCCCGCTGCTCCCCGGCAGGAATGTTCTGGCTGCAATGCTTTGCCCGCTTCTCTCGGCCTTGCTCCACCCGGCTGCAATTCCCGTGGGGGCTGGCAGGGATGTCTGGCATCACGGGAGCCTTGTCCCACCTCTGTGCCAGGCTGGTGAGCGTGGAAGAGTCAATCCTGAAGGTGAGAGAGGAGAACTCGGTGAAGTACCAGAGGACTTTCCTGGGCTCTGAGATGATCGACTGGCTCATTCAGGAGGGAGAAGTGGAGAACAGGCAGGAGGCGGTGGAGCTGGGGCGGGCACTGCTGGAGCACGGGATCATTCAGCATGGTGAGCCAGGGCCCGGCTGGAGCCGGGGTGGAAAGCGAGGGATGAGCGTGGCTGTGCGAGGAACAAATCCCCATTCATGCCATGCAACAAGTGCTGGTCAAGTGCCCACTTGGAGATGGCAATGGAGCCTTTTAGTTCTATGTTTGGAGCTGGTGACCTTTGAAACCAGAGCAGTCTTCCACCACCCACAAAGGCTTTGAGATGAAATCTGAGCTCTTGCTCTCCAGTTCTTCAAAGCCGCCGGCCACTGGGCTGGGCTGCACCCCTGAGTTTGGAGGGCTGGGGTGTGAGGATGTAATGTTTAGCTCCACTTGGCAGATCATATCCATCTGCTATAATTAAATTTCCAATTCAGAAGGCAGGGAGTCCTCTGAGTGTCTTGGGACAGGGGCAGGTGGAGGGCTGTGACAGCGAGTGCACCCCTGGGAGATAGCACCTCTTGGGGGGGTGGCCCTGCTGTTCCTCCCTCCCTGCAGGCAGCACTCCCAGCCAGGCAGAAAAGCTGCAGTAGAGCACGGGGGCATTAAAAGCAATTCATGAGGGTCCCTCAGGATATTTGTTATCTATTTTTCCACCCCCTCAGCCTCTCCCTCCTCCCCTGTTCTCTCCTAGTCTCCAATCGGCATCACTTCTTTGACAGTGACATCCTCTACCAGTTCTGGATCAACTTCCGCCGCCGGCGGCGTCTCACGGAGTTACTCAATGAGAACTCTTCCCGTGCCCTCTCCGAGAGCCCTGACAGCCCCTTCTGCCTTCGAAAGCTCAACCCAGACCCAGGCAACACCAGCTTCCTCTCTGGTAACTGTGGATGTGCTTGTGGAGGGGAGTGAAAGCAAGGATTACGTTACCAGAGTATCCCAGGGCTGAGGGTGTCGCTCCAGCAGAGTTGGAGAGGTTCCTCTGGGCATCCCATGAAGTGAACACCCTTCCCACTGCTTTGTGGTGGATGTCACAATGCAGTGGCAGTCTCTAGCACAGCCCCCTGTCCCAGGAAAATAACTCAGCTTAGCATCAGCTCAGCTCTTGATCTTTCTTTGAACTGGTTTTATTTTTTCTGAGCTCAAATGCCATCTTCAGTGCACACATACCTTTCAAGCGTAGGTCAGGCTTGGGGGGAAGTTGGTTATTTTAAACTCCTCTATCTTTTCATTGAAAAAATTTTTTATCTGCCTCTTTCAGTCCAGACCAACAAGGAGATCAAAGTTGTCTCAGCGGTTCGAAGGAGCAGCATCACTTCGCTCTCTGGAAACTCCAACGCCTACTTCAGTGCTCCTCCTACACTGGTGTTCCCTCCTGTGGCTGAGTGCAACCCCAAATCAGGTCTGGGCTTCTGCATTGCCTGTTGTTATATGGGAGGCATCTGTTCCTCCAGGGCATGGGCTCAAGACCCATCAAGAGGAGAGGATCAGCCTCACCTCTGCATCTTGATTTGAAAAGTTGTGCGTGGGTTTGGAAAATCACTGAGATGGATGCAAAGGTTTCTGTGTACAGGAACTGTGGTTCTAACATCCGTTTTCCAGCCCAGGGTAACCCCCAGGCTGCCTTGTTATGCACTTCACGGTACAAACCCCTTGATTCTGATAGAATCTGTCACCTTCTGCTCTAGTGTTAAAGAGACCCGTCACCAACGAAGAGCTGCTGTCCCCTGGGGCCCCCTACGTCAAGAAAGCGCTGACTGTGAGTGACCACTGGGACTGGCATTGCTAATCCAGCATATCCAGCTCCCTGCCTGCCCTTTGGTGGTTTTCTGTTGGCTGCTCTGACCTCTCTATGCTAAAACTTTGCATGTCACATCATCGTGGCTTTTTGGTAGTGACTCTCTAGGGGTCAATGTCTTCACATATTCTTGTGGGTGGAAATGTGCTCAGCCCCTCTGAGAGTTCAATGTATATCCATGAGGTAGATCAGGAAAAAAAAAGTTTCCTGGACAGAAAAAACCTCCCATTTTGGAGGTTTTTTTGCCATTGGTGAGGCCCTGGCACAGGTTGCCAAGAGAAGCTGTGGCTGCCCTATCCCTGAAATGTCCAAGGCCAGGCTGGATGGGGCTTGGAGCAACCTGGGATAGTAGAAGGTGTCCCTGCCCATGGAAGGGGGATTGGAATGAGGTGATCTTTAAGGTCCCTTCCAATCCAACCCATTCTAAGATTCTATGATTTCTGTTCCATCCAGCTCCATGCAAATTGTAGAATCAGTGAGTCTTGCGACACTTGGGACTGCGACACTCACCCTCATCACACGGCTTTATGCACAGCTTTATGCATCTTTCAGGTCCCTCTGCAGATCAGGGCTGTTGATATGATCCATCAGCATCTGATGGAGCTGCACAGAATGGGGAGAGCATCCAAGAGCCACTCTTGCCTTCCTTATGTTGGGCTTTTTACACGAACAAATCTCCAGGACGCTGCAGACAACCTGAGTTTGGGGCTTTTGCTTTGTAAATTATTTCTAAAGCCGTCGGGCTGGTCAAGGCAGGGCTGGGTGGAAATGTTACAAGGCAGCTCCTGCCCTGTGGATCCTATTGCACGTGGTTATTTTTGTGTCTCATCCCTTCACTGCCCACCTCTGAAAGGGGCAATCTCACAGAGAGCAGGCTGGGAAGTGTGTGGGCTGCCTTGCCGTGCTGGTTTGGCACAAGCCGGGTTGCAGAGGAGCTGTGGATCAGGTTCCAAAATTAAGTGTGCTGTAGAAAGTGGTGAGAAGCAGCAAGAAAAATCAAGCTGGTGATTAGCATGGCACGTCTGAGGACGTGCTGTTCATTCTCCTCCTGAATGCTCTTGCCCTGCCCTTCAACTCTGCCAGCCTGGGCCTTTCATGGCTCATTTCCTCCTGCTTAGCTCTGCAGTTGCTGTTATTTATTTATATGGGTGATGTGCAAAGTCCCTTGGGAATTCCTTTTCTCTTTTGGTCACATCAGAGGGCCCCAGCATTGCAGCAAACTGCTCTGGCAGGCTGACATCAGAGAGGGGCAAGGCAAGAGCAGCTCCTTCCACCCAGGAAATGCTCTGCTGTGCCAAGGAAAAGGGGCCGTGTGCATGCTCTGGGAATGTCCTCAAGCATGCTTCTGGTGCGTGCCTTGCACCTCAGCTTGATGCTGCCTGTGCTTCTCTTTCCTGCTCTTGCTGACAGGGAATTAATCAGAAAGCAGCTTTGCAGGGAGCAATTAATCAGTTCTGCATCTCACTTAGTGCACGGCCCTTTCTCTCCCACCCATGACAGGTTAGCATCGTGAGCTCTCCATCTCTCTAGGAACTGTTGCATCTCCTCTCTCCAGCCCACCCCTTGATTTTTAAACCCCTTTTGTTCTGCTTGCAGATCGTGGGGGATGCGGTGGGCTGGGGGTTTGTGGTTCGAGGAGGAAGACCTTGCCACATCCAGGCAGTGGACCCAGGAGGACCTGCTGCTGCTGCAGGGATGAAGGTACTTCTTACTCATGGAGACTAAACAGGAGACAGGATTTGTGTCCTGTTTGAGCTTTTTGGGCTGAATACATCCTCCGTGACAATCCCACCTCCTGCAGTGGGGATCAAACTGAGGGAGTGGGCGCATGGAGCTCTGGGAGAGGTGGAGGGAGGGATGCTCTCTGCAGGCAGAGTGCCCCGTGTGTGCTGGCAGAGTGGAGGATTTGCCTTTTCCAGGGCAGCACAGGGGCTGTGGGCAGTTAAAACTCAAAAAACTCTGTCAAAAGTAAACCATTCCTGTGCCAGACCTTGGAACAATCAAAACTGTTTGAGCTACTAAAAACAAAGCAGAGAATTCCCAGCTCAGTTCCAGTGACTTTATAGAACCCTGGTGAAGCAGGGAAGAAGCAGAGCCTTGTCCTGAATCACCTGCTCTCACAGTTCCTGAAATGCTCCGTTCCTGAGCATTTTGTTTCCCTGCTATTAGCAATGGACTTCTGAATGGAGCTGGTTTCCATGTACACAAAACCTTAATAATGTTAAATTGATGCCTTGATTTGATTCACTTAGTAACTTCCAGTATTTCCAGCTCAGGCAAAAAGAACTTAGAGCTCGAAACTCACTTTAGGCCCAGGCATGAATGAGTTTCATGTGTAGACTTTTAGGCATGAATGAAAGGAGTGTTGAGTTTCCCAGTTCCCTACAAAAACCCCAGCAGCGAGGGAGTAATTTCTGAAAGCTGATATAAGTCTAAAGTCACATGAATATTTGAAATATTGGGGTTCTTCAGAGGCAGAGTGTGACTCCTTGTTTGCTTCAGGCAGGATTGGATGAGGATGGATGAATTTGTTTCATTTACTCAAGAGCCCAGTTAATTTCTCCTCACCTAATCTCATTTGCTACCAAATTGCTGGATATTAATATTGTGCCTCATTTCCATCTGTGAAATGAGCCACTGCTCATAAATGAGTCGTTTTCTTCCTCTGTTAGCTCACAGCCTAAATCCCTTTGGTCCCCTTCTCATGACACAGTGATTGCAGCACTGTGATTATTGGTGCAGCTACGGGGTGGCGATGCTTGAGGGTTTCAAGGATTTTGACACAAGTTATTTGCATCACAGCCCCTGGTTCCAGTCAGTCATGGGCAGGAGGTGCTGTGGGACTGGAGGTGACCTGTCCCTGCTCTCTTGCAGGTGTGCCAGTTTGTTTTCTCAGTCAATGGGGTGTACGTTTTGCATCTGGACTACCAGACCATCAGCAGCCTCATCATGACAGGACCACGGACTCTGGTGATGGAAGTCATGGAAGCCATTGAATGAGCCAAGGAGTCTCATCCTGCTGCTGTTTGGAAAGGCAGGACTCTCCACTTAGCAGGGATGGACTGTGGGGAGGGACCAAGCTCAGCCATTCACTGTGACGTGTTACCCAGGCATTCTGATGTATTTTCAAATAAATACACTCTAATGGACAAATCTTGGACTTTCATGCTCTCAAAATATTTGCCTCTACCTGCTCTTGAGAGTGTCTAAGCTCTTGCAGCTCCTTTTTAATGCCACTGTGAGAATTCAGCACTTAATGAACCCCACCTTGGAGCAAGCCTTTCACCAGCCAAGCTGGGAGGCAGGTGGCAAAGCTGGTAAGCAGCAAGAAGTTTATACCAAGTGAGTCTGTCTGAGCTGCCCTGAGCTGTCTGTGCAGCCTTCCGAGAACACAGTGTGCTCTCCAGATGGCCCCATAAGCTGTGCCACCGGCTCTGTCAAGAAAATAAGGAAATGAATACAGGAATGTGTGTTCCCTTGTAAATTCTGAGGCTCCTGCTACTCTCTTTGTTTAGCCACGCTCACAGCCAGCGCTGGTCGCTGTTCCCAGCTGTTTCTTGAAGAGGTGACACTTCCAGGATTGTGCATTTTGTGCCTCCACCCCTTAATAATGCTTAATTTCATGAATCAGCTTCACCTCAGCAAGGAGGCAGGCAGAGATCCCAGATATCACAGGCTGCTACCAACCTGGGGATGGGAGGCTGTGGGGCAAAGCAGGGACCAAAACCAGAGTGTGCCCAAAAGGAAATGTGTCCTAGTCTGAGTTTGACTCTGGGAAAGAACAAAAATGAGTGAAAGCCACCAAAATTCAGCCCTCCTGTCCCCTGCTGCTTATAAGATGTCTGTATTTGCAGCCAGTGCAAAATATTCCTTGCAAACCACCCTGAAAGTGAACTAAATATAGAAAAACAGGTAACAACAAGAAACTAGGGAGGTTTCCTTCTTTCCAGTTCACAGAGCACCCTGTTTGTGATTAGCCTGCAGTGCTGTGCATAGACAGGATGATCTCCAGCACTCTTGCTTAGGGCAGGGTCCTCAGTGCAGCTCCTTTGGCCACAAACCAAGCCTTAAAAAAAAAAAACAAACCAAAAAGGCCAAAAGTAGTGATTTTGATCTGTGTTAAAATGCGGTTGACTTAGTTGGAAATTCTGGTGTCAGCTGTGTCTCAGGTATTGCCTTACTGCTGGCTGCCTTTTTTCCCTTGGTATAAAGGGATATCTGCTCCCCCAGTGCTGGTGCTGAGCTAATGGGATGACTTGGAGCACAGAATTCCTGGAACAGGGTCCAGGCAAGATGTTTGCACTGATAATTGGGGTCCTTCCAGCCCCTAAGTGGAACCAGACCATCTCCTCAGCCGTTTGTCAATAAACTCACAGTTGTTATTTGTAGCATTCAGTGCATGAGTTAAGCAACCTCCATCAGCCTTTGTGCTTGTAAAATTCTATTTAGGGAGAGTTTGGGTGTCTGTGATGGCCCAAAGGTTTAACCCAGGGTGACTGGCTTGGACTAAGATCAAATCCAGAAGATTTAGGCATTCTGTGGGCACCTTGGGAAAGGCAGGACAGAAAACAGCACCCTGAACACAAGCACTGAAAACAGCTCCAGACTTTTCTGTGCCAAAGCAGGAATTTTTAATTCTGGATCTGAATTCCTTGAAAGCACGGGAGATAACGTGCTCATTTCTTTCTCTCCTACTTTTAAAGAAAACTGTAGCAGCTCTGAGCAACCTCAGAAACCCAGCAGGAATTACAGAAGAGGTAATTTGTGGTGTTTACACATAGGGCAGTGACAATCCTCTCTCCATGGGGTACCAAATGCTTTATGCTTTGTTTTATTAAGATTTGTTGCCCACCTGTTGCCCAGGGAAGCTGTGGCTGCCCCATCCTGGGCAGTGTTCAAGGCTGGGTTGGACAAGGCTTGGAGCAACCTGGGATAGTGGAAGGTGTCCCTCCCCATGGCAGGGGGTGGAATAATATGCTCGGTTATGTCCCTTCCAAACCAAATCCTTCTGTAATTCTATCATTTAAGTGCTTCATTTTGGTGTTATTCTTTGGTCTGTATATTGTGATGCTTTTAAATGCTTACTAGATTATAAAACAAAACTGCAAAGAACTAACAAATGTTTGTTTATTGTGCAAAATGTTTTGAAAAGTGTGATTTTTGTTTTCCCATTTAACTTGAAACTTCCAAAGGTATCCCTGTTTCCTGCTGAATGGCAACACAAGCGTCTTAAACTTCACTCAGCTGCAATGGGAGACTGATGCTGACTGATGCAGCTGAAAATCTGGCCCCTGTCTGTAACGAGAAATGTCACTGTCAGTCATTCCCTCCTGGCAATGAGGGCAAAATCTGTCCAAAAAAAGTTCTGGCAGGGAGCTGGGCGTCTCTCCCAGGTGCTCCCGGTGCTGAGGATCTCATCCCGGAGGAGCTCAGGGCTGGATCCCACAGCTGGGGAGCCCGCAGCACCGCCGAGCTCCAGCTCATGATTCAGCCTCTGGCCCTGCAAGACTTACAGATGTGCTTAATTTCCTTAAGCAAACGAAACACAACTCCCCTTCAGCGCGCACGCTGGGCTCTCAAAACTATTTAATGGGATGTGAGTGAGGCTGGACTGACTTCATCCCGGGCAGTCTGAGGGTGGGCGGAAGCCAGGACTTGTTGCTGCGCTCTAGGAAATCAGCGTGCAGCCTCCCAGACGGAGATTTGATTATATTTCATTAGCAAAGCCCCTAAAAGCCGTTCCCTGCTGCCCACAGAAGCAGCCTCTTGCTTTTCACGCTTTATTTGGCCGCGCGAAGGGGCCAAGCCGTGCATGCGGAGAGGGAGGTGGGGGAATCCCATCCCTCTCCCTCCCCTTCCTTATCCCTCCTGACGTCTGGGAATTGAAATCTTTAATGACGCCGAGGAGCAGATGAGGCGCCCGGGCAGTTTCCCGCACGGGTGCGGGATGTAGCCGGGCGCGCCCGTCCCGGCTGCCTGCGGGGGAAGCCGCGCCGCTCCGAGAGGTCTGTGCCTCGCTCGCCTTCGGGGCTGGGTTTGCAGCGATGCCGAGGAGGGGCTCTGCTCTTTGGGGGCATGTGTGGGTATCCCAAGCATGGGAATTTCTGCAGGGTTTTGCTCTCCGGGAAGCTTGGAGCTGGTGCAGTGCTTGGGGCAGCACTGGCGGTGCCGGGCAGGGGTGACAGGTCCCATCCTCTCAGGGTGAAGCGGCTTCAAGACGCATTCCCTGTCAGTCAGTGTAAATACTGCCAGGACTGCCTTGGTAACTCTTCAGGGGCTGTGAGGAATGCACTTTTTTGTTGGTTTGATATTTTTTTTTGCCTTCTGTTTTGTGGTTAATTGTGCAAAACTGCAGGATATTGCTGCCAGAGAGTACTCGGAAGGGTTTGTTACTGGTGTGGGATTTTCCCACCTGGATGTGTGGGTGGGTTCAGCCTGGTGGGCTGGGGGAGCTGCAAAAGCTCAGCCTGGGAGTGAAATTGTACCTGGCTTTCTTGAGCCTGGTGCTGCGGTGTTTGAGACCTTTTGTTCAATAGTGGACTTGAAATAGAGGAACTTTCCAGGAGAGAAAAGAAAGGGGTTGATGAATTTGGGATTTTTTTAGTCTGTTTTAGGTCCTTTACCCAGAAAAGCACTCGGGGAATGTGGGACAGATTTATTCAGTCGGCTGCCTCGGGCAGCTCCCTGTCTCTTCTGCAGGGCTGCCCCTGGCGCTGCTCGTGTGTCCAGCAGTGAGTGGGACACGAGGTGACATTGCTTCTGCCAGCACTTCTCTGCAGAGACGGTGATGACCTCTGTCACGAGGAAATTTCTCCAAACTGTGGCTGTGGAGGATGGAAATAATTCAGTGCCTCCAAATCCTCACCTTTAGTTGTGCTGATTTAAATAAGTGGCAGGCAGGTTTTTTTCCTTTAACGGAAGTGACAACATGTAAAATTTCCTGTACAAAAAAGGGGAACTCTGACTGCCTTAACCTCCAAATCCCCTCTGAACACACGGCTGGAGCAAGTGGAAAGTGATGTTCCCCCCACACACTTATTTTCCAGGTCCTGGAAATACTCACCACATGCTCCATTTGTTGCAGCCTCCAAATTCCTTCCCTGGGGGTGAGTAACAGGAGAGAGGCATCAGCGTGCTGTGGGCTCCCTGCCTGCCAGCAGGCTGCTGTCACTGTGGTCCCCTCAGTCCCAGGGTCCGCACTCAGCCTGGCTGGCTGGTGGCACCACTGATGGCAGAAATGGATGGGGAGGGACCACGGAGTCCTGGGGTGGGGGCTTGGCATGTGGCAGGCGAGGTGTGGAGAGGGAGCTCCTCCAAAGGTGTGTCTTCCACCAGTTCAGACAGGTGCATCTGTTATTCCTGATTTATAGGCAGGAAAATGAACGTTGGAGAAGAGGCAGAATGGTGGTGGGGCTGCCTCTGAGCTGGCAGAAGAGATGAAGTCCCTCTTTCTTGCTTTAAAGTCACAGGAAAGATCCACACCCTGGGGTCTAACTGTGCCCAGTCTGGGTTAAAACCAGGATTATTGTGAGGGTGGTGAAGCCCTGGCACAGGGTGCCCAGAGAAGCTGTGGCTGCCCCATCCCTGGGAGTGTCCAAGGCCAGATTGGATGGGGCTTGGAGCAGCCTGCTCTGGGGGAAGGTGTCCCTGCCCATGGCAGGGGGGGGAATGGGATGAGCTTTAAGGTCCCTTCCAGCCCAAACCAGCCTGTGGTCTATTATCATAGAAAATACTGAACTGATCCTTACTGATGCATCAGGGTGGAAGCTCCTTCCTGAATCAGAGCCTGCAGTAAGCCCGGATCAGTGCAGGCTGGAGGAGTTTATTTTCCTGGACTTTGGATCCCATATAACCCTGGTTAACGTGAAAAGATCACACACAACCCGGTGCTTTTGCCGGAGTTTGGGATCCTGTTTGTCAGCAGAGTTGCACAGAAATTTCAAGGAAATCAAGAGCAGTTTGGTGGCATTATAAAATGGCAAAAGTGAATTCAGTGAAATGACCCTGTTAGAAGATGTGAAGAAACAGAATTTTACTCCAATATGTATAAACTGTTTTCCTTAGTAATGATAATGTACTTTTAGTGCATCACATGAAGAAATTTAAAGCAATACTGTTTTTCTCTTGACATGTTCCTTTTTCCTCCACTGCTTGCATCTCATACTGAGGGCAGTTAAGGTTTTACCTGCCCTTCACCCTCTCCCACCGTGTTTTCAGTGGGATACAGCAGGATCATGCTGCGAGGGGGCTTGTGCTGATTTCATTGTGCTGAACTGCGCTGTTTGACTCCAGACTGCTGAAATCTGCCCTAATCCCGTCACTGTTCGTGTCCTTTCCGTGTTTCATTCATTTTTGTTTGAGGGAACTTTTACCTTGTATTTGCTATTTAAAGGATCTTGTTAGAATCCGGAGAGAATTTTGACAGTTTTTTCAGCCAGTATGTGCAATCTTTTTTGGGGCTGATATTATACTTTAAATTCCTACAGTATGAAATTGCCTAGAATGTACTAATTTTTGCCTTAAAGGTGCTGAGCCTTTGTTACTCCCATTGCATTTATGGTTTTTCATCTGAAAAATAAACAGACCATGTTGGAAGGACTGAACTTGATTAACTGAGGATTTGCAGCCCAGATTTTGATGTTGGAATTCATGTATTCTTATTTATTTAAACTTTTTGTGGATATTTTCGCTAGTAATTCCATGGGAAAGTGATCTTGTAATTCAAAGGCACCGTGTATTTGCTACATTAACAGTGAGACGCTGCTCTGGTTGTTGCTGAGTTGTTTTCCCTCGAGCTGGCACCACTGAATCTCCTCGGAGAACACTCGAGCCCTGCAGTGCCGGGCGGAGGGGGCAGCCCAGCACATCCCGGCTCCTGCGGCCGCGGGAAGCCACAAAAACCCCGCGGATTTTCCTCCGCTTGGGGCAATTCCAGCGGGATCCGGCCGGGGCAAAACCCGGGCTGGATTTCTGCCGGAGTGCGGAATGGGGCAAAACCCGG
>VWZW01006976.1:2115651-2169150 GCA_013397115.1 Edolisoma coerulescens | reverse complement strand
GACAGAGTTCAAGAAGCATTCCTGCTTCTGTGACAATGCCCTAAGGTGTGATTCTTGGAGTTTGTAATGTGCAAGGTCAGGATGATCCTTGTGGGTCCATTCCAACTCTCTATTTCTGTGACTCTATGAAAATACTTAAAAATTTGAAAGCAATGGGTTATATTAAAATAGCAGTTTGTAACATACCAATGAAGATGCAATGTTAAACAGATTCACACCTGCCTTTTGACTTTAAGTCTTGCTGTGGAGGTTTTTGTTGGACATTCATGTTTTACACATGTCCTTGCAGCTTGATGTCTGCTTTTCGAATACCCGATGGTACTACCAGTGAAATTTCCCTACCCCTTAAAAAAAGTACAAAAAGTAGCTTGCCTCCACACCATCAAACCCACAAATTGTGAGGGGTGGGGGAAGTACTTCCTTATTTTAGATGCAGGAAACAGAAATTCAAAACAGTCTCACAAAAAGGCTGAAGAAATCAGGAAGCCCTAACTTAAGGCACATTAGGCCAAACAAACAATTCCAACACCAAAATCATCTTTATCTATCATCTTACTAATTTCTCTGCCTGTTTTCCAAACCTCATATTTGTGTGTGTATATATACATACATATATATATATATATATATCTTTCAGACAGATGAGAGTTCCTTCTCCACAAAGGGCATTTTTTTTTTGTTCTTGTACCCTACTCCTGCCACACCATAAGTGTAATCTGTTGTGTTCTGCTGTTAAAAATACTCAAAAGAAAAGAAGGATGTATCATAGCATCAAGGATACTGCACTGATGCTTCCTTTTTTTTTGGATATTTTATTTACTAAGGCAGGAGGATAACATGGCACACCAATTTTCATTTCAACTCCTGTCTTTTCAAGAGAGATTTGACTGGTACTCAAACAAGAAGCATTTAAATTGAATTACTGACTTTCCACAACCTCAACATCAAAAGGATAAAGTTATTTTCTGTAACTGTCAAGAATTAAGTAATTTATGGTAGGCAAATATCCATTGCACGAGTTTAAGAATTAACTTGAGACTATAAATTGACAGGACTGGCATTACTGACAAAATCATTTTTGTCAACTGCCCCATTAGTTGCTTCTCCTCTCTATATCAGAACTTGATTACTGATTTTACTTCTACTGCAAAAGTGAAGCAAATTATCTGAAGAGTGAAGAACATAAAATCAGGACAACAGACACCACCCTTCTATATTTAAAAACTAAGTTATTCTTCTGTTTTGCAGAGATGAGGACACAGGCATCTTGCCCAACTTAATCATGTGCTCTTATGGGTAACACTGCTTCCACCTTCTTCTGGATGTAAAAAGGAAGCTTAACAAATAAACCAGCTCATTTCTGTGAGCTTCACTTCATTATACCTGAAGGCCATTTGTTTATCATGATAAAATTCAAAGGAAGCAAGATCTTCAGAGAATTATCTAATCTTAAGCATAAGCTTTAGCTCAAAGTTGCAAGTTACTTGTTAATGATTGTGTCTTTTTCCACTGTTATGAGAGTGGTTATGCTGATTCCAACTCTTCTGAAAAAATAAACTTATTTTGTAAAAACATCGTATTACTTTCTAAAGTAAGTCTTAAAAAACTCATCACCCCATTTCTTTTTTTTCCTATTTGCTAACCCATCAGCTCAGAAGACTTTTTCTTAAATTAAATATAAGGGCCTGGAAGAGGAATTATCAATCAGAAGAAACCTTAGGATTTCAACTTGTTTCTACAATACACCTTTGCTGAATACTGTTATTTCCTCCCACAAAATATGATTGATGCAGCACCACTGTAAGGTAAGTCTGCTGATGTTGAAACACACAGAAAAAAAGCAAAAGGTGTCCTGCTTTGGAAGAGTTAGTCAACTTCTCACAAGATAACCAGATTTGAACGAAAACCTTCAGCTGCCTATTCTGTTTGAAAAACTGAAAAATTAAGCTTCTACTCACAGGGCATCGGAAACTTTGAAAGAAACTTCCCAACCTGCAAATAAATGGTTTTATTCAATCTTTTATCATATCTATGAGTTTGTCAAACTGCAACAAGAAAGGGTATATTACAAAAAAAAAAAAAAAAAATCCCTTTTTCTCTCCCCTAGAATTCATGGTTCTCAGACCCTTCTTTCCCATGAACTTACCAAGAACTATGATAGAAACTATTCTTTATGTGATAGAAACCATTCTTTATATGAAGGGGAAGTTAATCTGACTCCTTTCTTTGCCAGGGACTCAAAGAGGAGATTGTCATGACCAAAGACAAGAACAATGCAGCCATCCCAACTACTCCCTGACGCCAGCCAAAATCAATTGTACAGAAGGCAGAAAGTCACGGAGGAGTTGTCTACAGTCACTGCAGTCCCAGAACCAAAGCAGCTCCAGCAGCGCCAGTCGTAACACCCCAATTTTACCTCTAAATGGTATCTTTGCTTATATCCCAAGTCCAAACTACTGATGATAATCATGTTATGTATACATTGCATTCAGAAGGACAAAGCTTTCTTATCAAAGCCGGAAGCCATCTGAGGACAGAAAAGAAACAAAAGGAAAACACTTCAAAGACTCCTCTGACCTCACATTCATCAAGAATTAAAGCAAGAGAGACTTTTAGTCCTTTCCTTACTCCACTCCCATCTGCCATGCAGAATCAATGAACAGCTCCGAGCGTGCAAGCTATGTGATACAAGACCTTCTTTGTATTACAACTTTATTCTTTAGACAAACAACCCAGAATTCTCCTAACTATGGTTTTCCTAACAAGAGTTTTCATAGCTTGATTCAGCACATTGTGACTAGCTCTGATGATTTCTCCGACCACCTGATTTTGCAAGTCAAAACCACCTCTAAACACCTCAAGGTCATGCTACTTCCAAAATCCATATGCACAAAACAGTTTGTGGGGTATGAGAAAGGCTAAAAATAGCCATGGGCATTTTAGTAAAAGACAGAAGACAAAAACTCTTCCAGGAAGCCTACTGATTCATTCTCTACAGAGAAAGCCCAGCTCTTTAATGACATGTCCAATTATAAATTCAATGTATTGAAAAAGAAAGACAAAACAATCAACCAACAAACCCACTCCTTGAACAAAAAGCAACCCAATAAAATACACAATCACATCAACAGTTCAGCTTTCACTCATAGGTCTTCATGGGCATTTTCTTATTTACCTCATCATCTTTGCTCCACAAAGGTTCCCCACAACAGCCCTCCTTTCAAAAGGGGATGACTGTTGCCAACATTAGCAAAGCAAAAACTTCAATTCCTAACGAGTCTACCATTTGGCTGGCACCGCTTCTGGCCCTGAATTTCCACAAAAGAGGATATATAGCATGTAACAGCAGGTTTGAATGGTCCCAAGACCACCAAAAACTGGCAATTGTTTGTTTAATTGCCAATGAACTTAGTAGTAAATTAAGTTGAAGGAGGAGGACAGCTACCCACAGAAGATGTATTAGAGCAATAAACAAACCGTCACTGAAGTGGCAGAACCACCTTCCCTCTTTGAAAGGGGAAAATAAATTCTCTCAGCTCAAAAGTGACAGGATTCTTTGCATGCTGACAATCAAAGCTACTTTCTAAGAAGAGATTAGTATAAAAACACATTTGTATAATCAGATTGCATAACGAAGAAGGGAATTCTATGATTCTACCTCTAACACTGACAGCAGTGCATAGTATCAATACAAAGTTGTGAGGCAACAGTATTACCTCTATTTTCAACTACAGCTTCATGTCCTGCCAGGGATTATTAGTACAACCCAGCATCTGCAAAAAAGCACAAGCCAAGTATAACCAACACTAACTCATTGACTGTCCTACCCTCAGCCTCACTCCTCCCTGAAGAACCCATCCCCATCCTACTCGATTATCTCCTGGCTGGAGAGGTTTCCTCCCCTCTTAAGTACTTAATAGAGTCACTCCACACTTGTAGTCAAATGAACTCCCAGATCTCAACGGTGGAATTAACATGCTGGACTGTCATCCATACTCTAGGAAAATGGTGCTTGTTGTACTGGCACTTTACACTTCAGCTTCTCTGAAGGCTCTGCCTGAAAACTCCACAGGCAGTCTCTCCTCTTCACCTGTCTCTCAGGGACAAGTCCCTGTCCCACCACGATCAAAATTTCTTTCACATTTCCTGGCCAATAAGGAAATCCTATCCAGCCTCCCTCACTCCCTGTCAGGAAGAAAATGATGTGGGTACACGGATACAGAGAACACAAGGCAACATAATCATGAAAAACTGAAGTGGCACTCATGGAGCGCAAACTGGACATCACAGCAAGGCATTCACTCTCTTTTTAGCTCCAACAAAAAATTCTACATCTGTTTCAACCAGTCACAAATTAAACATGAGCTTATGAATTCACAGCAACTGACTCCTCAGATACAAACCCTTACGCTTAAAATATCCAAATCTACAAATGCCTCTACACAGAAAGTTCCTCGGGTCTTCAGTGGCAGATACCTTTCAAAAAATTATTTGGGCTAGAAATAGGTTTACTGAACAAGAAGGCCAGAACTCTGCAAATAAATGCCAAATGAATATTGATGACTTTTCTATTATTTTTGGTGAATTTTATTCTCCGCTGTGTGAAGTGTCAACAGAGTAAGTATTCTTCTGAGAAGTGGAAAATTACATGTTGCCTAGAGAAGTTCACCACCTTTGAGATACTCAAAAACCTTCCAGGGCAACCTGATCTAGGCCACTCTATTACAGCAGGGGGATGAAGGACCTTCTAGCCTCAATCATTCTGTGAAAAAACAATCATTTGTACTCAACAAAATACTACTTTCCCTGTGCACATGATATTAAACATTAAGAAGGCAGACTTCCAAATCATCATCCAAAGCAACTGATTTAGACAAAAGAAACAAATGATCAAAGAGTAGCCAGTCTGAGATGAATGCCCTCACCATCATTCCTTCACACTTTCCCACTGGAAATAACCACTATGGCTATAATACAAGTTTTACTAACCATCTGCTGAAAATGTAACTTCTCCAACCACAAAACAGGAAAAAATTTCCTAGCTGAAATCTCCAGATGTCAAGAGAAGCTTCTGGCTTCCTCTTCTTCAAAAAGCACATTCCAGATGACATACTTAGTTTTGTGTAGTCAGGGGGTTTTTTGGCCGTTATTTATTTGCTAAAAATTAAGCTCAGCCTCCACAGAAACAGTATTTTCATAGCAGTCAGTGACTACATAGGAAAACAGCCATTTTCTATTAATGCATTTTCTACGTAGATATCTCACATCAAGTTTTCCTCTGAATATATTCACACCTTGGCATTTAATACATCTGAATATAATGCAGCACTGAGTACTATGCTGCTTTTAAGAGAAAAAACTATAAAGACATAATTAGTTGATATTTATGCTAACTATGAGAATTCGAGGATTTTTCTCTAAGTGAATATTATGACTCATGAAGATCTGTAGGAAAAAACAAGGACGTGTTCCACTTGTGTTTTATAAGCTCAATTATAAGCTCTGCAGCCCAGACACACACAAGTTAGAAACACTTTTAGGTAGTTCCAATCAGGAGTCCAAAATAAAGCCTTAGTGTGTTGCAGCGTTTCCTACAGAGGTTTCCAAGCATTAGGTCTTTGCATCATCTCAGACCATGCAACTGACAAAAAAACAAGAAAACCTTCACATATTTCTGAACTCTATGAAACAGAAAAATGAATGCATATAAGAAACATAAAAGAAGCTAAAATAAAGAAATCTGCAGTTGAATTTCAATGAGGACTTACTAATAAAGAGATCTTACATACTGTCCCCATGACAGTTTCTATTGTATAAATATTGACAGGGAGTGGCAACCTTTCAGTTAGTGAAAGCCAATCCTTTACAAGATTTTGAGTATCAGAATAGACTTTGACCCGTGCTCCAGTCAGAAGCTGGTGCTGATCCTGTGCCGGTTCTCCCTTAGCAACATGGGCAGCCAACCCGGCCAAGCAGCTCCTGCTTGTCTAGACAGCCTCCAGACAGCTGGAACTGAAGATGCACCACAGCACCTCATACCCTGCTGATGCTGAGCACACTATAGAGACATCTCTGCCCTACCGACTGGAGACTTCACTAGAGGCAATCCAGTCATCTCAGCACAGCAAAACACCACAGACAAGAGAAGCTCCAAACTACTTTTCTTCTTCTCAAAGATCCAGCTCCACCTCTTGTTCAATCACCATTCACAGAATCATTTAGGTCGGAAAAGACCCCAGCAGTGCCAAGGACAGTCACTAAACCGTGTCCCCATGTGCTACATCGACACATCCCTCCAGGGATGGGGACTCCCATCACTGCCCTGGGAAGCCTGTTCCAATGCCAACGTTCCAGCATCACAGTTTTCCGGCTGCACGTGGCTTCCCGCTCCTCCTGTTTGCTGTCCATACTGTGTGTCTTGGCGTTGAGTGTTTATTTCAGCAGATTGCTGAGGAAGCTAAAAGATGGTGTTATTTGCACTTGCTTTAACTGAGCTATAACTGGGTGTTGCCTGCACAGTGCCTGCAGTTTTACTAATATTGTCTCATCAGCCTTCTGGCTTCATTGCTGCTGGAATGACTGGACAAATTAAGGCAAAGACAGAAAAGTTTTCAACCGTTCTCCAATTTTGTTCTCAGAGAAGTAAGTTCAGTTTTTCAGTATTTCCATTTGGAACTGCAACTTCTTGATGACAGAGGAGTTTTGATAAATAAAATCAAGCAACATCCACCAAAAAAAGATTTTTAATTACATGGTTTGGATCTCTTAAATTCAAGATAAACATCCTGTATTAAGACAAACATCTCGGTGTTCTTTGGTAAGAGACCTAAAAAAGCTTTTTATTTTTATGTAGAACTAAAGTATGACCTAGGGAATCCTGCTAACAGCAAATGTGAGGCTACCAACATCATCTGCTCACAGGGCTTCTCAGTATTTATTAAGTTCTCAAAGAGTGGCTCCTGAAGCTATTATTGTCCTCAAAGTCAAAGATTTACAGACCAACAGGTTGATTTTCAATTTGTCCAACAAACAAATTCCAGGTGTTTCCCTCTTCCTTCCCTCAAGCAACAAAAAAACCACTCTGTAGTTGCCAGGGAAAAGGACATTGTTTACAAATATTTTTACTTTGTAAGAGCATTTATAGCTTGGTTGGGTGTTTTATCCCTCTTGTTGAAACGTGTCTTAACATCAACTTTCTATTATCATTCCTCATTAAAACTTTTTATAGGAAAAATAAATAATTACATTCCTACATAGCCTCTAGTTTTATAAGCAGAAGAATTGGCTAAGTTAACTATTAATTCCTCAGTAAAACCTACCATACACCATGAAACAAAAGCTAACATTTTGACAGTTCCACATCTCTACTGTAAACTTTCTAAAGGCTAATGTAATATTAAAAAATTCTTAAGAGATGCAACCTGAAAGAAGAACCCATCAAGTTACTGTACTCTCAAAGCTAACTTAAGAGCTGCATTTTACCTTTGACTAACATATCAAGATACATATTTTATCATTAATTTAACATCAACCTTTATATTTCAGAATCCGTAGTGATGAGAAGATAATATTAACATTAATGTTAAATAACGTAATGTTGACGTTAATTAACATTAACTTTAATAACTAACTTTAATAATTAACTTTAATAATTTTTGCATATAAAGTTTGGATATGGTAACTTGAAGACCTGGAATTGTATTTCTAGGTCAGCCAGAAGTCTTATTTTGAATCTAACTACCAAATCACAGAATGGTTTAGGTTGGAAGGGACTTTTAAAGATCATCTAGTTCCAACTCCCCTGTCATCAGCAAGGACACCTTCCACTACACCAAGTTGCTCAAAGCCCCATCCAATCTGGCCTTGAACACTTCTAGGGATGGAATATCCACAAGTTCTCTAGGCAATCTGTTCCAGTGCCTCACCACCCTCCCTGTAAAAAACTTCTTCCTCATGTCCAACCTAAATGTACCCTGTTTCAATTTAAAGCCTTTATCCTGACATTAACAGGCCCTACCTAAAAGGTCACTCTCTGAAAGGAGCCAGAAAATCAGACAAAATCCCCAAGTCTTTTTCCACAGGGCTGCTCTCGAACCATTCAACACCCAGTCTGTAGTGATATTGGTGATTGCCCCAAGACAACTGCAGGACCTTCCACTTGGATCTAAAGAATGGTAGAAACATGTCCAAGGAGATTTCGTCAGTCATAACACTTTCCCTTACTTTGAAGTATCTTCAGACAACTTACAGAATTCTGAAGCTGACAATCTGCAAATGTTCATGAAGTTCTGCTTCTGTGTACAAGAAGCTTCATTAGCAATCAAGGAAGCTTCTCAGACACCAAATTTCTCTAGCATTTAATCACCCAGACTTTAAGAGCAGAGTCAAGGCAATTTCAACAGCTATTTGGATAGATTCCTCTAAAGTAAAGGTACTTCCAATTATATACTTTTTATTTATTGCTTTTTAAAATTTTATTATCCAAATCCCTAATCACAAGGTCTTCAGAAGTGCTTTCTAACACATTTAACAGAAGGAAAATACGTCTAGGAACAGAGATATATTTAGAACTCCAAATCCCAAAGATGAGGAGATCATCTCGCCTTTTCCTATGCAAGACAGATAAACATGACTTAATCTAGCTGATGAAACAGGCCTAGGAAAAACAGGTGAATCAAGCTCTCTAGCTATGTATTTTTGGTGCAACAAAAATGGAAACCTCTTGAGAGTAGATAAAACAAGTTTGTGATATGCAGTGTTCACTGCTGTCCGTTAATTTAAAGACAAACTGCTCAACAAATGAAACATTTGACATCTTTGAAGATTAGGACCACCAAAAACATGAAGTTTTTAAAATCAACTATGGGAGTAATTGGCTAAGTACCTGAATAATTATAATATTATATTGTGTTTTATATATATATATACATAAAGAGAATATATATAATAACCAAAGTGCCTATATAAACCATGAAAACACTCTTTGTGAGTTCTTACCTAAACAGAGAGAGCACCAAAATACATTTTTGTAAAAAGTTACTAGTTATTTTAGAATCAAAAGAATAGGCAATTTCACGCCCACATTTACTCACTTATTACACCCCTTAACTCCCCACTCTCCAGAAACTGGAAGCCCATAAACCCCAAGAATTTACTAAAACATGGGTTCATTCCAAAAATTGTTGTAGAATGATGCTCACTGAACACTGCTTTTCAGCGTTTAAGCTCATAAATGAGACACTTAGCTCAGGTTAATAGTTAGTTACTTACACTGCCCTTGGGCCTACTCAGCACCCATATGGAATTCACCAGGATCTGAGCACTGAACACCCTAGAGTGTGACCACGTCTCTAACATAGCCTTCACAGAGTTATTAGATATTTGGGGACTGTAGGATTCCTAGTACCAATATTTTGAGAAAATGCACTGCATGATGCTGTGACACATTGTCTACACTTAACTCAGGCTGGGGCCTCCTCATGCCTCATCAAAAAAAAGAGAAGTTTATCTATGATTCCTCTGCCTAGTACTAAATCAAGTGCATAGAAGCCCCGAAGAAACAAATTTAAGTTTCAGAGAATTGCAACTTAAATTCATTGTCTTACTCTGTTTTTATTACAGTTGCATAAGAGAAAACAGGAAAAATTAACACACCTCTCTCCTGCACCTCAGCTTTACGAATTTCCTTCCTGCAGCATGTAAAGTGAAGTTATAAGGCCCCCAGTGTGCCTTTTCCGCCTGCTCTGCTCTGTTGTCAGCACTCTTCTCCCACACCTTCCTGAAACGGTAACACATCTTCCTTTGTATCAGCCCCCACCCCCATCTTCTTTTCTTAGAGTTCTCATACTACTTCACATATAAATTTAGAATCTTTCTAGCATACAGAACACAGCTTACAACATTCACAAAAGCCAAAAAAGGCTACAAAGCTGATTTAAAGGTTATTCCATGTCTTGCCTGGGTACAAAGGCATGTCTTGCACAAATGTACAAATTCCATGTCTACAAGGGGTACAAACTGATGGGGAAGAAACATAGGAACAGAAGAAAAATGAAGCAAAGTTAGAGGACAAAACCATCCTAAGGGAAGCCAAGAGCATTGCGGAGACTTTTCTTCACACAGCCAAAAAAAAACGTTTCCTGAACCTAAATGAACCCCAGCATTTTAAACCTACACATATAGAATATCAGATGCTGAAGTGTCTGCGTATCAGCTATTCATGTATTTCCGCTCAGATACACACAGAGTGAAACAAAGTATAAGTCCAGCCAGCAGGAAGACTGGTGTACTGACCAAACACATACAAAGTTAGCCTATCAACTGACTTCTTCAGAAACAGCATTTTTTTTTTAATTTGGTAATAATTTAAAAGAAATTTCCTAAAAAACTGTCACTTTAAAGGACATGAATATCTGTGATGCAAACACATGTTCTAAAACTTTCAACAAGCATGACAGTAAGCATCCCAACAAGTTCATTCCCAAACTGACTACAGCTTAGCTCCTAATCACAATTAAGATAACTGAAATGGGGCAAATCCTTAAACTGATTATAAGATTAAGGAATGCAGTTAAAGATACTACCAACTGCATGTCTGATACCTGCCAGTTCCTTCCTACCACTGGAGGAAGGTCCCCATAGAACGGCCAGCACTAAAGCACATAGTAGCAAATTGAGCCATGGTTAATATAAACTCTGGACTCTTAGCTGACTCTATACTCTTGACACCTATCAATAGAACCTGGGTGTAAAAATGTCTGATTAGTCTCGACGTACCGAATTTGACATACTATATCCTAAGAACCAGAGTCTCCTCATTCGCTTTGGTTCTAAGATGACAGATATGTAAAGCAGATCAAGAGAAGCAAGTTAACTAGAAGAGGCAGTGCTATTTTCCTTTGTGACAGCAGCATCCACAAGGCTCTGCTTTTATCTAGGGATGTAGGTTTGACCTGCCAACGCTCCCGAAGCTCACAAACCAGTAATAAGCTAAAGAAAGTAAACAATATCGTGAACTTGTACAGAATCTTGCATTACTCTTTTAGTCTCTCCATTGCCCTATGCTCAAGCAAGCTTTCTGCCAAGAGCCATGCAGCAGAAAATGAAGAATGACTATTAAGAGCTATCTCCACCCCCACACCTCCCTTCCCTTCCAAACCCAAATGTCAGAGTTCATACGAGGAACAAATTCAATTTATTTGTTCCTCTGACAACAGAAAGCAGGGAAAAAAAATACACTAAAGAACTTCTATCACTTGCTCCAAAGAAAATAAGCCCTCTACTTCAGTGTGAAAGCACAAATTATACTTTGGTACTATTTAAGGACATCTCCAGGCATATTTAAGGACGCAGCTGCATCCCAAACAAATTGGTTGGATTTGGCTTGCACTTTACTAAGGTACTAAGTGAACTAAATGAGAACTAAAAGATCATCCAATTCTGTCACTCAGCTACCACATGACGTTGGTTGGTTTCACATCAGGAAGTGTTATGGTTTGCTTTCCTATGATGCAGTTATGACACTGACAGCAGTGGTGAGATCCAGTGATTAGGTACGACCAATTAGGGAAACAACAAGCGAGCAGCCCTCCACCCCAGGCCTAGCACAATCACCAGTTTAAAATGCATTTAAACCCCTGCCCACCCGTAAGGGCTTATTAATCGTGTTGTACGCGCCTGTCAGCGCCGCAGTGCTTAACCACAGCATAAGAGGACCTCAGTCTTTAAAAAAGTTGCCGGAGAGAGAATTGGTAACAAAGCTATTTGAAGTCCTGTGCTCACACAGAGGAGTGGCACTCACGAATTCCGCCTTTGCAGAAAGGCTGCACCGCCCCTGTGACAGCCGGCGAGGCACAGAGCGGTGCGCGGAGCGAGAGATGACAAGTGTGAGGCAGGGCTGGGCAGGCGCCTCCCGGCCATGAGCCGCTCTCCCGGCGCACGAGACACATTCACGCACCCTCAGCCCAGCGCTGAGTAAACAAAACACCAGTGCGGAGCTGAGCAGGGCGGTGACTCAGCCAGGAGTGCGAGATTCGGTCCCACAGGGTAAGGAATTCGGGGAGACGTGACGGGGGGCCCATCGGCGCTCGCTACTCACCAGCAAACAGTCCACGTTCACTTCGGATTTGGGGTCCTTCAAAGTCACGTCGATTTTCTCAAACCGAGACTCAAAACTTTCTCCCGTCGACATGTTTCCGGAGATAAAAAGTTTCCCTTATTCCAGAGCAAAGTAAGGTTAAAAAAAATAATGAAAAAGTGTAAAAAAAACCCAGGAACAGGCGACCACAAAAGAGAAACCACGCAGCCTGCACCAGGCTGAGGAAGCGCCTCCTGAGAGATCCCTTCAATCACAGAAGTCTCTGGGGCAAGTCCCCGTCAAGGGGGCAGAGAATCCAAGGGGAGCCGGCGGCAGGCGGGGGACGAGGCTGCTTCTCCCCCCGCACCTCCAGGCACGCTCGCAGCTTCCCGGGATGCTCACAGCTCCGCAGCAGCAGGTTTCCTCTCCCTCCCTCCTCTGCTCGGGCCCCACCGTCTCAGCATTCCCATTTTCCCAGCCGGGGAAGCCGTCCTGGGATCCAGCGTAGCGGTCCCTCCTCCTCGCCCTGCTGCTGCAGCGCCGGCGGGTCGGTGCCAGGTTCCGGAGCGCGGCTTTCTTTCCGGTGAACCAGAAGAAACAACAGAAGAGGGGGGAAAAAAAAAAAAAAAGAAAGAAAAAAAAGACAAAAGCCTGCAGGCACACCAACAAGGCAAGAATGGATGGAAAAATAAACTTAGGGGAATCCTCTCGACGGTGTGTCTCAGCGCCGTGGGGTCGGTCCGTCCGTGGGCACGGGGCGAGGAAGAGAGGAAGGCACCGGGCGAGTTTCCCCGCGGGCGGCGGACGAGTCACCTCACCGGCGGAGCGGCCGCAGAAGCATCTTTCTTCCTCTCTCCTCCTCCTCCTCCTCGGTGCCTCCCGCCTCTGCCAACACCGGTTCAGCCCCCACCCCCTCCGCTTCTCCGCCTCACGGACAGGACGGCAGCCCGGACCGCCTCAGGACCGACCCGAGCTTGCGGCGTGCGAGGGGAGGAGGGAAGGAGGCGGTTTAAGGGGAGGGGAGAGCGTGAGGTCCGGCGGCTGCGAGGGAACCTGCGGGAGCTATCATGTCCGCCTTCCTGTTTGAACAGTCGGGACTGGGGGCGGGGCGCATGCGCGGGGGAACGGCTCCGGTGCGGGCGGGGACGGGACGGGACGGCGGCAGGAGGCGCGCGCGCGGAGACGGAGGCGCGCGCATGAGGCGGTCGCAGGGGGCGCGCGCGTGGGAAGCGATCACGGAATCAGTCACAGAATCCATTAGGTTGGAAAAGACCTCTGAGAGCAACCAGGCCAACCTGTGACCGAACACCACCATGTCAACCAGACCATGGCACTGAGTGCCACATCCAGTCTTTCCTTAAACACCTCCAGGGACCGTGACTCCATCACCTCCCTGGGCGGCCCATTCCAGTGTCTAATCACCCTTTCTGTGAAGAAACTCTTCCCAATGTCCAATCTGAACCTCCCCGGGCGCAGCTTAAGGCAATGTCCTCTTGTCCTGTCACTTGTTGCCTGGGAGAAGAGGCCGACCCCCCCTCTTGTCCTGTCACTTGTTGCCTGGGAGAAGAGGCCGACCCCCAGCTGGCTACACCCTTCTTTCAGGGAGTTGTAGAGAGTGATAAAGTCACCCCCGAGCCTCCTTTTCTCCAGGCTAAACAACCCCAGCCCCCTCAGCCGCTCCTCGTGGGACATGCGCTCCAGACCCTTCACCAGCTCCGTTGTCCTGGTGAAGGAAAGAGCGGGAGAGGCGGGAGCGGGCGGGAGGCAGCGCGTTCGCGTCGGCGTCGGCGCCGGTGCGGGCGGGGCGGGTGTGACAGCCCGGGATCGCTCTTCCGGGAGCCTCTGTCTTTGTGTGCCCGCCCCCGCCCGGCGGTTCCGGCGGGAATTACGCGGAGCCAAGGGGCAGCGGCCGGCCGGGAAAGGCGCACCTTTCCACCAGCTCCCCCTGCCATGCGGGCATGTTGCCGCCGTGTTTCTGCCCCGGCTCCCCGGAGGCGCCTCAGAGCTGGTGGCTCCCGCCGCCTTGGCACAGCACGGGCACGGGGGGACAGGTGGCAGCGACCGTCGCGCCTAGAGCTGCTGTGGGCTCCATCCTTGCGGATCTTCAAAAGCCATGCCCTGGGCAGCCGGCTGTGGGTGGTCCTTAGGTGATCCCTCACTGGAGATATTCAAGAACCATATGGGCACAATCCATATGTGCCGTGTGCTCTGAGATGATCCTGCTTAAGCAAGGTGACCCACTGTAGTACCTTTCCAACCCGACCCATCCTGTGATTCTGTGGTTGTGTCCTGCCTGGTCAGGGGGACTGGAGAAGTTGACCTCCAGAGATCCATTTCAGTCGCAGCCGCTCTGTCATCCTGTGTGTCCAGGGAAGGAGAGGCCAGCTTCTGCAGTGCCAGAAGTTCAAAGCATTCCAGTTTATGTCCAGACAAGAGCTGTGTGCAAGGTAGCACACCAAACACAGAAAGAATAGATACCAGCACTAAACATGTAACCTGTGCAGCTCGTGTTGGTGTTTCCAATTCAAACCTTACCCTCAGACCACAGCAGGGACCTTTTCTTCAAATAAGGAAACAATCACAGAATCCATCAGGTTGGAAAAGGCCTCTGAGGTCATCCAGGCCAACCTTTGACTGACCACCACCGTGTCAATTAGACCATGCCACTGCTACGTCCAGTCTTTTCTTGAACACCTCCAGGAATAGTGACTCTACCATCTCCCTGGGCAGTCCATTCCAATGTTTAACAACCCTTTCTGTGAAGAAATTCCTCCTAATGTCCAACCTGACCCTCCTGTGGCTCAGCTTGAGACTTGAGCGAAGTAATGATTTCAAATATTATTGAACAGAGGCCACTGTACTGGTTTGATTTTTTGACTTCCACTGCAGTTCCATAAATGGCAATGGCATTTTTACGAAGATCACTATAAATTGTATAGAGATTGTCAAGTCATTAATATCTGGTCACTGAACAGTTGCCAGTAGCAAACCTGAATCATTAGCATTAGGAGTTATTTTCCATGTCATGGTTAAGAAACAAATTCATAGCCAAGAGTTAGAGCATTTGAGCTATTCAGTCCTGAATATCAGGATATCAGCAAGTCAGTACTTCCATCTTGCTTTATTCAGAAAAAATAAGAAATGGCATTCTACATTTTGCTTTTTCATATCCACAGCTGCCTGCATCTTTGTTTTTGTTTTCTACTGAGAAGTATGCACACTTAAAGCAAAAATACAGGCTACAGCAACATTTCTTGCTCTCTCGTTTTGTGCTGGCTACTACCACAGCTCTTTGATGCAGAAGGTTTGGTTGCTCTTGGAAATCCAGATATTCCATTTCAGCACCCACAGTCCAAAGAGAACATTTCCACAAGCTACAGGGTGTAGGCTTGGGATCATTTCATATGTGATGCAGTAACTAATTTCTAAAATACAGAGAAAACGCTTCTTACAGTCTTCATCTAAAGCAAGATGAAAATCATCATTAGAGATACAGTGCCTAGTTCACAGTGCCCTTGGGCACCTGGTTTAGGCATTAAAACATGCACGGGGATGATGCCAGGCCTCATCAGGGTGATTTGAGGCAGCTAGCTGGAAAGAATGCAAAATTCATGAGCCTGTAATAGAGTACGGAAGAGGAAGCCTCAATCTGCAGCTCAGTGGGCAGGATCACCACTGTGATCACCAGGTGCCACTTACGTGTTTTACCCGATGTCTGTGGGAAAACTTACAGGTACTCTTGGAAATGCAAAACACCTTGCATCCTCTCCAGATCTCCCTGCAACAAAGCTACACGGGTCTTGCTCCCACTTGCCCTTTGCTTCTTTGCAGTTTTTTTTCACAGTGGCCCAGATTCACACAGTAAGTGGAGAGAAGCACCCTCCCATTGTTTGGCAACTTGGAGAATTCACAGAGAGACAAGAGCTGGGCATTGGACAGGCCCAGCCTCACAGGTTTATTTGCTAGTGAAGGATCTTGCCTCTGGACCAGTACACCTGAGAACCTCTACCAATGTTTGTGGCGAGCAAAGGTGCTGTGTTTGTGTTCAGCTGTGTGCAAACTCTGTGTGTTTCAAACATGTCTGTCAGACTGGGCTTTTCTCACGACTGTGGTGGACTAAAAGTGCTTGTCTGTCTGTCTCAAATAGAATAGAATTTGTGTGGGAGGTACTCATGCAGCTGCCTAGGAAACTCTGAGCACTGCTTTGAAACTGTAAAAGGGAGGCTTTGGCTACCAGCCTCAAAAAGGGTAATAGATTCTAATTTTCAAAAGCAGGTATGGGTTAAGTGTCTCGTGTGATAAAGTACTTATGCTGTAACTTTAGAGCGTAATGTAATAGTTTTTAATCCAGAGAACACTCATTCACATGCTGGAATCTTGAAGCCCATTTTCACAAACTTCAGTCAGACTATTTGTATCTATATGATTAGGAACTTGCATATTTCTAGCACTGGCCACTTAGAAATCATATGAATCCCCATCCTACATAACCAACCAGTGCATTGAACTCTTGAACATTGAATTGTTTTGTTTTATCTTCCTGATAAATAAACTAAAAATGGCTAATTACTTCTTGTTGCATTTGTTGTGTCACATATTTTGGAATCGAGCTAGGTTTTGTTGAGTGAAATAGGAATTACTCAACATATGCATGACCTGATAACACTGCGCTGGTAAAGCATGCAAGCCTGAAAGATCATTTTTTCTCTCTTCAGAAGCATGTAGTCTCTAATTCTTGAAAGTGTCTATGTAAGTTGATGTCCATACATAGTAAACAAACAAACTGATAATCCTAATAAAACCAAAACCATAGTCCCCATATCCATATTGTCTTGCCTGTTTCATAAGATATATAAATGTTCCTGATATTTGTGTGATTAAAATTGACACTGACTTAAGAGCTGATTTTTTGGCAGAGATTGAAATTTCTTACTAAATACAGAATAACAATAAACTGTTGAATGACTAGCTTGGCTTCCTCTAAACCATAATAAAATACTGATAAAAAGTACAAGTAATACTATTTATTGTGCAAATAACATTCTTGTACATGAGAGTAATAAAACTGTGCATGTAAGAGTAGTGCCCATTTCAAGAAAATTCAGCAAACAGCAAGAACACAAGAGCAGTGGAATACTCAAAGTATTGGCTCAGCCCTCTCTGAGCAGGTACTGTAACTCCCATACTCATGTGAAAAAGCTAAGAAAAATTAAGCAAAAGAGCTTGTAATAAAGTCAAAGGCCATTTACATTTCTCAGGTCACTGAGTGTGCATCTTTAAAAGGCATACACTCTCAGAATGAGAGAAAAGGCTGGGAGACCGGTGTTCCTGAAGTAGCTACTGACTTCAGAAGAGTTGCACAAGACAGAAATGAGACTATATCCTGTTCACCATATTAGGCCATGTTAGTAATGCATGAGGTCCCCGCACATTCAGCTTCCGATTTAGTCAGCGTGAAACCTTCAGCAGTTAAATCACATTATGTTAAGCCTGCCTTCAGTCCACCACCCTCTCAACTTCTTTGCCCTGCAAAACTGGCTCGGTTTAGCCTCTGCTCTAGTCTTAGAGACAGTTAATAGCACAGGCCTGTGTAGCTTGAAGCCCTGGAATGAAAAGTGGTCAACAAATCCAGTCATTGGGCAAAATATTTTACCATTGCTAAAGCACATGTGTGCAACAGGCCATTTGCAGGAGCTTCCTGCTTCAGGCAAAGGTGTGATGGATGCTCAAGCAGACCTATCTGAACTGACTTTAGGTAATGATAAAGGCACACTAGCATTGATCTTAGTGTGCTTGCAAAGCATGAAATATAAAGGCTGCACTAGATAATGAATGCTGGTGGCTGTAAGTAGCTGATTTAAAGCTGCAGTCATGGTGGTAACTACACTGCAGCCCCTTCTACTCCTTTGGGGGTTCACCTATGCACTGAAAAGACTCCTCAAGGAATTACAGACTGTAAGCTTGAGGTGCAAAGTGCTCTGAGTAGTGAACACATTAAAATGCTCTATGAATAGGAGAGAGAAAGTAAAGAAATGAGAGAGATATTAGTCATAACTTAGTATGCTGAGAACAGTCATCTTGGCTCTTGATGAGGCAAAACATAGGACCTATAACAAAAATAGGATAGAAGTGACCTAGGCAATAAGAACTGCTACCATGAGAAGACACTTTTGCATATAATAGATCAAAAGAGAATTTCTTATGGGTAGACTCTTCACAAAAGTAGTATCTTTCAAACATCTGTTTGGCAAACATCTGTTTGATGTTGAAACAGCGCAACATATGCCTATACGTATATAAATATGTTTTTCCTGCATGTCACTAGATTTAACAAAGGTGTGAGGCTCCAGGCATATGGCCTTGCCTGTTGCAATGTATCCCAGCTTCCCAACAGAGCGTGGTTGCTGCTATTCCCTATTACAGTGCATTTTCAAGCACCTGTAGTACTTCCTTTTGCATCTAGTGCTGGAACCCTGAGGAGAACCTGCTCCCGCTGCCTGAGAGTGGTGAGTGATGAGTAAGAAATGGGGCACCTGAATCTGAATCTTTGTTGCATGTTCTTGAACAAGCTAGAAATAGCAGGGGGAAAAATCACCTTTTGGAACTTAATGGCTGAGTTTGATGGAGAGGATCTGGTCTGAAAACAAACTGCTGCAAGGGAGGAAGTAAACTGGATGGCATTGTCTCTTCCAGCACAAACACAGATGCGTTTGCTGCCAGCAGACAAGGGCATCATTGGATAAACAGCACAGACACTCCCAAAGTAACTTCTGCTGTATCTGGAAATGAGGGGAGCTGTGAGCCCAGAGATAGATAGCAACCCCCATATCTGGTCACCATATGGCTCAGGCCAACATCAGCCACAAGTGTATATACAGCACAGGCTCCCTCTGCTTTTTTGCTTTAAAAGCGCAGAAAAAAGCCTGTAACCAATGTATGGCAAAAGCTCACAAACTGATTTGAAATCAAATCAAAATTCCACTGGAATGCTGAAAGCTTCATACCTCAGTAAGGACCATTTCCGTGGCAAATACTGTTTTCCCATTAAAGCCACTTGGTGGGTACAGAAAATGTCAAGATGCCAGAAATTCTTCTTTTATCCTGGGAAAAAGCTTTTTTATTTTCACTATCCCAGGGCTTAAAAATGGCCCAAGTACTTCTTGTTGGAAATCTTTGAAAAGCCAAACAAATTCAACTCTAAGTGAAAGAAAAAGAGTGGGAAAAAAATTGCCTGAAAAAATGAAGATTTCAGAAAGATAGGAGTATATTAAAGCAGGAGCTAAAAAGTAATCTCCTGATGGTCTCATCTCCCAGGATATAAATAGAAATTATGTATCTTTTATGTCTATATATTTCCATTGTATAAATGGAAATATAAATAAATACGTATTTCCATTAAAAGTAGAGTGATTATCATCATTTTAGACTTCTTGAAAGCTATCATGAATCTGATTTTCTACACTGCTATTACCTTGTTAACTGTGAATCACCTATGAGATTAAGAAGTTTTCATCTTATTTCTCCAGTTCATAACCCTAAGTGCTCTCTCCTGGAACAAATTTCTCCCACCCCACCTTACACCTACTTCCCTGACATACACATATCACATTTCCTGTGGTTGGATTAGTTTTGCAGTCCTTGCTCAAATAGTTCTTCTGAAGACAAAAGTTAAAAGTAAACTGGGCTGAGTTTAAAAGTAAACTAGCTTTGATTGCCCTGGCTTTGTTCTTATGTATGCTGTCCTAAATATCTACACTCCCTGTAAATGCTTTGCTCTGATGAAGACTATGACAAATCCATAAAAAGTCATGTTTTTTATCTTGGGCCTGGGAAATATTTAACAGTTTCAGGCCTTAACAGATAATTAACTTCTAAATGACACTTCTCATAACTTTGCTGGTGTAAACAAAGAGGGCTCCATATGATCCTTTTCAGGACAGAATGGCAGAAGTTGCCATTCCTGACACTCACAGTGTGAAGATTCACAATACAAGTTATAGACAATTGCTTTTATCACATGAAGCTTCATGAGATTCTACATATCTTAAATTAAATGCACTCAAATGCCATTAAATATGCAGTTTTTAAAAATGCTTGTGTTTCACATCTTCTGGATGTTTAAAAGAAAAAAAACTTTAGTCACCATAAAAGAGTTCAAATTCACTGCAACTGCAGGAATTATAAATGAGTCAACTTAGTAATTTTTTGGTGAATTTTCATAACTAAATCCCAGAAGCTGATTTTTTTCACATTCAGGATATTTTCAAATTCTTCTATTAATCTCATGCCACTAGGCAATCAGTTAACCATTATTTTATAACACTGTTGTTTTGTTTGGAGAACTACTGCTACTATTAGAACACATCTATAAGGTTTGAGAGAGTCTAGTTTTAGACAATAGAGATGATTTATATATTGACTGTTATTATAATTCTGTTTTCATTTGGCCATAACAACCCAAACCCCAGAAATGAAAATTTTATAGGTGTGATCACAGACAGAAAACTATGTGTATGAAAGTGTGAGCAAGCTCTTTCTCATCAAAGACTTAATCTTTTTCTTCTTATTCTTCTCTTCCTCCCCTCATGAAGATAAAAGACACCAAACTTCCTACTTCCTGGGGTAAAATGCTATGCAAGTCTGTTGGGTAATTCAATTCTCGATACTTAGAAGGTGGCAATTTTATATCAGTTTTACCTCATTATTTTGTTTCTTTATTATTATACTTATTATTTATTATAATTATTGTTACTTCAAATCCCCAGAACAGCCTTGTTTGAAATGGAGAAGGGAGATAGGACAAGAACAAATGAGCTTGAGTTACATGAGGGAAGGTTTAGATTGGATATTAGGAAAAAGTTCTCCCTGACAAACCAAAAGGATTGTCAAGCATTGGAACAGGCTGCCCAGGGAAGTGGTTGAGTTACCAGCCTTGGAGGTATTTAAAAGATGTGCAGATGTGGCACTTGGAGACATGGTTTAGTGGTGGATTTGGCAGTGCTGGGTTAATGCTTAGACTTACTGATCTTAAAGGTCTTTTCTAACAGAAACCATTCCATGATTCTAAAGACTCCTAATCTGATGATAGCAAAAATAATCTGATGAAGGGACAAACTAAAGGCCAGGAACAGGCTATTTCAAAAGTGGAGTAGACGCAAAGTAATATCTTCTTGATGGACAGTTTTTAGGCAGAGGGGAAAAAAGAGCCAACTGAATTTGCTTTTTCCAGAGTCAAATAAAGCCCATCCACCAGAACTGGAGAATTGTCCTAAACTGCCTCTGCACCACAAGAATAGATGAGGCTGCTCTATAAAGCACTGGATTAAAAAAAGTACAAGGTGATTGACTCATTCATGGCCCATGGCCATGTGAATACTTGCAAAATTGCCTCCGGCTGATGTGTCCCTCAGAAGTCTCATACAGTGAAAACAAAGCTGGGAACATGCATATGCAAAGCATTATTTGTAAAGAGTTACATCATTACACCTTTGCAATCACTCCCTTTTTGGTGCCAAACTTTGGTGAAACTATGGAATAACTCAGAACTAGAGTAAGTTCTTCTAAACAGATTATTGAAACTATAAGTACTACGTCCAAATTATTATGGAGTTTGAGTTTGTTCTAATGAAAATGTCTTTTCTTTACCTGATTTTATGCAGTCTCAGCACTCCTTGGAGGTGGCCATGCCATCATTTTATATTCCTGTGAAGGTAGCAATGTTCTACCACCTGCACTGTAAAATATCCACAGCAACTTAGACCACATCCACACCATGCTGACAGATGTGATGGTATAATCCAGCTGGCTGAAGTCACAGCAGGTAACATGAGTTACCTGCTAGCCCCAGGTCATAAGACCAGAAGTGTATCCCTTTGCCTGTCAATGTGCACGCAGAAAAGGGACATACAACTCCGTACCTCCACACTTACCTGAGCTAGTTTCTAGGCAGCTAGCTGCGGCACCTACAGTGACACAATCAGCCTCCACAGACCATCATGTTTCTTGCCCAGGCCCCAAACCCTGTGTTGCTGCAGCTTTGTGCAGCTGTAATCCTCAATCAGATGGATTACACCATCACATCTGCTGAGCACAGTGTGGACGTGGTCTGAATTCCTATGGACATTTCACAGTGCTGGGAGCACAATGCTGTTACCTTCACGTGTGTGGAAAATGATGGCTCCACAGGAGCCTGCTGGGAACTACTTCGAGTTGGATAAACACAACAGAAACAAACCTGAACTCTGTTATTGTTTGGATATGGTACTTGTAGTTTCAGTAATTTAAATATAGGAATCCATCCAATTATAAAAAATCATGCAGTTATAACAGTCAGTGGTCAATGATGTTATCTGCACTGTGGGCAAGTATGGCAAGGATTTCTTGTGGCCAGTATTTCTACTATTTGAGGACCACATGATTATTTTTGGTTAGTTGTTGCTATTTCCTTCTTTACTCACTCCTGAAAAGCACTGAAACATCACAGATGTATCATTCACACAGCAATAACTGCAACTGTCCTTAAATCAGTTTTGCAAACCTGCATCCAGAGCATCCCCTACCAGAAGGGTGTCTGCTCTGCATCTTGTTAAGTTGAAGTCCCCCACTTCGTTTGATGTGAGCCATGAGATTCAGCCTTTCATTTGGGCTTCTTGAGACTGGATTGAGTCTGGGGGGAAGTGCCTGCAATGCACTGGAGGTAATGCCACAGCATGGGAAAATGAGGAAAGAAATGTGTATCTCGTGCGGGAGAAATCAGCTATTAGCCACCATTCTTCTCAGCTGGGTGGAGGTTTTAATCCCCCCACCTCACCCTGGGCAGCCAAGAGATCATTTCACAGCAGTCATCTTTATAGCATCTATGTGAGCGTGGTGGGGTGCCTTGTACTTCTGAACACACATTTTGTTAATGTCTTTTTTCATGTCCTGATCAGACTATTGCAAAACCCCACACGCAGACTCCCCAAAATGAGTCATGTCTGCCGGCAGGGATGTCTGCAAGATGTCTTTGCACAGAGGTGCAGAGCCACGCAGGAAGCGTGGGAGAAGACCACCCTGACACAGCACAAAAGCTTATTTATGGAAGAGAATGTCTAAGTGGAACAGAGAGGGCCTAGCAGGTCTACCCCAGGGGGCAATCCAATCCATTAACTCCCAGGTAAATCGTAGCGGGTTCACTGTGACCTCCAAAGTCTGACTGCCATGGGGGCTGCCTCCCTATGAAATACGTCCTGCCTTGCATCTGCAGAAAATTGAAGGTTTCTCTGGAAGGGTAATCCCCCAGTGGGACTTGGGACACTGGAACATGATCTGCTCTGCACCTCCGGGTCCCCAACTTGTCCTTTCTTGCGGCATGTTCTGATTTGTCTGGTTTTAGACCCACTGTCTGTGAGATTTTTCCTGTATGTCAAATCTGACGCAGGGAGAAGGAGCTCCATTACTCATACATAGTTTCAAAATTGTGGGTAAACTGGATGGTTTCTTGCTCCCATAGACATATGACTTCATCGGGTCTACCTTCCCAACTTCATGCACTAACATGGCTAGATTTATAAGGTAATACTTTTGCTTCAGAGGCATTATCAATAGCTGATAAAGAATTCCTTCCTTATCACCTGTTAAGTTGAAGGATCAGTCAGGGCAGCCGTGAGGCATCTCTTGGTTTCTGTCTGCCAGTAAATTAGCTGCGTTCTGTTTCAATAACTTGGCTTTTCTTAAATCGTTAATTCATTTTTGTTATTTACATGAGAAAAAATAGGTTGGCATGGCAAAATTCAGACCCTCTAAAGTACGGTAGACTAATACAATAATGCCTTGATATGGAACAAGTGAAAAATATTTTCCCCTCTGTTTCCAGAGCCTTCCACAGCACCTGAGCAGTTTACTCAGGTTATTCATGAGTAAGTTGTGATTAGCAGCATGCTATTAATTGCTGAAACTCTCTGGTTTGCTGCCATTGTCCATAAAAGATAAAAACCACTGAGGCAGCCCAGTCCATTTCCAGCCCTACAATTTACACTCACTAAATTACTAGGCTAAATCTATATTCAGAAATTGTTCCATCCTACTCTATGTGCTTCCTCATTCTGTTTCCTTGCATCTTTTTCCAAGCATGTATTGGACAACTTACATGCAGAAAATAACATCTGTAAGACTTACCTTGATTTTAAAATATTTATTCTCCTGTCAATCAAAACAAACAAAAAAACCCCAAATTACAAAGCTATGTGCAAACTGATACAGAGAAATGGTAATGCAAATTTACCCATCTTTCACACTCAATAGCTGTTTCTAGTACTCTGCCTTTGTCCTTAGGATTTAATTAAATCTCTCACAGAAAACAGAATTTGCTAGTACTTGACCTTTGTTTTCAGAGCCCCGAAACACAAAAGACATTTAGAATCAATGACAAGGCACAAAACACAACGCACTCCATTTAGTGCTCAGGGCAACACAATGCTCATCCTTTATACGGAGAGACCCTGGGTTAAAAAAGGATTAAAATTAAGCCACAGTATTCTTTTCTAGGTTGTCTCCTGAAGAATCACGACTGCTGCTTCAAGCTGATTACGTGTTCTGCAGTCCACCAGCACATGATGCCCTATGCTACCCCTAAAGTAATCTTTTTCTCACTACATAAACTATATCTCTACTCTTTATTTGCCTTCACTGGCTTCCTTCCTGTCTTTTAATTCCTCACTGCAAGCTCCTCACCCTCTGCTTGAAGACCAAACACAAACTCCCCGCTCCCATTTCTGCTCCCACTTCCCCTTCCTCCCATCCGGGCCGCCTACAGCCGACTTTGCTCCAGCAGCCTTTCTGCTTTTGTTTTCCAGCTGCTTTCTCCTGCATCTCTTCAGCTGCTCTTTACACCACTTGCATCCCTTTCCTACATGGCTTTTTTCAGAGATGCTTCACACTTTTTCTTCCTTTTCTCTCACTGACTTTTTGCTGGATTTTTTTTTCTTCACTTTGGTGTTAATGGCAGAGAAATGGTGGATTTATGATAAATAGTGAGTAAAATTTTAATTCTTGCAGAACTCATTGAAGCAAATCTGAAAATTAATGCTCAGCTAAAACAAAAATTGGTAGAAAGCTAATTAAGGGAAAGCATGATGTTCAATGGCCTTGAACTGTGTAGAAAAAGGTCACTGAATGAGAAGCTACACAGATTAATTTTGCCTCTGGTCATGTTAACAAGGGACAGTAAGCCACACATTAATTATATTCCTTGAATTAGAAGGAGTTTCGAGGGTGAAACTCTCCTTAGCCCTTGCAGGGTGGCTCACAGTAGGAGAAAGGGGTGCTCTGCCTGTTGCACCAGCCAGCCAGGCCCATAGCATTTCCTTCTGTTGATCTCTTACTCATTTACCATCCCAGAAGCTGCAAGGAAGCCCATTCACAGCTTCTTTCCCACCCAGTGGCAGACTACACCTCTGCCTGCTATTCATGCAGCTGGGAAAAGTTTGTCTGCTTCCCTAAGCTAAAAAGTGTCTTTCTTGTGTCTGTTAAAACGATGTCGCTCAGCACAGCTTACAGTCCCAGGCTTCACAGCCTGACTTTTAGCTTAACTAGAACCTGGGCATGTTTTTGTTTGGGTTTCTGAGGGGTTTTTTTAATGTGGGAGGAGAAGAAGCAACAAATACAAGCTAATATATTTGAGGGAAATAATTGAAATAATTTAATAGTAACAATAATTAAAATTATATTGTTACTCAAGTTTTTGCCATCAGTATCCTGCAGAAGGATCACCAGGTTTGCTTTGGCATTTTCAGTCCCCCCGTAATATTGCTGAGATTTTACACTGCTGAGGGGCCTCCTACCTCCTGGGATGCCTTCAGGGATACCTGGTTCTGGCCCATATGATACAAATCCCGTATTTTTAAGCCTTCTGTAGGAAAAGCAAAACTTATGAAAACAAAGAAGACTGGGGGAGATGCATTGGCACTGGTCCCATTTCCATCTTTCCTGTTGGTTAAACTGGTAGAGACTATTTTTTTTTTTTTAAGAACAAATTATTCTGTAGGTCATTTAAAAAAATTCCCATAATCTACACAAAATCTGAGGACTCGTAAAGGTTCCTTTCAACCCAAACACACAGACACAGACACAGACACAGACAGACACAGACACAGACACAGACACACATATGCACACACACACACACACATATACACATGGAGGAATCCACCTCTGCCTCTGCCGGGCCTCTCCAGCGACTCTGTTGGCAGGAGCTGCTTCGAGGATGTGTGAATCACTAAGGTGTTCCCAATTTCTGCAGGCTGTTTTACCAGGTGCCAGGCAAGTTGCAAGGCTACAACCCCCAGCCGGAGGGACTCTCTCTTGCTCATGGCCCTCTGCCGGGCTCTGCACAAGCAGGGGCCTGATTCTGCAGACAGATGAAGGAGGGAAAGGCAGATGTTCTCCCGAAGGAAAAAAAAAAGCGTGAACTGAAGGCACATCCTGTACCACAACTGCACATGCCTACAGAAAATGCTCCACATTACTCTCCTACAGAAGCTGTCTCTGCAGGACTTGCATTTCCTTTAATTTTCCTATGACCAGAAATAGCAAGTAACAAATTGGGAATCAAAACCAATACCCAGCCCTGAAACCCTCTGCATTTAACAGAAACCAGCTGGTTTTCTGCAGCATTTTTACGGTAATCCATTAAGCTATTTTCAGACTGCTTGAACAAAGAATAGCAGTGAATGTCAAGTGCTTCTGTGCATTGCTGTGCCCTTCATTTCTCTGTGAGATACATTTCCAGGCAAGTATCAGGCCTCAACAACTATATCAAACGTTCCGATCAGGAAATGTTATGTCCAAGAGGTAGATAATTTCCCCCCCTGCTGTGTCCAGAAACACACAATAATCTACAACCCAGCTCCTCTGTTTCTTCCCATCACATATGCCAGTCACCACTGTTTTCCTTATTCTGTCTTTGTCCAGAGTTTTGACCTCTGATTGACTTTGAAGTTTACATATGAGGAAAAACAGTCAGGCAGCTGCTAAAACAAGCGCTGAGAGATCAAACGGTTCTGAAAGAATTAAAAACAAACAACCTTTATCTTTTTCTTTTGTGTTTACCAATACATTAACAGATCCAGATAGATGGAGAGATACACAAATGCGCATACATATATATTTAAATGGTAACATTAAAAAATTAGATTAAAAGAATATTGTTTAAGTTAGTGCAGCTGAATATTGAAGGATAAGGAAATTAGGAAAATTAGGAAATACCAGATTAAGATTACTATGCTAATTTCTTTCTGCCACTGGGTGTGATTATCCTGTGTTGTACAGAATGAGGCATGCATCCTGTGGGAAAGTCTAAAATATGACTGTGTCATGGAAGGGTTTGTAAGAAAACATATGCACACGGGGAGGGACAAAAAAAGATTGCCCAGAGAGTCTTAAATCTGCCATTTTCTAATGTGTCAGGAACTGACCCTGTAGCTTAAGTGGCACTATTTAATGACTGGGGCATAGGGAATTGGATGTTCTAGCTTGTTTTCAAGGGAGAAAAAAGCTAGAGGAGGGAAGTCCCCTGCAACAAGTATAGAGAAACACAGATTCTTGCCATTTATTGAGTCATTGCAGATATTTAATTAATCAGGTTTGGAGTGTTAGGCATAAGTAGGAGTTATTTGGCCCTGACCCTGGAGCTGGAAGACCACTTAGTAGAAATCAAGTTTTGTTTCCTCTACCGTACTAAACCTTCTTAAGCTTCATCTCTATTAAATTGAGTCCAGAAATTTCATTCTGCTTTTGTTGTACAATTTCTCTTAATGCTTCATCTCCTGTTACTGTTTCAGTGTCAGCAAGAACTCGGGTCTTTAAAACAGTGATGTTGCCCAATTACTATACTGGCAGGCTGCCTTGACCTTTCCTGGAGAAGCCAACAAGACAAAAGCAGTGGTAGTTCCCAACAGTTTCCATCTCAATGACTCTCACACAGAAATTCACAGAACACAGGAAAAATGTTGTCTCTGAGATGAATGACTTTGAATTTCAAAGGTCTGCCGAAAGTAATAAAGATGTTAAACTTCCCAAAAGATGTCAAGTTTCACAAATACCTAAAAAATATTTCTACAGATACTATACAAGTATGAATAATAATGTAAACCAGAATGTTTTAAGTGACAATAACGTTCTTATTTGCTTCATGAGAAGTTTCCTTTTTTTTTTTATTAATAAGATTACTATGGCCTGTGTAATATGAACTCTAAAGTGCTCTGTAACTTGTGGCAGAGGCAAACCAGTCTGTGTGTTCTCCTGCCTCTTGATATTGCTTGTACATTTAAGATAATTTCTATAGTCAGTTAATTCAAATCTGCTTTCTTAAAAGCTTAAAAAGCATTAAGTTACAGGATGAAAATTCTACCAAATCACAACTGTGTGTGTTGTTTTGCCTCTCTGCCATAGATAAGCCCTTGTCTCCTATATAGGCTATAACAGACTACAAAAGGGCCAGTTTGGGTAAACGGAAATATATCTTCCTGTGGGTTTTTTTTTTTAAATGCTTAATTTTACAGATTGTTAAGATAATTTTTGTAGAGCAAAGTAGCAGTATAAACAGAAGTAAAATTATCTTTTCAGTATTGGCTTCAGAGCTGAAGCAGTTAGTGTACAGTTATCTTTTCCATCCATCTATCCCTTGGGCATAAAGGCAGTGAAAGAATTCCTAAAGAGGGGAAGGAAATTGCGTTGGTCAAGATCAAATTGCAAGCATGCATAATTTGATGTACTGATGACTGTCCACCAGATATCACAGCAGGAGACTTGCCAAGATGTTAATTGTCCCAAGGACTGGAGTTTGATACTCCACAAACATCTCCTCAGTTTCGTTGTGGAATGAAAATTATGACAGCTGCAAAGACTGCCTGTCTTAGTTGCATGTGCAATAGTGAGTAGCATTGAGGGAAATCCCGATTTCAAATGAAAATGTCTTCTGCTGGCAAACAGTAGTTATTGGTAGGGTAACTGGAGAGAGAGGAAGTGTAACTTCATAGCTTCAGTATGTGGAGTCAGTACAAAACTCCAGGGTTGACTTTGTGGCTTCAAATCAACTCAGACTCCAGGGAAGCACGTAATTTTGCATAGCTCTTTCCACTTTTGGAAATGTCGGGTTGTATCTTAGAGACAGTCCCACGGTGAAGTCCTTGTGTGAAACAACTCAAAGCTGTATTTCACAGTCTTTGCATAGAAGACTGCAGGTTGCAAACCTGGCATATTGCAAGTTGGAAGATGTCATTTGTCACCTCTCATGTCCAGACATATGAACCAACAAATGGACAGGCTACTTTGTTTACTGTTTTTTGAAGCAAATAGGTCAGTCAACAGCCCACTAAAAAGACTTATGGTGAATAAAATATTTCTAAACACAGAAGATTCTCCTAATCTGACTTCTGTTAAGCAAGCCTGCGATTCATCACCCCAGTGCTCAGCAGTGTACATAATGAGAAGAAATACTTCTCCATTTAGGACAGAAAATTTTCTCACTTTGATACCTAGGATTTCATCCCAGATATTAAAAACTCTGACTGCAGGAATTGTAGATCTGCTGCTCGTGCAGGGAGCATTCGTCTCATACCAGCCAGGTAATTGCTGTCCAGTTGGTGAATGATATGGCCTTTCTCTCTGATTTTTCCCCTTACCACCAGATGGAGAAGAATCCTTTGAAACAAATGTTACAGTGTCTGATTTGTTGTAGCTGTTACTGTGGAAATTGTACACATGGGCTTGGATTCTGATTTTGGCTGAAGAAGATTGAACTGCAGAGGGAATAACTGGAATTAACCAAGAGCTATCACACATATGCTGGATTACTGAAGCATGTAGGTGATCAGCATTTCCCATGGGCACCAGTAAAAAAAAGTCAAGTCCTTTTCCTGCAATAATCCTAATTTACTCTCAATACTCTTCTGAAAAAAAATTTGGTAGTTAATGTTTATCCACAGCACATATCCATGATAGTTGCAGTTTCCTCTCTGTGTAAAACTACACCGAAAAAAATGATCCAGGGCAGAATACATGAATGACTTGATTTGCTGATGAAACTGGTATCTTTGCTATAGTATTCCTGGACAGAGTTCTTGGAAACAAATGTAAGGGCAAATACCAATAAATAATGTTGAGAAAAATAATTATATCAAACCAGAAGAATTACTGGACTGTAGTGACTGAAGGCTGAATCTTCATCAGGAATACATCCAGATATCTAAAAATAGTGTGGACTTCAAAGCTCTGTACATCCATATTGATGATGAGAAATAACAGCCATATTATGGCCATTCCATAATTCCTACTGGTTCCTGAAATACTTGTATATCTGCAAGAGATACTATCCAGCAACCTCAGTTGATCAAACTGTTAAGCATTTTCTTCCAAAGCAAGAGAACTTGGCATCAGCCTGGAGCTCAACCAGGAGTAGGCAAGACAAGTTGTGAGCAGGGTAGAGCAGCTGTTGATCCTGTTTTTGTTTCGACTGCTACTTACAAGGAGTTATTTACCCTGCTGCACTTCACAGGCTGCTCCAACTTGCCACAAGGCTTTTCTTTCTTTCTGCAGCATTCAAAAGAAGCAGGTCTGTAAATTGTCTTCTCTGACTACTCTGAACCACATTAGCCTGCTCTTTTTTGTAAGCATACCCCATAGTGATAACAGAGCTCAGGGTGGCTTTATCAGGCAGCCAATGTTGCTGTGCCCGCTCTTCCCCATGTACACATACATTCCCACGTTCACCACCTCTTGGGGAGCTCGTACCAGGGAGCAGCTTTACCCCCAGCACCAGGGCAGCTCTTAGGGATCCCATGCTGTAAGCACAGGGAGGAAAACCCCACTCACCTGCCCTCTGGAGGATGCGTATCCTGTGAGAAACCTACACAGCAGAGAGGCCATCCTCTAAGAGAAAACTCCTCCTTAGTTTTGTTTCTAACTGCCAGGGAAAATACTGACATTTATCTGTGGCACTGGTGCCAAGTTACATTTAGGCTTGCTCATGCTCAGGAACTTTTTGGCTTGGAGAGAGAAGGAAAAGAAAGCAGGTAGGGCACAAGGCTCTTCGCTGCCTTTCATTTTGTCCCTCTAGGCTGCTGCCTTCTTCCTTACTCCACAGCAATTCATGTGGGAAAGGAGAGAAGTGACTGTGGCAGAAAAGCACAACAGAAACTGGAAGCAGGAACCTGCATATTGGGGCATGGTGACCAGCAAATCTGCCAGGAGCTGGCGATAACACCCAGGGCAAGGTAACCTACACTAAAAGCTAGGAAAATTTATGTGCTTCCACATTTGCTGGCCTGTTTGTGCTCTTACACCTTCCTGGGGAAAGTATGGAGCTGCTGCTTGGTGTCAGTGCTGCTGGGCACTTCGAAAGAGTTTCTCCATGCACTGAATACTTGCCTCCGGGAGGTTAAGAATTTTGGTTTGCATAAATAGTTCATATTTTATTACTATAACCCACCCAATCATAAATTTAATTCATTATTTATTTTATTATTATAATGTGTTATGTATTTTATGTAAATATATTTGCTTCTCTAACTCCAATTTGGACAGCTGGCTTTGGGTTCCCAGGAAGGAAGAACCTTTGTTTTGGGAGAGTGGGTATCCACCCTCCGAGGAATCGCCAAAGGCTTGAAACCCAGGTTTCTCCTGCACTATACAAAGTGAGGAAAATGCCATTGGTGATTATTACCTTGGGCTGAAATGAGGATGAGCAACAAAATCTGAGGAACACAGCCTGAAAAGGGGTGAATTTGTTTTTCTCCCATCCTGGTCTCTACTCTCTCTTACAGAAGATCAGTTTCTGTTTTTCTGAAGGGAGCTTGCCCAGGGACACTGGGGTAGCTGAGAACAACTGCTGAGCAAGAACATTCCCCTGTTCAGTTTGAGCAAAATACTGTTTACCCCATTCTCACTCATTTGCCTCTCCCATTTCCCTGTTTCTCACTGGAGGCAACGGCTGCCTGAGGCATGGGAGTAACAGTAGATCCCTCAGCTGCAACAGCTGTCAGACCAGGAAGGGCACACTGAGCCCTACAGAGTGGAACCAGGACCCTTGGAAATCTGCTTTTTACTACATGATGCAGTTACCCTGCCCAAAGCCCCTTACACCCAGGGAGATGCCACTGCACGGTCTGACATGCTTCATACACATACCCCACACTGACTAGGGCACTCTGGTATTTACTTCCAGGTGCCACTGCACAGCATGCTTATGCACAACTGGCGATAATCCTCTTCTTACCACCACCCTGTCACTGCTCTGAGATACAAACAGAGGATCCCTACGGATATGAAGAGGGAGGTCTCTAATTGTGGTTTCTGGTCTGAGATGTGCTGGTGCCAGCACAAGTGCCCCTCATTCATGGGAAAGCACAGAAGAAAGAGGCTCAGCAACTAGACCTCTAGCTGCCTGAGCTCAGAAAGTCGCAGGGTCTCAACTGCTGGCACTCAGGCTTGGCTTCCTTTGGCCCCCTCCCACTTGCCCACAGTTCTTTTCAGTCTTGCCTGTCTTCTTTGCAGGAGAGACCAGGAGGCTAGGGCCAACAAGTTCTGCTTACACTTGGTGACGTGGATTGAGTGCTGGTTCCTCAGGACTGGTTTCTGCATATCGGTAAGGTTACTTACTCATCACAGACACCACCACCCGTGGTGAAAGCCCAGGTTCTCACAGTGGACCATGAGGGAAACTACAGCTTGCCACTGCCCAGGCCAGATTTGTCAGTGGGACACTTGATGGCAACAAGAACAGGAAAGCTCAGGAGGGGGAGCCCAGCTAAGCAGCCCTGGTCATGGCCCATGTGTGAAGGCAACTCTGATCTGCCTGCACAAACCATCCTGGCTTCCCATACTTGTGTTTTTTGAGTCCTCCCACTTTTAAATCTGACATGTAACATTTGCTGCACCTGTCTATGCCAGATACATAGTATGCACACAGTGGATCCAACCCACATATCAGCAAATCTGCAGTGTGCTGGCAGCTGCTGTTGGGGCCTGCCTTTCCAATTGGGAGCCAGATGCTTTTGTCTGTGCACTTGTGCCTTAACATGGCATTGGAGCCAATGTGCTGAGGGTTGTTTCTACTGTGTGAAGAAATTTGTGGTGGAGCCACTTTTCCCTTGAGTTGGTTATGAGACTGTTTCCTCAGATGGCTCAGAAGCCAAAGATCAGAAGGCAGTTTCTTTGTTTGTCCTTACCAGCTCCTGCCACACAGAGCTCAGCTAAAGAGGCTCTTAATTTCGATTTTCCTCAGAGACACATTCCCTGGTTTCTTCCCAGACCACAGGATCGAATAATCTTTTGTTCCTTTGTTTCACAGATTATCCAATCTTTTCTGCTTTTTCTTTCATATATTTCCAACGTGCACTGAATGTTGGCCATAGTTGGTTGTTCTCTCACATGTGTCTTGTATGTCTGCTCTGCTACAGGCATTGACTTGCTCCTGTGTTTGGAATGGAGACTGCTGTTGTTTGTATGGTCTAGCTACGTGGAGATCCCCTATGGAACTATCTTAAATAAGGGATGACATTTAGTCAAATACAAAGCCATGTAAAGTAAAAAAAGGCAAGTTATTTGAAAATGGGGGGAACAAGAGGCTGGAAAGCAGCACTGTGGAAAGGGACCTGGGGGTCCTGGTCGATGGCAAGTTGAATCTGAGTCAGCAGTGCCCTGGCAGCCAGGAGAGCCAACCCTGTCCTGGGGGCATCAGGCACAGCATCGCCAGCCGGGCAAGGGAGGGAATTGTCCTGCTCTGCTCTGCACTGGGGCGGCCTCCCCTCGAGTGCTGGGGGCAGTGTTGGGCCCCATACGAGGAGTGACTGAGGTCACTTGGTTTGTTCTGCCTGGAGGAGACTGAGGGAGGACCTTATCACAGTCTTCAACATCCTCATGAGGGGAAGTGGAGGGGCAAGTACCAATCTGTTCTCTCTCGTGACCAGTGACAGGACCCAAGGGAATGGCATGAAGCTGTGTCAGAGGAGGTTTAGGTTGGATATAGGAAAAGGTTCTTCACCCAGAGAGTGGTTGTGCACTGGAACAGGCTCCTCGTGGAAGTGGTCACAGCACCAAGACTGCCAGAGTTTAAGAAGCATTTGGACAACAGTCTAAGGCACACGATGTGATTCTTGGGCAACAGTCTAAGGCACATGATGTGATTTTTGGGCTTGCCCTGTGCAAAACCAGGAGCTGGACTCACTGGTCCTTGTGGGTCCCTTCCAACTCAGCATATTCTATGATTCTATGATTCTAAATGTTTGCTCACAACTGTCTCAGACTGCTCACCCACAGTTAAAAGGAACTTTGTCACTTTGATCCCCATGTTCTGTTTCACATAGAGGGATGACAATCCTACACTTCACTAGAATAGAAAGATGAAGAATATGTGAACCTCCCAGATATTATAATAGTGAGAAGCATAGAAAAGCCTAGGAAGAAGCTGAGGGTTTTTCCTCTGATAATGGGACTTGGGTCAGGTGAACATTTGATGAAGAAAAACTCAGTTCCACCATGATTTTTTTCTTTCTTTTCCTGCCAAACATTCAGCCCATCTCCTGATATTGTGAGACATGGGGGAATGGTTATGGTAGAAGGAATCACGCCACCTCCACCATATTACAGCAGAAGAGATCCCCTATTCACCAGGGAGAATCTACTGTCGGAATCTCCAGTTGGTTTAAGTTCACACTCTGCATGCATAAGCAGAGCAAACTTGGCAGGCTGAACAGTCTGTTCCTTAGGAATATTGACAGATGAATATAAACTCAATTACCTTGCTTTTTCATTCCGGTTGGGTTACTTGTGCTGTGTAACTAAGTACATCAGCATCTGGAGTCACTCTGAACAACAGGAGGAAACATTTTCTGGTGTTGAAACTAGAATTTTGTACAGCATTTATAACTTGCAAAAAGTCCAGAGGCTGGCTGTGTTTGTTTCCCACCATCCTGAAAAAAACCAAACAAACCAAAACCAAGGCAGAACGGTCACCATTGCCAAGGGCTGGGGTTTCTTCTTTTGGTGTAGCTAAAAGGCTGATAGCCATTTTGCCTATGAGCCTGCACAACTGAAAGATGTAAAACCAGCTCCTGAATTTTCCTTACCATTCTCCCCACCACCACCATCTTCACTATGCATTGACCTGCCTCATTTCTGAAAGCTGAAAACACAAAAGTGAACATTAGTTAACAAGGTACGCACCCGGGGGTGGTAAACAAAACTGCTCTCCATGCCTGTGAGCTCTCAGAGGGAAACTGCTGTAGGAAAACAAATCTTGGCACAGTAAGAACAGGTCTGCCTGGGGTGAGGGGGTGTGTGCAGAGAATGGGAAGAATATTTTCATTTTTCTGATTTCATAATTAGGGAATGATGAGGTACAAAATCTTTCCTAAATCTGTCCCTCCAGTTAGAAAATGCATATTTGCCTTATCTTTGTTTTCATTGTAGCTAGAAGCAGAAATTGATGCTAATCTGATTCCTTACTCCTCTGTAGTTTGGGACATTTCAAATACATATTTTTTGTCCTGAGACTTTGTCTCAAATGGAGACAATTGAGACTTTGTCTTGGACTAAGAGAATCAAGACTTTGTCTAAAATGCAATAATATGGTGCATGCTAAACAAAACAACTCTTTGTGTATCATTGTTATCAAAACATTGTAGCAGCAGGAAATAGCTAGACACGGACTTTCCTTTGCTAGTTAACTGCTACTATAGATCTGTTAAAGTTCAACTCATCATACATTTAAATCCTATTACAGTAGCTGAATGCTTTGACAAAGAATGAAACAGCCTGTAAGACAGTTCTTTAAAAAATAGTGGTGCATATATTAAATCAGTATGTTCTCACCTTACTGCGTCCTTCATACAGTCCACACTTCTCTGAACGTGACTTTCACTCGCGCGCCCAGGCGTGACCTCCTCCCACCTGCCCAGTGGAGCATCACCAGCCAGCAGGCAGGACCCCCCCGGCAATCCGTCCCCCTCGGGAGCTGCACGTCAGGGTCAGGTCTGCTCCTTCGGCACCGGTCAGCAGAGCAGGGCTCAGCCCCAGTCTCTCGGGAGCTGCGGGGAGTCGTTGGTCAGAAGAAACCCCACACAGTTTAATGCCCGTGGCAGGGTCTGCTCTCTCTTTCGGTGCTCTCCCCTCCACAGGGCTACGGTCTGAAACAAAAGCAAGCTCTATAAAAACAGATCTCCCTAGGCATGCATTCAGGGATGGATTTTCTTTTCTTCTTCTGGTGCTCAAATCAGGGAAAGGACTAACTCCTCTGAAGATAATGGAGCCAAACCAACACAAGTCAAAGGAGAATCAGACTGTAGCTCTAAGAAACACCTATTCCTATTACTTCCTAGGGTTTTTTTTTTTTTGATGCAAATATATAAATCTTTGTATTAGCTGACTTCAAAGATCATAAAGCCCGAATTGTATGTGCCGACTACTGATGCAGTGTGCTGCTGATGCATAAAACACGCATAGATAGTACACAGATACTCAGGCTGGGCTTAAATTTAGCTTCAACCACACAAAAGATATCTTTATAACTGAGAATGATGGGAAGAAAGATCTCATTCCAGACCAGATGAACAACTCATTTTTTCACTGATCCTGGATTTGGCTGACCTGACTTAAATGTGACCTAAGACATTTCTTAGTTCTTTTGAAATTACATCAACATACTTGAGCTGGAGATGCCACAGTTAGAAAAAAAAATATAAGGGGATTCTATTTTTAAATTTTTGCTGTTCCTTTTTAAAATAGATCAGTGAAGCATAACTTTTCCTATAGCTGTAATTTTTCAGGCTAAGCAAACTCCAGTAATTTCAAAAGCAGTGGGAACAAGGGGTCACTTGGGGCCAGCCAGAAAAAAAAAGTTAACACTTTGCTCTTTTCCAGTACAAGTTTTTGTCATGTTATTATGGTTGAAAAGAGTCACCTTATAAATGAAAAAGTAAGCTTTTCCTTGCAAGAAAATACAAACTGAAAAAAATATGTAGCAATAGTGATTTCAGAGCTGTATGAGAGCATTAATGAGGGAAGAGAAACAACAAGGGGAGTTCAGCTGTGTATTTTCTCAATACCTATCACTAGAGCAGGACTAGATTTTGCTAAATGACATCTGTCACTAGACAGCTGCTGTCATCAGGAGACTACCAGGAGCTACAAACACCTTTCAGCTGCAGGAGGCTATCAGCCATGGCAGTGTACAAGCTTTTCATGACATTGCCTTCAGTGGTGAGAGCTCCAAAGCCTTTCCCAAATAATATTGCCGAAAGTTTTCAGTTTAAAGGGGAAGAAAGCCATGTTACAGCAGCATGACCTGAGTCTCATGAAAACTTAACATGAGTAGTATGGAGCCTTTTTTCATAATTGTTTTGTATCAGACAGCTAGACTTTCATGAGCTGGTGTGTTGGGTGATTTTTAGATGTTACATTGTACACAAATATTCAAATAAACCTGAAACACTGAAAAACCCAAGCACAGGTAGATAGGCTGTTCTTGCCAGTAAGGTGTGTTTAGCAAAAGGATGGACTCCCCCCAGCCCAAATTCACACCTCTGAACATTGGCCATCTCTCAGATAAAATCCCTTGGAGTAAAACTCCATCTTTTCTTAACCTGCCCATTGTAGCTCAAGTTTGCTGATTTCAACTGGGGCTCCACTCACATTTATATAAAAGTTATTTGCCATCCTCCTGGCAAGTCGTAGAGTAGATGATTCTTTTCCCCCACTACTTTTCAGGTATGGGAATGGGGTTAAAAAACCTATTGGTTTCCCAAGTGGCTTCCAACAGGGTAATGATAGTTTGGCACTGGAAAGGCTTGGCCTCTGTAGTTTGAGAACCAAATTGGGGAAGCTAGGATAAATGTTCAGGCTTTGAAAACACCAGCTATCTTCTGTTTGTTTGTATCTACATCTACATTGGCATAAACAGCTCTCAGCAGAAGAAAATGCAATTTGTTTAAGTATTTCAGCCAAAGGACAGCAATTATAACAATAAGGCACTCCTTTCCCTACCTTCAAAGCACTTGCTAGTGTCAACAACTAGGATCTGAGACCAAGTCCCAAGGCTTAAATGTCTCCTAACTGAGGCAGCTTGACACTTAAGAGATCTACTATTATGCATTAGACATTGTGAAATGTTACAAACACTTTCAAGTTAGAGCTTTTTTTTTGTTCCATTGACTATGGAATAGACACACTGCAAAGATGTCACACTGCAATGATGCTGTAGACTCCTCCTTGAGAAATGAGCTGCTCCATGCTGTAACAGCAGAGTGTGATCAGTGGATAGATCCAGTGGATCAATGAATCTTTAGTCACAAGCCATCCATGCAGTTCAGTAGCACTCTCTGAAACATCCATAGCTCCTCACTTACCAGGAATTGTATTGCCTTAATAAATCACATTAAAAATCTTTAATGGTATTTTAACTTTAACAGCACTGAGTATGCATTGTTTCTAGGAAAAAAAAAACCCAAAAAACCAAAACCAGATGTAAGGATTTGAAGTAAAAAAACCTTGGTGGTCTGGAAGTGTATACCAGGAAGAAACACCCTGTAGCCACAACTTACAGTAGCTTCTGATGTTGGCATTGACAAAACATAAGGGAGCCTTTTCCATTGTAACAAAGATTTCCATGAGTTGATCAGAACATCCAGAACTCTTTGACCAAAAGTCTCTTTTATATAAAAAAGTCTGCCATATATAAGCTATTATAAAGAATAATTTTTAAGGGCTCATTCGAATATAAATTTCTTTCATGAAAAAAAATTTCTGCTTCTAAAGAAATTTCATACAGTTTCTCTATAAGTAGAGATTGAATAGTGTAATGTAAAGGTTAATTGTTCGTTGTGTGTCTGTTACTGAAAAAATTCTCCTGCTAAAAGAGAAAAAAAAAAAAGCCTTCATCCTTTTTTTCTTCATTTTACTTTTCAAGTTTTTCATTTTTGCATTTTGTTTCTAAAAAGCAGCCTAAATATTGTGCCAAAATCACCCTTGTGAATGACCCAAATTGGTGCGATCAAGTGGCTCAATGCAGACTGTGTTCAAAGACAGCAGATGCATGCTACATGGAACACTTTCCTGAAAATCTAGTCACTTCAGGCAATGGCTATTTTGAATTTTATAACCTAAATAGTGCCAGACCACTAGTCAGATGAGAAATATGCAAAGAAAAAAAGCTGAAGATATTTTAAGGAGCTGTAGTGTGGGGACACAGTGAATTTGGCTTTAGGACTTCCAGTATCAGATCAGAAGTTGGCAGTCACATACTGTAAAACATTTTGGAAAAAAAAAGTCATGCTTTTAGCTGAATTCTGTTTGAAACAATCTTAACTCTGTGCAGGTGGCACTTGGGTTTGTATTGATACTGTCAGAACAAATGTCATCGACCAGTCCTCAGCTTCTTGTCATTTTATCATCTCCAGGTTGCTGTTGCCAGTCATGGTGTCCTTTGAGATTCAAGTTAGAATCTAATAATCTCTAATCTCTGTATTGCAGCCATTTCCATAATTTGCCTCAGATCCCTTGCACATTCTTTTAACCTCTTCTTTTGCATTCACCCTTTGCCTCCATCCTCATATGCTGAAGAAGGTGAAGAAACTCAAGATGATCACAGGGACAGATACGGGTTTCTATCCGTAAAGAAGCACACTATAAGTCACATGCACCATTTATTTCCCTAGCCCTGTCTGCCAAAATCCAGCCTGGTCCCAGGTTGTCAGCATACATTGTGATAAAGTTTACAATGCTATTTCTATGTGGATATCACAGGGTAGACACCAAAGAGAACTGGAGCAGTGCAGGGACAGAACTTTGAAGTGTGACTACAAGAACTCTAGTGACAGGAACAGATGACTTCATGCAATAGGGTGCTTCTGGTTCCTGAGGTGACCAGCTTATCCAAAGAAAGTGGGTACAATGAGGCAGTTTCAAGCTGAAACTTTGAGCCTAAATGCTCTCTTATCAGGAAAAAAAAAAAATTCAAGGGTTGTGAGGGACTGTCCTAGGGGATGCAGCCAAAGGGTAGATGGGTAGATGGGCAATGCCTTCTCTGTCCTTGGGTGTTGTTTACAGGAGAATGTCAAAATAAAAAAAATAAATGACTGGCCTCTGGCCCAAGTAAAGAAGCCGGTTTGAGAGCTCTTTTCTGCTTGCATTTTTTTGTTTATTTGCTTTATTTCTTTTGTGGGGTGCTCCGGTTTTCTGGGCACATCTCCAGGGGCTGTGTGGTTTGCCAAGCAGCAGCTTTGCATTCTCAGGCAGGCAACATCCTGGTTCCACCCTATCCTGAATGGGGTGTGCTCACACACCCTCATCTACCGTCAAGAACACTTTATTTCAGACAGATGTTTGGTGAAGAGAAGTTAGACTAAATCTGCATTTCTCCCATGAACTGGCCTTATTTAGTGTACCAGCACCTATAAATATGAGCTGTAGCTTGACATAGCAGCATTGTATCCTTTGGAGAGATCCCAGAAAAAGAGATACTCCCCCAGACGTGCACAGGCTCTTTCCACAGTCAGATTCACAATGTCTCCTCAGGCATCATTTGCTGTTGGTGCACTGTGGCATAGTTTAACTTGAGTGACAAGGGACTTCAACTGATTAGAAATTACATGGATCACTGTCACATTCTCCAGCAGGGCAGAGATTTCACCTGTGGACCATCGCCCACAGACATTTACTGCCTCCAGGGCTGGCCCAGACCGGGAAGGAAAAAACCAGAGATGCAAGGTCTAAACAGAAAGGAAAATGGTTACTTCTCTGTGTAGTAGAGAAAATAAGAACTGCTTAAATTTTACAATACTGCCCCGGAACAGGGATGTATAATTCAAGCGAAGGATGATAAATCCGCAGGTGTAAAAGCCAGGGAGCAGGAGAAGGCAGCTGGGGCGACAAGGGGAGGGCTCAGCCCAGCAAACACGCACCCCGCCCCAGCGCAGAGCTCTGTTCCCGGGCAGCCATGGGCAGCGGCCGGCTCGCTCCCGCAGCCCCCGCTCCCGAGGAGGGGAGAGAGCAACCAGCATGTCCAGGGGAGCGACACTCACTCCGGTGAGTGCCACGGGCCCCTCACCCGCCGCCCCGGGCACTGGGCGCCAGGCGGCCGCGGGCCGGGCCCGGCTCGCCGCGCTCTCTGGGCCGCTGGGCGGCACTGCGGCAGCGCGGGCCCGGCCCCGCGGCCTGAGGGGACTTGTTTGCTCGCGAGACACCGGCGCTTGTGGGAAGCTGAGGAAATTATATATATATATTTATACACTTTCAAAAAAAAAAAAAGTTTTAGGCGCAGAGGGAAGGTTCCGTGGGAGGATGACGTCCGTGGCGCTACTTGCGTACGGCAGCGAACCCCCGTGGCCCTGTCCCTTTTCTCCCCGAGAGCCCGGGCTGCCGCCGATGGATTCCTCCGGCTCCCGAGGGTCCCCCTCGCAGCGCTGGAAACACGTTCCGATGTGTCTCCCACACTGAGGCAGCGGCGATGCTGGAGGGTTTGTCGGGATTTCCACGGGAAGGACAGAGTGACAGGCAGCACGCAGACAGGAGAGACGGCTGCCGGGTAGCACCACAGAAGGGCAAGGACGCCGCGGAGATGAACAGCAGCATAGATACAGATAATAAACATTTCAGGAGAAGGTTTCTCTAAAATGGTAGTAACAAAGGGATTTTAATAATGTATTAATTGCTATATAGGGACAGTATATAAGTGGTACCAGTGACGTAGGAAGGGGTGAAGCTTCAACCAACATAACTGTGCTCTAGTAGGAAACACTTCAACGGGATTTCTTAAGACTCTGCCTCAGTTTTTACTCAAGTTTGCCCGGGATTTTTGCCTATGCACAATATAAACTGAACAAAGATTTGCGATGGACCTGTTTTGGGAATTTCAATGAATACCTCAGTTCTGCATCTGGGAGAAAAAGCAAGTGGCGTCACTGCTGTGGAGGAAGAGTACGTATGTCAAAAGGCTGAGAAAAACAGCCACTGGTACCAGACATCCTAACATCAGAAAATGTGTCAGCACCCCAGAACTTCCTAAGATCCGGCAGAAGCTTCTCATTAAAACTCACTTTCAGAAGACCTGGAAGTCTAGGGGATCTCCAGAGGGTCGAAAAAAGTTCATGCTGAAACAGTATTTTGAAAGATACACAGAACAACCCTGGCAATTCAGGCAGTGAACTTCTGTCCAGCCCTGACATTGCCTGGATTCTTCTGGCTGTAGTGAACTTCTTTCCAGCCCTGACATTGCCTGGATTCTTGTGGCTGTGGGCCTGATGGAAGTCCATAGCCTGAAATGTGTGTGCCCAAAATGACCGTGTTAATAAATACCAAGATAAAAGGAATTATGTTATTTATACTAAGTGACATGGATTTACAGAAAGCAGATTTTGCTGAGATAATATGTTACCTTTCTCAGAAGAGTAAGACTTATTTTCATATAAAACTGCTAGGTGCATGAGGCTGTAGTTTTGTGCAGCTCTTTGATGGAGAGGTTATAGCATATCAACATATCAGTTCACAATCCAGTGGTTAACTCTATCAGTAGTCTTAATGCTAAACAATCGTTTTCCAGTATCATTCCTTGTTCAGGGCTGTTAACTAGTGAAGCTCCACCTAGATTGTCTCCTGGTTATTTTCCATTTTGATCTGTGCTACAGAAAAAACCATAAACTCATCATATGGCAACAGACCAGAGGAACAAAAACGAAAATAGGCCACTGATGTAATCAGATGGTAAACAAAAAGCAAGGATATAATATACTACCTTATTACAGGTAAACATGAATCTATATATCTAAGAACAGAGAATGAAGGCCACAAAATTAAGATGGGAAACTATACTTCGAAGCAGTGGCTCTGGAAAAGACTCACAAAAGAGGGACACAGCGACTGAACAGAAACTCCCACTGAAAGAGGACCTAGAGGAGTAAGGAAATGTTTAGATGTGCAGGCAAGGGAGTTCTTGAGTTGGGCTAAGGAAGATTTTGAGATTTGGCACTAATCTTACCATTATGCTGAAATGTTTGGTCTAGTTCCCCTATGCTTGGGTCTGGGAGGATGTTGTCACATTAGTGAGGGGAGAGGTCAGTGCCATTTTGCTGTGTTAGACCCAAAGCGCATGTTAAGGAGCTCCTAGTGGTCCAGGGACTTCTCTTATAGACAAGAAAAGAGTGTAATGCAGCAAACAGAATGCTGAAATTTGTGAATGCAAAGCTTTTTCTGTCTGAAAGATTTATTTCTGATTGTTATCAAGTATAACTTTCCTGGAACTGAAACCATTCAATACAACTGAATTTTTCTCCTAGATGGAAATAAATACCTTTGAGGTCAAGGTTTCCAGCTTCTGCCTATGACTGGGAACAAAATTATGTCCCATAGGATACTTATCTGAAATCTGATACAAGTGTATCAGAAAAGGAAAACCTTATATACTTCTGAGGATAAATATAAAACTATTTCTTTTATTAGACTTCTGAAAACAGCAAATTAAATCATAGAATCATAGAATCATTAAGGTTGGAAAAGACCACTAAGTTCATTTGATAAAACCATCAATGCAGCACTTTCAAGTCTGCCATCATTCTTTTTGCAAGGGTTTCCTCAACCTCAAGCACCCTTTCCTCGGCCCTCATATTTTGCTGTTGGACTGCTTTTGCATAGAGCAGCCAATGTCAACACTTACCTGTGTCCCTGTGTGAGGATTTATGTATATGCAAGTTGCCTGCATCTTAACTCCTCACCACTGTGTTATTTCTTTTATTTTAGTTACAGTAGCACAGCGCATGGAACTAGGAAGTTAAAAGTACCTAAAAATGTCCATTCTTTTTTACTGAGTCACTATGCAGTTGCTTACTGACGATAGAAAAAGGGGACAACGGGAGAGCACCTGCTCCAACCCCCTGCTCAGGACAGGGCCGATTCAACACATGCTATTCTGTGTCTTTTCCAGTCAGTTGTAAATATGCCAAGGTAGGAGATTCCCCAGTCCCTCTGGGCAACCAGTGCTTGAAAGGGTTTTTTCCCCCCTAATGTTGTGATGGAATTTCCATTCTTGTTCCCTGATAGGCAAGTAAGTGTCAACTGGTGTTTACAGGGGAGGGCAGTATGCTTGATGGTGATGCGATGAAGGACAAACGCAGGGAGGTGGCATTTACATTCTTCAGCTTGCTTTTGGTCTTACTGGTTGCTCAGCAACTCGTCTCCAGTGAAACCAGATAAGATTTGAGTAGCAACATTGTTCTCCCAGTCAGCGGGCAGTTAAACGACCAGGTAGTTGACCAAAGTGTTTGATGAAGTCAAAGCGGATTCTGTTTCGACCAGTACTTTAATGATCATTATGTTTACCTGCCTCCATTTCGTGTCCATCTTCTCATGCCAGTTTTAGTGATTTCTGGTTCCCTCTCTAGTTGCATCTCTTGAAGGATTTTATCAACTATTCCCAATATCTGTCTGTTTTCAGCTCTGACTTGCTGACAGCACTGGACTCCATCCTTGAGTCTTCACCTCACAAGTGATCTGCTTTTTCTCCTACCCTCAACTTAAATTGGAATTGAAAAGTTCAAAGTCTCGCGATTTTCAAGTTTACTTTTGCATAATGTTCATGTTCCTGGTGCTGGTGATTACAACAGATGTAGACAGCACCTGAGCACCAAGAGTATAGTGTCTGGCAACACTAAAAGTTCCCACCACAGCTGGAGCCACCATCTGTAAGACATCACACAGCTCATTTGGTACTTTAGGAAAAGTGTTACTCTCAGGCGGTCTCTTGAGGGGGTTCCTGCTGAGACAAACAACAATATGCCTTATTTTAATTTGGGGGTGTCAAAACCCAAGAGGAATCTTTGGACTTTCAACTACGAAACGTTACATAAAACTGAACTTATTTATGAGGAAAAACCTTCCTCACAGGCTAGGGAAAATAAAATAAACAAACAAACAAATAAACCCCAAAAGCAAACAAGACAAAAACAAATGCGCAATCAACTAACCAGCCAGGAAGCAAAGGAGGGTAGGAATACCATCTAAATTCATAGATTGCTACATGTCATGAGTGAACATACTAAGAGACTTAAATGGCTTTTTGCTAATTCAGATGAACAAAAACTCTTTTAAACAAACTGGAAAACCCAGAGGAATTTGTTTTGCATAACCTGGATCTGTTCTTTCTCTGGAGCTGCTGGAACACAGGCCATTCTATACAATAAACACAGAATAAGGGAAATGAATAGAGATTAAACCACAGCATTAATAAGTTCATGTTTTGTAGCCCTCAGGATTTTCTTGCTCTTTTTGGCTGACTGGACAGCAGCTGTTTTTGGAACTGTTTCTAACCAGCAGAGCAAGCAGGCAGGTTTCCTTCCCTGCAGACAGCAATCACAATCCTGTCTGTTTCACTGTCAGGAGGTACCAAGAAACCGGTACAAAAAAGCAATATGTAAATAAAACATGACCTGAAACTACACGTTGCAGTCATGAGGATCCAAACATGTCTGAGCTGGGACTGAGGGCCATAGATTGGCTGCTGTGCACTCCAGGGCAAAGCCATGCAGGGAATTAGTGCAGCAGCCTTTCCTGCTGGCCACATACAAATGTGTGGGCCAAACCCACATACAAATCCCATCCCAGATTGCTTTCAAAATGCTAGTAGAGACTCTCCACCAATTCCCTTTCACTGATGCCACGAGAAGACCCACAGAAATCCAAAAGCTGTACAGCAAGTTGTTAGCAAAGGTAACTAACTCACTGTGCATTTTGTAGTACTGTGTGCTTGAGAGATGGTAATATAGTAAAAGACAGAAAGTGACACTAATTTGATGACACAGCTGATTTCCCTGAGACAAAGATTAATCTAGCTCAAGTAGCTTTAAATCAAGTAGCTTTGTGAGACATTAACCTTAATTAATCTCCCATGAAAGTTACATACAGAAAGAGAAAGAAAAAGAAGGCGGGTAGCTGGACAAAAGTATTTGTCATTAATGCATTGTAATTCACATACTAATTTATTTTTGCAGAGAGGTTTGTAGCCATACAGATACTGCAGCATTTAACTTGATTTGTTTTCTTTTTCTCTTTTGTTTGCAAAACAGGATAAACAGCTGGGAGATGAGTAACTAAAGTATTCTGTGTCTGCACACCTGCAGAGTGCAGGTTAAGACACCTCGATGTCAAGACCCTGGAAGCTGCCCAAGGAGAGGGATGGTGGGTATCAGACATGTTTCTGAAGGTCTGTGGGAAACCTTCACTGTGGAAAACGCAGCTGCTGGCGGGTCACACCCCATGGCACACACCCATTTTTCTTTCTGTGCTTCAAGAGAATTGAGCCAAGCCCTCTCTGCATTCACATATCTCTAAATTCTTCTGGAGATTTTATAAATATGGGAGTAGATATCTGTGTAGGCTTAGATGTTTGCCTCCACAAGACTAAGACAGCATTTGAGCCAGCTAAGATACAGTGAATGCTGGACCAAGTTCCCTAACCAGCTAAGCTTTTCATTAGCATAAAGTCTGGTCTACCATGATGTGTGTGGACCCAGTAGGAAAACTGGGAGAGGAGTGAGTTACTGTTACTTCTGGCAGCTATACAGGCCCAGGGATTTTACCATAGGCTGCTTTAAGTATGATTTTTTTCTGTGTAAAGGGAACAATGACATACCTGAGAATGGTTAGGGCTTGTGCAGTCTTATACACCTCACCTTAAAAGTATTTTCCATTTGTAAGAGCCCCAAAAGCTCAAACACATCTGTGACTTTCTGGCAAAAACAAAACAAAGTCACAAACCAAGATGAAAATTTAGTGCCCTAGATAGATAAACCTGCATAGATTATAGGTAGTGGAAAACACTAAAAATTCCTTGCTCTACAAATATTACACTTAAGCCATGGGTGACATTCCACTAAAGACATGGGTGCTGTAATTGTGAGATGACTGTTTTTCACCTCTAAAATTACCAATTTCCATGTCTTGACTCCTGTATGGATTCAGGGCCATTTTCTCTGCTATTGTTAATATACTTGTAGTTCATAAGCAGCACCTCTTACGCAGTACAAATATCTATTTAAGAAAAGGGCAGCAAAAATAAAGTAGCACAGGAACTAATTGCGATTTCCCAGCTGGATTCAGAATAAATATCCCAATAAACATCAACCAACACTAACCAGGCCAGGTTAGATGGAGCTCTGAGCAGTCTGGTCTAGTGGAAGTTGTCCCTGCCCATGGCAGGGTGTTGGAACTAGATGACCTTTAATGTCCCTTTCAACCCAAACTGTTCTATGATTCAACCCAAACTGTTCTATGATTCTATACAAACTTTGATGAGAGTCACTTCTCTTACTGGTAACAACTACAGGAAACCTTGCAAATTTGGAATTTAAAAAACTAACCACTGAGCTTTACTCTTCAAACCGTGTCAGTGCCATGAAAACACCCCACCTCTGTAAGCTCTAAAAGTAAATGCTTATATGCAACTGCAACTTATCTTTTTGCTGTATATGACTAATTAGCCAGGGGACTCGCAGCCAGCCTGTGAGTGGTTCTGTTGTGCAAGTCGAATGGTGAACAACAGGGAGAATTTTTTTTATATCCCTGTGGCAAATGATCAGGTGACCACAAGGAGACGGTGCACGTTCACCCAGTATTGGTGGTGTATAGGTGTGTAGTCTAACCTAGGTCCCTAAACTCCCTCAAAAGTCAATGAGAACGAGAGAAGAGGGATTGCCTTTTGAAGGTGCTCATTTAAGAATGGGATGAAACTGCCAAGTCATTGCCAGTCAATATATAAAGATAGATTAGATCTCAAGTTTTGTACCTCTAAAAGTTAGGCAAGACTGCCTCCTCTGTAAGTAAGCCCTGTTTAAAAGGATTATTTCACTCTAGGCTATAAAATAATTTGATTAGATTATATGTTTGGCAATGGAGATGTGTCAATGAGGGGTAATGGATCTAAGTTTCAGTAGTGTCTCTGAAGGAGCAACCCATGGTGAAAAATCCAGAGTAGACCTGAGTATTTTATAGAAGAGTCAGTATTATGCATACCTTTTCCATTTTGTTGAGTTTGTTTTTCATACGGTCTTGCACTTTGAAAACATTTAAACAATATGTAGTATTCCTTTTTATTACATACAATTAGCTAAGTAGCCTTGGCAAAATTCCTTTTTTTAAAAATAATATTTCCTGATGAAGAAAAGACTAATCTATATCTAGATGTCCTGGGGGGGGAAAAAGAGTCCTTGATCTATGGGCCTCAGGATTATACTAACCATGCATTCAAAGATACATGGAAATTCTTTATAATGTAGTTAAAGTGAACAAATCCAACTACAATCTGAAAACATTTCTTGAGTAATTTCAAGCAGTCACCATGCTTTTAATTTCCCTTTTAAAAATGATAACATTTTGTTGTATAGTAAAAAATCTGTCTGTATCTTCTCACTGAAAGAGGTCAAAATGGATTGTGCTAATCCCATGGTGTATGAAACCCAGGCTCAATCCAAAAACCTGAATTCACACTGTGTGATTCGTTTTACTCAGCTATATTCTAAAGTAATGCACAGATTAGCTAATAAAAGAAGTGATTCCTTGATCATTAGCCAATAAAAATGATTCACTGAAAGATCAGTGAATTCTGAAAGTGAAATATGAAATTAAAATTTGTGCAAGTAAAAAGAAAACATAAAAACTAATATAGACAGTCAGCTTTGACAAGTGCTCACTTACAGAGTTGTCCTTAACTGAGAACATACTTTTTTGCAATACATGTGGTAGTACCAAAAAGGGGTAGTCCTTTTCCACTGCCTTATCTGAAACAAAATTATTTAGAAAATTATGAAGAGAAACACTGTTACAGCCTCTCTCATGTAGTGCATTTTCCCTTTAGCTGGCATCCAGGCTGCTGTTAAGGACAGGCTTCCTAGCAAAGGAAGTGGCATCCTGCCGTGTCTTGCATGATGGATGGTGTACAGTTACCAATCTCTAAACAAGAGCTGACACTGCAATACCAAGTGTTTTATAAAAGCTTCTAAAAAATGGAGACTCTGTTATAGTTTCTAGAGTCGGGGTGACTGAGTTCCAAGTGATAAACTCCAGGACTTTTCTACAACCATCCTTTTCTTTTTGCGAAATGATTATCTCATTAACAGTGGTCATTCTGCAAAATCCTATCAAAATCAAAAAGGAATAGAAAGTATATACCTGTCACTGACTATGTACTACTGCTAAATTTCCAGAAAAGTCTGATGATGAGTTGCTCAATTTTTATGGAGTGACTAACGGAAAGATAGAGCAAGTACGTCCTTACTAGTTGTAAGAAACACTCTTGTCTCTTTCATCTTACTGTTCACTATCAATTTTTTTTTTTTGTAGGAGGTGTGCTAAATATTCACGCTAAAAACACTGATGCCAAAATACGGATTTTAAAAACACGTCCATAAACTAATAGCAATAGGGAAGCCTAGATTTGATGACTTAGGATTGGAATCACAGCAGTGTCTGAGCATCAGATTTGAATTCAGTTTAGCTCTGCCCTCAGACTGTCTGCATTAAAAACATTTAATTATATGTACTTTGACTCCCCATCTCCATCTCATGCTTTCTGTTTCATCCTATCGACCTGTTTCACCCATTTAGAATAAATGTTTTAGGGGAAGAGCTCATTTCATAGATGCCTTGATGTTAAACAGACCAAATAGTATTGGTCCTAATCCTAATTATAATATTACAACTAGGGAAAGGATAATTCACATCACAATAATAAAGGGGTAAAGTATAATTAATCTTAAAAGATCACTGGTGATTCATACAGAAGGACAGAAGTTATTTAGAAGATTCAAGCCGGAATTATCCATCAGGATGGTGGAATTCACTTTAGCCCCAAAAAAGAAATCAAAGCAAAGTCTGCAATCAGATTTTAACAATGACAACACCTGAATTCTGTAGAATTCAGACACTTCATTCAGGCAAAATTTAATACCAAAGGTTTGGTAGGCTGGATCAACTAAAACATTGATACTAATGTTTCTAGGACAGAAATTACTGGGTTTAGTACGTATGAAATCAATAGTTCATGAATAATAAGAAATTAAAGCAGGGAGTTCTCTTGTGTTAACATTTGTTTATTTCTTTATGTTCTTTGAAACCTAATTCCTGAGGCTGGATACATCAGATTATCAGTGAATATTTAAATGTAACAGGCATGACAACAATAAACACAAGCTGCAGTTCAGAGAATGATCTAAGATGAACTTAAAACCTTTGCTTGCAGGATTGAAAAAAGAGGTTGAAATCTGTTGGAAGTTTGCCTTTATGGCTTGGAAGAGGGGAATGGGCTTTCAGAGCACTATGTCATAAAGGACCTTATCCCTATTGCTCTCAAACCCAGCAAATATGAAGAAAGTGAAGAGACTTTCATTTAAATGCAGAGTGAAATGCAATACACAATGAAGGCTCAGGTCTGAATGATACCTATCAACTTCTGCAGTTCCACTGGGCAGTGGCCCATCAGTCTTTGCACGAAGTGTAGTGCCATATAGTGTTCTCATACAGTAGTCCTTTACAACAGAATAAAGGTGATGGTATCTTGCCTTGTAAGTATGAAAATGGCCAAAACGCAACCCATGATTGACAATTTTCTTCTATGTTGCCTAGTCAGCAATCAGAAAATGCTGTTTGCTAAACAAGGTGCTTTTTTTGATTCTGCCTCTTTACCTCAGTATTAATTGACCTTGATTCCCAAAGTGAGTCTCAAATTGCTGTGCAACTGCATGTCTGCTGTCAATAATTCTTAATGATTGACTCCAATTTCTCACTGCTTGAAGTTGCGCTTTCTTGTTCCCTCAAATGTCCTTTTGTTCTTTATGCCGTCATGTTCCCCAAACTGTGTGGTCTCTCCTTTATTTCACTCCAGCAGCTGCTTTGGCATTCTGCATCTTCTGTTTCAGATACATGAGTGGCTCTACACATTTGTGTTGTGAATATCATGGCTTCAAACCCTGAAAGACTTTTATGTCCCAAAACGTTCTCGTTACAGATTTTATCCTGCCATCTGATGTGCAATATGGCCCACAGATGGTACAGATGAAACTACCCTACAAGCTGTAAATGTTGATAGTCAAAATAGAAAGTTAGAAGAAAACATAAAATTAATGTCTCTTCCTTTTCAAAAAAGCAAAACAAAAATAAGTCCAAATAGGAAAAGAGTTACTGCATTAAAGCTACCAGAATAATTCTCACTCATTCAGTACATATCTCTAATTAAAATCAATCAGAGATTTCGAGGGAAATCTAGATTGCAATTACTGGGATCAATTTAGATATAATTAAGTAATCTGAGATAGAGTTATCATATGCTATAGCATACTATTACACAGGCACCTTGGTATGCTTCCAAATCTCTCACAAACCTTTAATAGCAATAATAGTTACTATCTAAATCTGTCCAGTCACATAACAACATTATCTCAAAAGAACTGACACTGACATTACTCAATTCCATTATATTTGTGTGTAGTATCAATAGCAGAGTTAACAAACACAGCATAAAAATGTACCACTTAAAACTGGCAAAGTGATGAAGTTTGATCCTAAAGCCTGATTTGGTAAATTCTCTTAAACTCTGATTCAACTAAATTTTTAGCTACCTGTTGTTAAGGGTCATATTATTAGCAACTTTATAAATACAAAGATACCAAGATGTTTAGGCTAATGGAGGTAGTGTGTCTTCAGGTAATCCATGGCTGAAGCCCAGCTCTAAGCAATTCAAGCATGTGAATAGCCTTCTCAAAGCCAACTGATGTAGCTATTCACATAAAATTTGCATGAAATCAGAATCAAAGTAGCCAGTGAAAAACTCAGTTCTAAAGCTTTATTTGGGAGGTGCCTTGGTTTTGAACATTAAATGAACCTAGCCTTTTTCTGCATTAATCACACTCTTGGGCTATAGCCCTGAGCTCCAGAACTTCCTTACATTTATTCTCCTGTCACAGTTGTTCTCATTTCTGGACCAAGCAGCATTATTGCAGTGCCACACTGTTGCTGTGCCATCTGTACTTTCTCCAGGAGGTATGGACAGTTTTTTCCCTTCCACTTTTTGATGGGAAGGATGCTGGAACTTAGTGTTTTAACCAGCAAGTACAAAAGAAAAGGATGTGAGAAAAGTACCAGACTTCTTTTTCTCTATGTCACACTGCAGCAGGTTCCTGTAAAAGAAAATGAACAAACAATACTACCACCTTGTTGTCACTGTGCCTTTTTTTTTCCCTCAGGTGTTGAAGCAGAAAGATAAAACACTACATAGGATTGAGCCCTATGGTCCCAAGAGATGAAAAAGGCTTTTTGAAAAGCTCTCAAGAAGCATGTCCTGTGAAAAGTGAAAAAGGAGATGGTTCGTATGGTTGCTTTATCAATCCAAGGCAAAAGGAAGGAAATGCAAAATAATTTTTTCCCCAGTTCAATGGGTATTTACCCTCAGAGCACCTGGCTATATTTCTAGTCTCCTTCCCATGCTCCCGCTATGTCTGACCTTCATCTTTGCACACACCAAGGATCCAAACCTGCTGCTTCCCCACACATTTGGACCCCATTTACAGCTCTAAATGTTCCAGATCCTTCTGTTTCCAATCTCTCCAACACAATCAGATCCCCTCATCTTTACCCACCTGTTCAATTTAGTATCAGACACAAGTATACTTGGAGTGCCCTTCTGTTCGTCTCCAGCATCCTCCTAGCATGCTAAACCCCTTCAGCTTCTACTTCACCACTCCTGGACCAGCTCCATTGCTAACTAAACCCAAACATAACATGAGGTGATCCTCCCGCCCAAATTTCAGCTCTGCCCATAGGCCTGATCAGTGTGCGCTGCAGGGCTGTCGGCACTTCCAGTGCCATCTTCTCCCCCACCGAACCACGCTGGATATCCGACAGGGTTTTGACGCTTCCTAGCTTGGCTCCTCTCAGTGCAGGGCTTCGCCCCTTCCCTCACAGACTGAAAGCACCCCAGGTCGCTCCGTCCTCACCGAGTCCCGGCCGCTACATCCCGAGCCTCACTGCTCTCCACCTGCCTCCTCCCCTAACTCATGTCCACACCAGCGCCCGTTCCATCACCTCAGTCCCTGACACCACGCTGGCACCCCCTTCCCAGTCCCGCCGCCCTGGGGCACAGCCAGGGCCACCGCCACCGAGCACCCCCGCACCTGAGCGCGGCACTCCCGCGGCCCCCGACCCTTCTCCTCCAGCTGACAGAGCAGGAGGGGCGGCACCTGCGGGTCCGCCCCATTCTCCTCCCCTCGCCTCCCCTCCCCTCCTCCAGCCGAGAGAGAGAGAGAGCGAGAGACCGAGACCCGGAGGGACGGAGACGGTGGCACCGAGGGCGCCGGGCGGGACTGCTTGAGCGCAGTGCTCGGCGTGAAGGGAGGGGGGGGGGGAAATTAGAAAAACAA
>VWZW01006976.1:1987172-2115099 GCA_013397115.1 Edolisoma coerulescens | reverse complement strand
CGCGGGGGCAGCTGATCGGCACGGCTCCTTTGCTCTTGGGAAGTAAAGGTAGAACGGGGAAAAAGCGGCTGGGGTAAAGCCGGCGGCGGCTCCCCGCGGCAGCTGACAGATGCACACAGGAGCCTTTAGGTAGTGCCGGGGTCCGGCCCTTCCCTCCCAGCGCTCCCCAAAATCTCCGAAAGATGAAAACTTTGTGTATACCATAGGATTTCGGCCAACTCAGCGGGTGGGCCCAGCGCTGTTGTTTGTTTAGGCCCCAAGCCTGCAAATATTTATCCATATTCTGAAATTTAGGAATTATCAATGGTTAGATGTGTTTGAAGTGCGGGAGACTCTTTCAGTTACCCCGTGGAAAAATATTTCCCACATCTGCTGCTTGTCAGCATGTTTGCTTTGAATATGCTGAAGATGGGACCTTTTTCGCGTTACTCCATTTGCCTTTCTTTAAATTGGTGCCTCTTCAGACTTTTCCACTGAATGATATTTTAAGTATTATTGAGATAATACTTTATATTCTTCATACTTCATTGATACCTTGTTACAAAGAGCTTTTTAAAAGATGGAAATAAAAAGGATGCTGAGAAGAAAGTGCTGTATCTTATTTCCTGACTAGGAATTACTGAAGCTTTATTTTATTTAATTTATTTTTACAATTAGTACTGTTGTTTGAGAGGTGAAGCAAATAGATGCGTATTTCAGTTGCAGGTATAGTTACATGTATGGTTTCTGAGACAGCTAAAGCTTGCAGCACTTTTAAATACTGTAATGTGCACCTAAGTTTGGGGTTTATTAAGGGATGTGCCCTCTAAAGAGAAACAAGGATGGGTCTTATGTTGATTGAAAAACTTACTACATATGTGCTAGTGGATTAAAAAAAATCTTTACAAATTTTAAACATTATCCTGTAGAATTTTCTTGTGAGTACAACAAAAGCACTTATGAAGCTGGAGGATTAGCTTGTTAAATATATTTTTGCAAAGGAATAAGGATTATGTGAGTATTTTCAGAGCTGTTGAGAAATATTTAGTTGTCATTTTTAACACTGGTAGATTTTGAACATACGCATACTTTTTCTCATGTATGCTCAAGTATTCCCAATAAAATGCTCCAGAAAGTCAATGAATAATGCTCAATATGTGACTACCTGTTTAAATGATTGAGTTCTGAGCCCTGAAGGTTTAATTCAACATCTGTAAATACAGATAACAAATACAGTGTATGTTTTTGCTTACTGTTAGTAGTGTTTGTGCACAACAATTTTTTTTCTAAGGTGCTTAACAGGAAAAAAAAATTAGCTATAGCAAATAATTTGTACATACCAGGAATTCTTATTGGTTGGGTTTGGCTGTAGATAATGTAGCAATCATAAGTAGTGAGGATTTTTTGGTAAGGCAATTTTTAAGTCCAGGATGTAATACTAAAGGAAATAAGCAGTAATAGGCAAGCTGATTACTGAGCTTTTACTGGGATAATTAAAATAACGTGAAGTTTCCTAAGATCTCATGAGGACATCACAGATAAAAGGAGGGGTGATCTGACTGTGTGAAAAGTTTGTCTAGAATTCAAAAAAAGCACATTTGGTTCAAGGTCTTCTGAAACACATAGCTACTGGCATTGATATTTGGCAGTTCAACAAGTCATGTCCAAAGTATTTTGCAGATACAAGGTAAAGAAAACTTGCAGTCTAATTTAGGAGACTAATTAGTTGCTGTGCAATACAGAGAATTAAACTATTTTTTTAAGAGAAAAATGTCTGTACCTTGAAGCCTGTCACACTATGAGTGCTGGGCTGTTTATTCAGTAAAACTAGACTCAATATAATGTCAGCAATAAACTCTAGTAAACCCTCTAGTGAAAGCTAAAAAAAAAAAAAAAGATTGAATGCATTTCTCTCTAATTTTCAGTGTTTCTAGGAAATTTGGAGTGTGCATAGGCCTGTAAGGATTTTACTTCCAGTGGCGTAACCAGTTTTGTAGTACCTTGTATTAAGCATGTGGTTTTTAAAAGTGCTTTTTTTGCTTTGTACCGTTCTGTACCATATGTTTTGTATTTAATTCTTTGAATGAGCACTGAAACGCAGCCAACTTTGGGTGAATGTGGCAACTGTTAACTAGCGCTTAGCAACAGTGCACAATAATCAAGACGGGAAGTGAGGAAGAATACCATGTCTAATTGAAACTACGGGGGGCATTTAGCTAGGTAGGACGTAATTAACAAAACATGGAGCTTGGACATGATATTAAGGCATCACATCTTGACTCTTGCCAAAAAAGGATTGTGAAATCAATAACGTAAAAAAACCATTTCACATATTTGGGTTTATACCTCAGAAGAATAGCCTCTTTGAGATGTATGTGCTTTGCCTATTCTTGCATAATCATTTCTTGCATGTAATGCAAAAGATAAATTTTCTTTTGTTTCTAAAACAGAATTGTGAGGAGGAGGACTGCTGGGAAAACCGGCAAATGAAGGAGTAATAAGCCTTGACATTCTGACAATCATGTCTTTTACAGAATTATTCCCGTGAACTAGAGTTCATTAGATATAGTAAGCAATTAAGATATCTCTAATATCCTGAAACAGATTATAGCAGCAGTCATAAAACAACACTAAACTTTTACAATTAATGTGTTATTTTTTTTAAGAGTTGTTGACTTTCCTCAAATCCTGTCTTGTCATTACTTTCCTTAATATGTTGAGAAAAGTATTGCTTGTAAGAATATATGTTCAAAATGCTTTTGCCTAATGTAGTTTCAGGTTTTATTTTTTAGAAATTCCAGACCTGATCATTTTATTTCATGCTGTGTTCTATGTGGGGATACATTCATGGACCAATTTTATTTCTTGTATACCCCAAACACATCTTGTTTCTAAGAACTCTGAAGATACCCTTGTATAATAAGGAGAGAACTAGTGAGTAGAGTTTCAGTGAGCCATTGCAAAAGCTTTTCTGCAACTCTGAGCAAGCTAATGTAGCCCCTTTTAATGGGTTTGAATTTGTAGGTAGGTAGTGAGGAGGACCCAAAACCAAGGAGCCATTCTTTGAAGGTGCACGTATTGGTGAACTATCCAGTAGCATTAGGCTCTTAATAATTAAATAGAATCATTAATGTTTTTGTTATCCAGAAGTAAAAGAACACAGGATATCTGTTGGAGGAACTTGTAGATGACAGAAATTTGGAACAGTGTTTATTCACAACGGGGACAGCCAAATTTTGTACACTGTTGTTGTTGGCTTGGAAGTATCAAACAGAAGTGTGGAGTTCTTACAGAAATGACAAGCTGGATCGATGGGCCAAGGCCAGCTGTATGAGGTTTAATGAGGCAAAGTGCCAAGTACTGCTCTTGGGTCATGATAACCTTATGCAACAATACAGCCTTGGGAAGAATGGCTGGAAATCTACTGGGTGGAAAAGGACCCGGGGGTATTGGCTGACAGCTAAACGTGAGCCAGCTTGTGCCCAGGTGGCCAAGAAGGCCAGTGGCACCCTGGCTTGTATCATATAGTGTGGCCAACAGGAGGAGGCCAGCGACTGTCCCTCTGTATTCAGCATTGGATGAGGCTGCACCTTTAATCCTGTGTTCTGTTCTGGGCCCCTCGCTACAAGAAGGACACTGAGGGGCTGGAGCGTGTCCAGGGAAGGGCAACAGAGCTGGTGAAGGGTCTGAAACACAAGTCCTACAAGGAGCAGCTGGGGGAGGTGGGATTGCTTAGCCTGGAGAAAAGGAGGCTCAGAGGGGACCACCTTGGTAGATGGGGGTTGATCTCTTCTGCCAGGTAACAAGTGGGACAAGAGGGACGTGGCCTCAGTTTCCACCAGGGGAGGTTTAGATGAGATATTGGGAAAAATTTCTGCATGGAAAGATTTGTCAAGCATTGTAATAGGCTGCCCAGAGAAGCTGTTGAATCACTAGTCATGGAGGTATTTAGAAGAAGTGTAGACATGGCACTTACAGACATGGTTTAGTGGTGAATTTGGCAGTGCTGGGTTAATGGTTGGACTCAATGATCTTATATGTCTTTTTTGACCTAAATAATTCTGTGATTCTAAAATCTAATTAGGTTTGGTTTGGATGACTCCTGAAGCCTGGTGAGCTGGTTTCTGTTGTCTAATTCTGTCACAAAATAATGTCACAACTTCTGTGAAATTCTTTTGGGACATGAGAGACCATAGAGGCCATAGAGAATTGTGTAAATTACTACTTTCATTGAAGTGTATTTAATGTAATTCTCATTGAGTTAGCATTTTAAGTTCCATGGCACCTCAGGTGTTTAATAAAAAACCTCCATATACTTGACCTGAAAATCGTGCATCATATACTGTCAACTGCTTTGGTTCATTTGCATTTAATTTTTTTTTTTTTTAGCAGTTACACTACACTAACTAATAAAATGTTCATAACATATAAAAGATAGGAAGAACTATATGTGTGACATAAAATCACCAGAAGGGTAAGAAGGCAGGGAGTAGCCTTAGTCAGTATGACAAAATATGATAAAAATCTTTGATTAATATTTCTCATGTAAGGTTTTGGAGCGGTTATTTTGAGGTAGTTTTTCAAACTGCTGGAGCTGTGAACAGAAAACAGTGTGGGCAGACCTAAGATACTGTTACTTAAGAGATTACCAGACATCTGTTGTACTGGTTCCGTGACCAAGCCTGGGGTGACTAATTTTATGAAATGCTGTGCAGAGATCTTATTGTTCTCTGTCTCCTATCTCAATCACTGTCTGTAATTAGCTCTTTTCAAGACCCTTGGTGTGATCTGATCAGAGCACTTTGAGGCAAGTGAAGTTAGTTATTGAACCTAACTGTGGTCTGAAATACACTCTATTAATAGTCTTCCTTTTTAAAATGAAGGTTCATCTGTGTGTCTCACCAAAAGTGATAATATTTCCCTAGAGCCTACAGTGTGAAGTTTAGTTAGATGGCTGACTATTTTAAGCCGCTGAACATTTTCCTGGTACTCCTGTCCTTTTGCACCAAATTCTGCTGTATCTCCCTCTGCAGCACTGATTTCTCTGTTGAACAGAGTGTACAGCACCAAAATTTCAGAGAAATCAGTAGCCTTTTTTGACTGGCTCCATTTATGCTGCTGTTTTTCTCTAGAGCCATACTAAATTTAAATTGGCTTCATAAAGAAGTATTAATGTGCATATGAAATATTTTACCTTCAGTATTCTGCATATTTGAGAGATACTAGGATTTATCCTTCCCCACCCCCTTTCTTTCATAATGCTACCTCCAACTTCAAAACTTGCTTTCTTATAGACTCTCAGGTCTTGAGGCATAAGGAAACCTAAGGACAAATTTTCCAGGAGTTTGATAGTTAAATTATGCTTTTAATTAGGTAGAATTCCCTTATGCCATCCCCCCCTGCCTTATATCCAGCTGTCTTTTAAAAGATAGAGGTGTTTAATATGCAGTTGTAATACCAATGCTCAGGGAGACTGTGTATACTCTGAGTTGTATGGTCCCTTGTTGTGTTATCACTCAGGAGTAATTGAGTAATTAGGAGGGTGTTTGGAAATTGCTGTGTGCCTGATCCTCCACAGTCTTCCTAGTAAAGAGGAAATGATCACTTATTAAAAAAGGGAAGTGTGGCACAGCATTCTGGGCTTAGTGAGATCCAAGCTCTTTCTCCATCACACCCACTTCAAAGAGATGGTGTAGTGGTAAGGAACACGAGATAGCTGAGCTCAGCTTCTTCTGATGCTGTAAGGAATCTTCTTTACACTGGAATCACTGATGAAATAGGGATGTTCACAGCAAGGTTTTATAGATATTACTGTTGCCTACCCATGCTACTGATGTCTCAGAGTGAAGAGCATATGTGACAAAACTTTCTTGGTGGCTTGATTTGGGATTTGCAGAGAGCCAAGTGCTCTGTTCCCTGTCCTGAGCCCTGTGTCCTTTTACTGCTAGTACAGTACTTCACTGCTATTTGTTCTCTACTTCCTATCTCCTTGGTGATAATGTGTTTCACAGTGTATGATTACATCTCAGTTTTGCCATTCAGGAGAACAAGCCATCTACTTTTACTGCTTTTGTTCCTGCCTCACTGACCATCTCCCAGTGGCTTCTCAGGAAGTCTCCCAAACTCTGTGTTGCTTTGGAGCATTAGGTGACTTTATTCTCCTGCTCTTTTACACTTCCAGTCCACTTTGAGAACAGCTGTTTCATAAAGGAAGCTTAAACTTGTAATTTCTTTAAACCACTTACACAGAACCAAATTCTTAGTGCAATTAGGTGATTCCTTTGGGAAGACTGGGAAATAGGTCTTGATTTTTACAACTACAATACACTGAATCAAGAAGAGGGAAACAGCTTCCTGCCAGTCATGTTGTATGTGACATTTAAGAACAAGGTGGTTTCTTATTCTTGTAAAAAATGCTTTCAAAAATTAATTTGTATAGATGAGATGTTAAGATACTGTTGTTACTCTTTTGAGTTTTAACCTCTTAGAGGGAAATTTCTGGTTGTCAGAACAATAAGAAATTACATGGATTAGCCAAGTGATTAGTACCACCCCACAGAGGAGCAATTTTGAAGAAAACCTAGAGGAGAAGGGTGGGAAAGGCAAAGCCATCCAAGAACACTTTAATGCCTTCAGCAGAGGCACACAGAACTACCTATGGGATATTTAAAGCAGAAGTTCAGAGGGAAGAATATGCATATCCTCACCGTCCCCTTTGCAGCAGTTTCAGCAAATTTTGACAGTTAGTGCCTGCCATTTTTTTTTTTTCAGTAGGAGAGTCGGCACTCAATTTCCAAGCCTTTTGAGCAGGATGAAGACAACTTGCCTGCCAGACTGTGGACTTGGAGGAAGAAGGTGAAATAACAATCATGATGATAGCAGATGTGGAATGTGAGCTGGATTTCAAGGGCATGAAGATTAAAACATCAGCCGTCACAAACTTTTGTGTCAAGAGCTATGAAATGACAGGGCAACTAAACATATAGATCTTTTGTTTTGTTTTGCTGCATTAACTTAGTAATACTCTTCTTTCTCACTACATGTCTGAAAGTGTTTTGGGTGCTGCATGGAAAATACATAGGCAGTTGCCTCCTCCAAAGTACTCAAAGCTAGAGAGGATAGTGTGTATGTTTGTGCGTGTACATATATATATATATGTATATGAAAGAGAAAAGGACATGATGAGGTCTTAATATCATACTGGTCCAATATATTAGTGGGTCTTTAAAGGATTCTTTTTCTTTAATGATTGATTGGCTGAGATGATTTATACTGGTTTTTTTGTGTTTGCCTTTATAGACAAGAAGTTCTTAGTGGGTATGTGCCACTAGTAATGTTATTCAAAACAGTATGCCTTGGAAGCTCTTAAACAAAGGCCACCACCACAAAACCCCTCAATTTAATTTTAAACAGCAGATGTGACCTTGTGGCAGAAAAGCCTGAGAATGAAGAGGGAAAAAAAAAGGATTCTTCTGGCTGCTCTCAGCTATCATAATGAACAGTGTTGCTTGTTGACTGTCCAGCTTGGCTGTTTTATTGAGAGAAGTCTTGTGTCTGGTGTCTGTGCAGATAGATGCTCAGTTTTCATCTGCAGCACAGCTGACTGGCTTTCTGTCAAGCTTGGCTTTGGGGTGATTCCAGTTGCCTTGTGGATTTGGTGTAGAAAGAGGGAGGCTGTGCTCGCAATAGGAGGTAAGCGCTCCCCTACACAGTGCAGTTTAGGTTTTCAGCTCCATTTGCTGTCACTGTAGTAAATCTATTTCTGATTATGTGCTAAAGCCAGACAGATTAACTGCCAAGTTGAACTAGTGAAGTTGCATGTGTGTTGCCAGAGTCCCTCCCGCTGGAAAAGGCAGATCTATATAACCTGTAGATTCAGAACAGTTGAAAATTCATCCTAACATTGTTGCTTTGATGTCTGTTTGAAAGCAAAAAAACCATGTTTGCTTTTGATTACCGTGTTTAAAGGATGCTGTCCCAGCAGTGTAACAAATGAGTGTTGGATCTGGGACTTAGTTTTAGTAAAAGACAGTGTTCTTCCAGATGCTTTTTAATGGACTCTTCCTGTGAAAATGGGCTCAACTTTGAATTCAATAACATGCAGTTCAGGGGTTTAGGGCTGAAAAAGAGAGAGGAATGCAACAGATGCTGCACAGTTTTGATACTTCATATGTCGGACGGTACTGATATTTTAAGCCTGTGTTCTCTATTCTGATTCACTATATAAACAAGTACAGCATGAACCTCAGTGTATAACCTTGACACAACTGGATCTTTGCTTTGTAGGTCACTAGCAGTTTGTCCAAATTGCAAAAACTGTATATTGGGAAACAGATGAAGTATTTGCATCAATAAAACATTTAATTTCCTTTGACAAAAGCTGTTTTGTGCCTTAGGCTTTTTTTTTTTAAGAAATGGACCTTCATTTCTTGCTTCATTGTACTCTAGCTGAGAATCACTGAGAACCTCACAGTTAGATATGATGGGATAATAAGTCAAAACAATCAATGCAGATCAGCCATGAACCAAAAGACATCATATGTGTTGTTTTAATGGCATTTCCAACATGGCCCTGCCAAGAGTGTGAGTTTGGACTGGTTGACCTTCAGACATCCCTTCCAACCTGAATGATTCTGTTGTTGGTTGCAAAGTGGGATAGTACAAAATCCATAAAACTTGGCAGTATTACCTATTGGTAAGATAGAGCTTCCTGAAACAATTGATCTGGCCCAAGGGCTTTGCAAAGATACTCAAGGAACCGGCTACTGGCAGCCTGAGCTCTTTTGGTGACCTGTTTTCCACTTTCTTCTTTCTGGCTGTTTTTCTGCTATGTGCTAGATATGCTTTCTGTGTATCATCCGAAATGTGTGCTGGTTGCACATCCAGTCACACACATCGGCAGAGAGACTCCGTGAGTTCTGCTACTGGCAGCTCTCTGCTGGTCTTGTCACGTTGGTGGATGGCAACAGAAATGGTCTGGTGATTGAGGCATCGCTGGGCATGTGTTAATAGGAAGTCTGCAAAGCTTGAGTGACTCCATAAGAGGTTGTTTGGGCTGTCTGGGATGGAAGATTGAGCATCAAAGGGTAATAAGGATACCTGATGGATTGACATTGTTGCATTGTCTAAAATCAGTCTGTCTTGATTCATGTTCATAATTGAACGTTTTGCTCTAAGGAAACTTGAAATAAGCCCAGTGCTATTGATTTTAAACCTTATTCAGGACTAAAATAAAGCATGCATAAAAAGGAGATATTTGTTATTTCAGTTAATCACTTCTTAATTTGTTAATTACTGAGATTTGGAAACTGCAGTTTTCAATGATATGCCCTCCAGCATCTTTCTGCTGAGTTGTATGTATGTCTATATGTTTTATTTTTCTGGACATATTGATTCTTATGTGATGATTCAGTATGTGGGTTGCAGTTTTTCCCTAGTTGCCATATTCTAGCTGAACACGCTCCCTATGTAGAGGAAAACCAGCCAAGTGCGGAAAGAAGGGGGTTGTGCTTTTTTTGTTGCAATTATGAAAAGAGGAACAGAGGCTGGGTGGTAACATACCTTTTCCTGCTCCAAATGATTAGCTGAATAAACCATGGGAGATGGAGGCTTTGTAAAAAAACATAGCAAGGGGAGAAAGAACTAGAAATTTGCAACTGCAGATTGAATTTTCTTTGAGAAATTCCATCTCAGGAAGTAGTTGAGTTGACTGGCAAGTTAACAAGAGCCAGAAAGCAGAACTGTTTTATGATTCATAACTAATCTTTTGCCCCAAAGACAGAAGCAAGTGTATTTTGAGGCCATATGCCTGGAAGGAGGCCGGCCTCAGGATGAATTCATTAAAACAATTCTGTCCTCCCTGTTCCAAAGTGCAGTTCAAGCTGAGAGAGACTGATAAATTTCTCATTAAGAAATGCTTGTTGAAAATGTGGTCTAATCTCTGTGTTGTCACACTGCCTTTCTGATCTGGAATAAATTACATAAACTGTGTTCCTTTCAGCCAGCGTGCAGAGATAAGAGAATGCACTGGTGAATCTTGTGTCCATTCTGTCATTATGCGTGCCAGGAAAAATAGCCCCAAAATATATTTATAAGCAGAAAATTGTTTTAAGAGAAATGGCCCCTTTTAACAATGGTTGATGTCAAACTGGGGAGTAAACAGTTAAATGCAATGCCACCATATAGCCACATGAAGGATAATATTCAGGTTCTGATTTTCTTTGTTTTGGAAATGAGGGTTGCAATTACCTACTTGCAGTCTTTACTGGCTTACCTATCCCTGTAGGTTATCCCTTTTGTAATTGCTTCTCTGTTTCTATGGATAAACTTACTTTTATTTAAAAGAGCTTTTAACTGATGATCACTGTTCTTTACTATTCTATTCTGCCCATTCTTTAATGAAGAGAAGCACTATTATGATTTTAATAAGACTGAGGAATGTTCTTATGTTTCTAACACTGCCAGTTGCTATTGTGTTCTATGGCAAAAAAAGATGGGGACTTGTTTGGATCATCCACGTATACAAGCTTTATTCTGCTGTTGAATGGCTTAGTTCAAGGTAAAGAGTCAGGTTAGACTGATTATTATAATAGACTGTGTTAGAAGACCTAGAGTTCTAAACTCGCAGTTTGAGAAATGGAGAATCTAAAGAAAATCCATTGTGATTTTTCTAAGGAAAAGATACTGGAATGCAATCTCCTCAGATCTCATTTCATACAATCACAGAATTATTGACAGAGATTTGAGGTAAACTTGTGTCCTTTTACATTTCAACCAAAAAACTTGCAATGTGTCTGGAGATACCAGCTTGGCCAAGGAATATGGAAATTTCTGTGGTCACTGAAGAAAAAGTGTGACGGTTTACTTAAGAGGGAGAAAGAAAACAACCTTTCTTTCCCCTCTCAGGTGGTTGCCTCTCTCTTACCATGGCAGAGGGTTGTAAAGGACATACATTTGAATGTAAGAGAAAATACCTCTTTTAAAACTGTAATAAATGCTTATGCAAAGCTACAGTGTATGTTCTTCTCCCAGATGATGGTCTGTGTATAAGCAGGTAAAGAGTATGGGGCTTTTGCTGCCATGGTATATTTCGCACCATTTACACTGATGTGCAAAAGAAACAAAACCCTTGCAGTCCGTAATTAATTAATATTTATCGAGAAATTGTTAACATGCATTAGAGAGGAGTTGTAGTTTCATGTCTTATTTAACCATATTATGAATGTGTTAGAAAAATAAGTATATCCGCTCCTGAATAACCCTGGGATGACTATCACTGCCTGCTTGATTGGAGAGACTAACTTTGATAAAGAATTGGATTTAATCTACAGGTCTCTTGCTAAGCTGTGAAGAGGCCAGGAAAAACAGCTGTAAAAATGTTGATGTTGGCCATGAATTTACATAAATAACAACTTGCTTTCACATGCATGCTCAGGGTGATATTACAACGTGGACTTGGGTCTGCGGAAGATCTGATTGTATTTTCAAATTCTGCCACTGAGAGGTGGCACGTGGCTTCTACATGCCTCAGTTTCCCTCTCTCTAAACCAAGGGTGGTTGTTGGCCTCGGAGTTTTTAAAGCACTATATGACAGTGATGATTTGCTGTTAAGGTCTTCTATGGTTGAGCCTAGAGGGCCCTTAATTCAAGTCTCCTGGTCGGGTCCTGGGGCTGCTAAGCTTCATGCTTCTGTCAGAAAGCTTTAGACCTTGAAGAACAAATGGTGTTCTTGGCATACATACAAGCAGCTACTTGACTTTTTTGTGTTCTGTTTCATTTCAATTAACTTAGTTTTAATTAATTGAATCTAGACATCACAGTCTCTGGTTTCCCAGTGAAAACTATTTGTCATGTGCGGAGAGCCGGGGCAGCGACTCCACCAAGATGGCTTTGTGGTGAAGTGGATTTGGAAGTCCAAGGCCAGTGAAGTCAGTGAAGCAGCCCATAGCCAGGGCTCTGTTTACCCACCATAGTGGTGGTAACCAGTATCTGCACTGGTGTCAAAGGAGTACATGGAATACCCAGTGAAAATAGGCTGCGTCTCTCAGAAGGTCTTCAGCTGGCTAAAGCAAGCAGTAGTTGAGGAGGGAGTAAATAAAGCTCTTGCAGACCACATGCTGTCACAACCTTTCCCCTCCCCCCATACCCCCTCTTTTTTTTTTTTTTATTGGCCATATGTTTTACTAGTCTGTGTCAGTGGTAATCCAGGCTCTGTGCTTTTAAAGGATGATTACCCAGTTTGTTGCCGAAGTGAGACTTTTTCTTCCCCATTTAATTAATTTTTCTGAGGGTTGTAATAGTAAACCTTTTTTTTTTTTTTTTTTTTGTTAATTTATTGCAAATTACTCTTTGTGTGGCTAAATTTAACTCCCATCTCTTTTTGCTCGCCGCTGGTCTGTTCCCGATTTGTATGATAGGAGGGTCAAACAAACTGGTTTGTTCCCTGGATGCTAATCTGAATTTCAGAGGCGCTGTCCTTCACCCCCGGGCTCTGCTCCCCTCCCCCTCCTCCCTGATCTCTGCAAACAGCCTCTTCGGGTCTCTTTCTCCCCTCCATTCCACCCCCCTGCTCCAGCCCTTCTTTCCTCCTCTGGCTCACCAGAATGGTAAATGTTGATTATCCTTTCCTACGCATCCCATACCCCAATTCTCACTTAGGGTGTTTGATGTACTAGAGAATTAATGCTCCTGAAATTCAAAGGGTTTAGAAGTCTGCTGGTCTGTGTGTTACATTAAAGATATCATGGTGCTTTTTTTGGGAATTAAATTTTATGGATTTTTATGGGTTAAAGCAGGTACAGGGTTTTATGATGAGTTTTAAAAAAAAGGTGGTGACCTTTTGTCATGGTGTGTTGAGGGTCACCTTGGTTTTATATAAAATAACCATCAGGAACTTCCGTCTTCAGGGAGTAATTTCTCAGGTCACCTTGGCTGAACAAGGAGGGGTTACTAACTAACACTGGATCCTGCCTTATAACCCATCTTCATGGTAGTTCTCATGGCATGGATACAGTTAACCTCCTTCTTGCCTTAAAAAAAAGGAAACATGGCTAGTGGGCATGCAGAAAGGCGTTGTCATTGCACAGAATAAACCCTCCTACCTGTTATGTGGAAAATAAACAAACCCACAAACATACCGCCCTAGTAGATTGAAATGTATGTGTGTCAAGGAGGAGGGGAATAACACGTAGGAAAAGATTTATGCCTTCCTTTGGGCTGTTGCTTGGTAACAGAAAATGCCTCTTAAGCCTATTTTTGGAGAGGGGAGGGGTGAAACTTGATTCAGTGACCATCTGTCCCAAGCTGGTTGATTTCCTGTTGAGCTCTCCTTTGTTTCTGTCAAACAATTGATTCTTACCCTTTACAGATAAGAATACTGTTGGTGACATTGCCCTGAATCAGCAGGTTGGCTTGTGGCAACCACAAAACAAACCTATTAATTTTAGTATTTTTTTTTAATGTTTAAGGGATTTCGGTTTTTTGGAGGCTACTGACTGTGATTTTACTGGGATTTATTTATCTGTGTTGTAGTTTTGGTTTTTAGCTCTTTGGGAATGTGTGCAGTACAGTAGGCAAGTGCAATAAATGTAATTGAAACATTTTTAGAGAAGATGTAATGAGCTGTTTTTTCAGTCTGAAATTGTTGGGGAAAAGCAGCCATGGTTTTGGGTCCATTAAGCCTTTTGTCAGTGGTGGGGAGCAGAAGTTAATTGAAGTCACTATTGAAGACATCCCCACTGTTTCTGTGAAAACAAAACCCAGATTCTTAATTGCAAATGGAATATTTTCTATTGTTCTTGCTTAATTGTCAGAAAATCATTCTCTGTTTGAGTACCTCCTGATGTTTGCTTAGTAGTAGCGTGCTGGATAGATTTGAACTCAAGTTATTTTTAAGTCATCTGTTTTATTTATATTGCAGAAGCCCGTATTTTTCCTTTAGTTTTATGCATGCAGGGTACAAGGTCCATGTATATGCCAATGTGTGTCCTCTGTAGCTGCAATTATTTAAAAGCATTCCAGCACCATTTTCTTCCCTGCCTTGAATTTCATCATTCAGAGAAGCATTTCATAGTTCCAGGTATCTGCTGAAAGGGAACTAAGGCATGTGTGACACAAAGAGAAAGGTAATATCTGCAAAAAAGGGAGTGAAGTCCCCCAATGCAGTAGTAAAATGGTAGTCGCTGTTATTTCCTTCAGTCATTGAAACTTTCCTGGAGTATTTCCATGATGATGTGTTACAGAGGAGGGTGAGAAGGAAAGACCTTCAATACAAATGCCTTGGCATCTTACAGGTCTTTGCTTATTTGAGTTTAGCCTACTTGTCACTCAGTAGATGAAATTTGGAGGTAATTCCCAAAGGTCACTTCACAGACTTGAAGGTGTTAGAAAAGTTAATTTCCCTTTCTCTTCTATTTTTCCCACATGCTTTCCAGATTGCTTTCCACAGGTAGGAGATCTGTTGTCTGCAGCTTTCAGCATGGTCCTGGATGCATGTGGATTCAGCTCTTTTTGAAGCCAATGGCAAGGTGCCTACTGAACATTGATTTAGTGAGTGTTGGGTCAGGGATACTTGTGAGATTTCCTTCCTTTTAAAAGAAAGTTGCATCTGTGATTTGGCTCGGTAAGGGAGGTTCATATCAAACCATGTGAATGAGCCTGTGTGACAGCGCTGTGGCTTGTGGTCCACCAGCCCTTGCTCCTTGTTGGTTGCCTATTTCCCCACTCTCAGCCTTTCCCCCTGTTTTGCTGCTGTTTGTTTGGAGCATGCTGAGATCTGGCAGAGGAAGTGATCCACTTGAAAAACAACAGGTAACTTTTCCAGGTAACTTTTCAGATGGATGAATTCCTTGATCCAGTTTACCACTGAGTGACGTGCCAAGCTTGGCTGGTGTAACACAATGGGGTGGAAGTGATCAGTACTGACTAGATTTATTTTTGCCCCCCAAACTGCTAGTGCCAAATGTATTGTGAAGTGTTTTTAAGCATGCATTCTCTTTTAGCTTGAGAAATCCTACTTCTGGATTTTACACTGCACAGGTGTAAAATTAATTGAACATGCATACGTGCTGGTTTTTGCTGGTTTTTTTGGTAGAAAGTGATTGGTACCACCAACATGCCTTTTTGATATTTTAAGTCTGTCTTGAAATTACACTGAGATCAAAAAATCGTTTGTAGAACTAGTGCCAACTAGGTCAGAGTTGACCTGGGAGTTTAAACTTGGCAGTGAAGGAACTGTTCTGAACTGTTTTAAGAACTGATTAAATTTTGTTTCTTCCTGCAGAATGAGTTCTGTGAGGGGAAAAAAAAAACCAGCTTGGAAATTTTTTTTTTCAGGCTTGAAAGCCGTGTTCTAGATATTTGGAACACAATTTTTTGTGTCTGACAGAGAAGATGATGAGTGGTTGTTCTGATCCAGGTTTTCTTGGAACCCTTAAAAAAGAGCATTACTAAGCTGTATGACTCAAATTATAGGGAACTGACAAAAAGTCCAGTTCTCTGACATCTGGGGCAAGCAGCTGAGTCCATGGCCTGTGCAGATGACAGAGCAGTTAGAATACAGGCCTGCACTTGTCGTTGTGCGTTCTCTGCCTGGGTTGTACTGCACTTTTCCCCTTAGAACAGATCTCATGTGTCCTTTGTTCCCAGATAAAAGCACCTCCAGATCTGCCAGTCAGAAGGGACAGCACCTGTGGCTTACCTTACAGACAGGAGGGCAGTAATTCTAGAAAGGGAAGTTGGTGGAAGACTGGCATCTGCTTGCATTCACCTTCTCATATTGCTTTTGCAAGGACGGAGTTATTTATGTACATTTTTTTCCCATTTGAATGCAGTCAACCAGAGTCTGAAGAACCATTGATCAATGTCAGGGTGTTTGGCAGGGGTTTTCTTTTGGGAGGGGGAGCACAGAGGCAGGGTCATGATGAGCTGCTTTTCCATGCTGGGTGAGTTCATGTATGTGCCTCAGGTATGTCATTGTTACAATGTCCCTATTGCAGTTCTGACTCAGACTCCATTTACAGAACTGACAGCAGTGTCATCCTTAATACGAGTTTGAGAAATCTTCCTCTCTTGTGCTAAAAAGGCCTATTTGTGGTATGCAGGACAGAGTTTGGGCACTGTAGCAATGACTTCATGCTGTAAGGATAAGAATGATGCTACCCTTTCCTCCCCAGCCAAAATCCCCAACTCCAAAACCACGTGCATCAAAGGTGTCAGTGCCAAGCTTCCCTTCTAGGAAGGTATGGCTGTCAGCACCACCGACAGGCTTTCCAGGGAGGAAGCAACAAAGAAAAGGCTTTTGGAGAGCCTTTTGTTTCCAGCAAATAGCCTTCTGAAACTCCAAAATTGGAACTTAGCTTTGGAAAGATGAAACCTCGTGTTCCTCAATGGAGTTACATGGCCAATTACCTCTAGTCTACCACAGCCCTCTTCAGTGTTAGAAGTTATTGCTTAGGTGAACATTCACCTTTAAAAGAGCTCCAGGCCTTGGGCATACTGGGCTGTGCTCTTCCTCTAATCTTTGCTTAATGTTCTGAGGCCTAAGCTAAGGTCTCAAAACCTACCTTCTGCATATTTCTGAATAAAATGTGCTCTTTTGTAACCTGCTGGCTCGATGTTGTTATGAGTGCACTTTCCTTTGTAGAGATGAGCCTGTTTCCCACTCAGGAGTGGGGAATAGCCACTTCTGTATATATCTACAAAACATGTGAGTGGATCAGAAAGTATTCTTCCATACATAATAATTGATTTGATTTAATCTAGATATTCTCTTTGATTTAACTTGTAAGTTGCAGTTGCCTGGAGATAAACTGCTGTTTTGCTCTATGAGCAGTGCTTTGAAAGTGTAACTTTGGTGTTTCCTAATAACGTTTAACGTGATCCAGATATTTCATATAATGGAGTGTAAAAGCAGAATCTGGACCATTGCATGTTAAACAAGTGTTGCCTCTGTCTGGTACTGCTTTATATATGTGGGTAAAAGACTGCAGAAGACTACAAATAAGTAAAGGATGTAACTCTTACGTGTGTCAATGTTATCCTGGAATGGCAATTTCTGTGAATGGAAAAGAAATACCGTATCAGCTGAAAGAGAAGTGAGCCAATGTAAGGCAAGGCAAGGCCAGTGTCTCTGAACTACTATTACTTTCCAGGCTTTTTAATGCAAAGATTTTTGTCATCACATGATAACCAAGTAGACCAGTATTTCTACTTTTTTTTCTTTTTTCCCCTCACTGGGCAAAGACATGTTTCTTTCCTTCCCCACCCTTGTTCTCACAAGGTTGAATTTCTTGCTCATTTTTCCAGTGATTTTCCCTGGAGCTTTTTTCGGGTTGTTTTCCTAAGTGACTAAGATAGCAGCAAAGAGTAAGGGAATAGACCTAAAATTAAGCCAGCTAAAACCAGCAGTTGGGAGATCTTTGTTCTGTTCAGTCTTGACCACAAGCTTCCCAACAGACATTGGTGGGGGGTGGGGGCATGGATCTTAATTCTTTATCTTCTTAATTTTCTTTTCCCCCCTCATGAGTAAAATGGAAATACGGTGTTACTTAAATGAGTAGCTAAATTCTTCTTAGTGTTGGTGTGGAATTAACCTACACTCTACAGCCTGTAATAAGCTGTGGGGTTACAGAAACATCCTGGGTGGATGTGCGGGCTTCTTATTTTTCTTGCAGTACGTTTGTTTAAAGTGAATTATCTAAGTACCATGAAAGTGGCTCTTCATTTTACTCTTCTTTTTGGAATGCAATTTATTAGTGATATCCAGAGGGGTCAGCAGCATAAATAATGTTTGTTTCGAGGCTTGTTGGGTGCAAAGGAGGGGGGTTCACAGTGAAGAGCTGTTTTGTTTGGTATGGCTGATGAGGAGTGAGGCTGGAATTGCTCATAGCTGTCATTCAGGTTTTGTTTCAAAGTCCAAGGACCTACTGGGAAAAACAAAAAGCTAATGAAAGCAGACTGTATTTCAACCCAAACCCTGTGGAATCCAAAATGATGTCCTGACACTGCGTGTATTCTTATTCTCCTGCATTCCCGTGGTTACTAAGGTAACAGGTTTTTAGAGGCTTTACATCTTCATTGTCAAGTATTTGCTACACTTATTGTTGCCGTTTGCAGATTAGGGCAATTTAAACAATGCCTTTTGAAATGGTGACCAAAAAAATACAAAAAGAAATATAGTAGAAATAGATGTAATGAATCAATTACCTTCCCTTGTTTAAATTTTCAATGCTACATTTCAGAAGCTATGTACAAAATGTCACACTGGTTTAGTGTAGGGATTTTAGGCACAGGAAAATGCTTTTTTTTTAAGGCATGTTAGTTACAGAACTCTTAATACAGATGTGAGGAGTACCACATGTGACTTAGTGCCTTTTTTGACAACAGAATTGTGAAGAAACTCAAGTTTGTGTCAGGGCATTGCCTCTCTGCTTACAGTACATCTGAGACAATGACCCGAATCTTGTAAGCTGTGGTACCTACTGCATCTGTGAAATCGTACTTGAAAAATTAAGCAGATAGGAAAAAAATGACTTTTTTCTTACAAAGTTTAACTATATGCAGAACTCTTGTACTTGAACACACTTTATTGATGCTCCTCTGTGTCTGTTTAGATCAAGCAGAAATATGCTCATTCACATCTTCCATGGAAAAATGGATTATAAATGAGATGGTCAGGCTCGTAAGTGTATCTCCAAGAATATGGTATTTGAATTGATTTAGTACCTGCTGACTTCTTGAAATTAGTGCATTGCTGCAGCAAAAATCTTTAGCATCCATGCTAAGAGAACTATTTCTTTTTAAAAATTGGTGTAACGGTTAACTCTTGAAAGTAGTGAAGTCTTTACATCATGATAATTTGTGCTATGCAGCTGAGGTATGGTATATAATGATTCCACTTTGCCTGATAGAAATAAAATGTTTCTAGTTGAGAAGAATCCTGCTGGACTGGGAAAATACAGATACTGTTCTTCCTGTGTGTCCTTGAAAAGAGTCTTTTGCCATATACTCAAGAGACCTTTATTAGACAAACCCATGCAGTGGGTGAGATCCCCATGCTGCTGAAGTGAATCACCACCAGTGTCCATGCTGTCTTTATCTAGGCAAGACTCAGAGTATGCCCTTAGACCACTTTTTAAATAAAGGTTGGTTGTATGAAACAACTTTATTGCTGTTTATTTGCAGCTAAATATAGTTTCTTTGGAAGAATAAGGGGGGGGGGAGGGGGCTGTTGAGCACCATTTTATTACAGTTTTGCAGATGCAGCTGATGGTGGTTTGTGCTCAGCCAGGCACATGTTTGGTCTCAACCATCTCTACCCCCAATATCAGCAAGAGGTAACTTTCTTGAGGTAGACAAGACTTAGGAGTCTAGTGTTCAGATAAGTACAGAGCAGATTACCCCAGAAAAAGGGAGGTGACAGATGGGTGACTGACGCCAGAGGGGTGAAGCCGAATGCAGACTGAATTAGTCCCTGCAACCAAGGACAGAAGGTGCTTGGCACGCAGCTCTCACAAGTTATCATTTTAAAGTGTTTGTAGGGAAGCCTTTAATTTGATTAGGTCATTTCCTTAATAGTTTTGTACTTGTGGTTGTTACATTGCCCTGGACAAAGGTGTGATTTGACATCAAAATGTCTGCCGATGTTTAGCTTTATAATAAGCTATTTATGTATAACAAAATTTAAATTTTTCTGGTACATACAAAAAGCTGAATGAGTGAATGTATATGTGTGTATGAAAAGAAGTATAGTTCTGTGAGATTACTGAAGGAAAGGTCATCTTCCTTCCATCTCACTTAAAAATATATATAATGCATTAGAGCAGTAAGGTATGCAACTCAAAAAAATTATGCTGTGCACCATAGAATTACAATTGTTTATTAAATTTTTTATTTTGTTTTTATGAGTTTTTTAAACTTGTTTAAACCTGTTGTCATACTTTCAGCACTTCTTTAAGTTTTCTGAAAGTTGTAGAACAATAAATGAATTTATTTTAATGCTTTTTGAAGCTTTTGAGATCCAAAGCTACTAGTATTCAACATGTGTGAGTTGTAAGCTTACTAGGAGGGCTTGTAAATTCCTTAGTTGGAAAAAAAAAGTTTCTGAAGTGTAAGGTTTTTAAGGACAGATTAGAATGCAGAAAGGTCCACAAGATTTTGGTTTTTAAAAATAGGAAAGCCATACTGCTGTTTCAGAGACTTGGAATAATCATTGAAAACTAATGTGGCAGGAGGCTGTAGCACCCCTCGGCAGAATTTTTCCATCCTGTAATAAGTATCTTCCTTCCCTGCTGGAGCAGGGATGAATGTCCACCCATCTCTGATGTTTGGAGCCTTTCAGAGAAGTCTAGAGGGGGCCTCCACTTTAGGGAGCAGGGAAGATGTCAGGGTGCCTTGTGTATGCTTTAGCATTCCAAGTATAATCAAATATCATTTAAAAGCATTTCTCTTGGCCTTAAGGGATCCTTCCGCTTTGCAAATGAAAATCAACCTTGCTCCTTCTCTCTTTTTGGCCCCCATCCAAAGGGCAGGAGCAAGTCTTTCACAAAAACATATTTTTCAACCCATTTTTTTCATCAACGCTACCTCTTTTGGTCTTTTTTAAGCACGATTTTTTATCCCTTTTTGGTCAACTTTTTAGATTCTGTTTTTAATTCCTGTCAAAAACTTCCCTTTCATGATAATCTTAAGAAAGGAGTTTATCCAACAGAAACCTTTCTCTTCAAAATAATTGTTTCAGACAAACTGAAAGATGTTAATAAAACTATATGGAACCTAAACTTTCATGACTTAAAGTTTCATGACTTCATCTAATCAGCTGGTCACTGATTAGATTCTAGGAGATTCTACTGCTGGGTGCTTCATAAGTAAGAGTGTCAGCCTTGAGAGTGAATTTGAGATCAGAATTTGGCAACAGTGATTTAATTTTTTTTTAAAAAAGCATTGCATTTGTTGTTTTTTGGTTTTTTTGTTTGGTTTGTTTGTGTTTTGTTTTAATGGAAGATGTTTGAATGCCCTTACTTTTAAATAGCAGCCAGAAGGATTTACTTCTTACTTAACTCTCTTACTTAACTTTCAACAGTAAGTTACTACCCTCCAGTGAGGTAGAGCGTATTTACCTCAGTAAGATGCAACTGTGGTTGAGCACCAGAGAAAACAGGGGGGTTCTTTTTCTGTATGGTTTGGCTGTTAAAAGCAAATTGAAGTTAAACTCTGAGTTGACTTAGCTGTTTGCATTCTTACGTATGGCATGCCTTTCTGCAGTTGTCTTAAAAGATTTTGAAGACTGAAAGCATTAGTAAAACCAACAAGATGAATTAGTTGCTGGAATGTTTAGTGCTCTCCTGGCTCAAATAAGGGAATAACTTTTATTCTTTGTGGATAAAAACAACTTAATGCTTTAGCAGACATGTAATTTCTAGAGTAATAGCATAGTATGAAGCATAAATGAGTTACAAATTTGCATAATCTGCAGAAGATGCAAATTCTGTTCTCCTGAGCCATTAGGCAGCCTACCAGTTTATTACCGTTGACAAAGATGGCTGATGAAGAGGCACAGACGTTGCAGGATCAAGCTATAAATTTAATTTCTGGCACAGTGGCAGCTCTTCAAAGTGTCTTTTGTTGGCAAACAAGAAAAGTTCTTGCGATGTAAATAAGTGTTGTGTCTTGCAGCCCACATTGACCAGAGATGGAATGAAATGTAAGAATGTTCTTTGATTTTTGATGAAGTGGTTTTCTCTGGGAGAGCAGAACACAGAAATCATTCAAGAACCCTTTTAAGGCTGTAAGATTTAACTACTTTATATCTTCTTAAAGCAGCCTGTGCTGAACACCATTTGCTATAAGAAACAGTGACTGAGTAATTTGGGGGGTTCTCCTCAATAACTGAATAAAAGAGACATTGATAAAAACCAGTACAAACCTATTCTTTTCTCATCCCCTTTTTTTCCTATAAATTGAGTTTGTGGAATTTCCATACAAAATTCTTAAAGAATGTCCCATTTTTGACATGGCATCTGTCAAATCTGCATGGAAAAAGTGTAGGTCAGGCACTAGAGCTAAAGTAAATTATTCATTGAGTAACCTCTTCATCTGACACTTAGTGTTATATCACGTCTCATTTATTCAGACTATCTAAACTGAATTTATGCAGTGATAGTTAAATAGACAATTTTTGTAATATTTGCATTAGCCTATTAATCTTTTTCTTCATTAAGTGTATGTAGTGCTACAGCCTCTGGTTAGATAGATATTGGTTGAATAACCTCAAGGGAGTAGATTTGCTGTTTTTCAGCTCTGTTTCACAGAACTAAAGTACCTGTAAGGCCAAACAAGTACAAAAGATTGGTTGCAACTAACTTTGGTTTGCAGCAAGGAAACCAGTGGAAACAGAAGGCCAAGGGGTTGTCTTCCATCTGTGCTGAAGATGCAAAGTCATGCTATCTATAGGAAAAGAAAGATGACATTGCCCTTTAGCCTGGGTTTAATGTAGGTCAGTTGGGTCACCAGATGACATGACTTTAATGGCCAAACTGCTTTTAACAATTGCCTTGGGCAGTGTTTAATTTCACTGATCTTTGCCAGCCTTCAGGAGAAGAGAGAGGAGAAATCCACCTTACCTTCTGGTTTTCACACACTGATGGTTTAATCCTCTTTTGTACTGAAATTTCTCTAATGAAACCTATTACCTAGTACACACTTTCTCGTTATAGTTGAACACAACACAGATTTGTATGAAATTTCAGAATGAGTTGACAAAGAGGTTTGTTAGCGTTCTTGGGCTCTTCAGCTGCCATATGCAGAATTCCTAGTCTGCTTAAGGTGACCTATGGTTTATTATCTCTCTTTCACATGCAATACCTTCCTTCTCACTGCAAACCGCTGTAACAGAATCAATCACATACTGTAATAACAGAAGAGGAAAGATAGAGCTGACTTCCAGTTGTCCTATTTTTCCATCCTGGTGATATACTGGAATAGCAGTTCTGGGAATATACAATGTTCTCCTTTGGAAATACCTCAGTATATGTCTTAGAAAGTACATGAATGTGTGTCAGTTTTGTATAGATGTTGTGAATGGGCTATTGCTCAGAAACAATGTCTCGAGGTTGTAATGGAGGGTGCTATTAACGTGCTAGCTTAATGGTCTGTAATGGTGGGGGGGAAAAGACAAAGAAAAGCAAATGTTGAGGCATTAGTGGGAAGAAAAGGAAACCAGAGCAAAAAAAAATTATTCTGCCATGCACATGCATCTTCAGTATACTTACTTCTTCAAGGTTATGTGCAATTTGTCTCCTTCCTCTTACATCTGTGATAACACATACTAAGAGTGGAAAAAATACAGAGAAAGAAGTAAGGCTGATCCAAGTGTAGAACAACTACCGTTATGTAAGGAGCAACTACATTGACTAGATTTCAGCCCTGCAAGTCAGACAGCTGAGGTCCATAAAATACTGTGGGGCAGAAGGTGAGAGCTGTTTGTGTCTTCTGGAGGAAAAGAACTGAGGAGCATCAAATGAAATTAGCAGGGGCCATGCTGAATGCAAACAAAAGGTGATAATTACCAGTGTGAGGTGGGTTATGGCACTGCTTTCTCAGGTCGCAGGCATGGTGCTTTCTAAAGCAGCTGAATAAATTTATGGTTCCTGTTAAATGAGCCTTGAGCTGCAGATCAGTGGAGTTTGGAAGAATATTTCAGATACTTACGACTGCAGGAACATCATGGAGTTTGTGTTCTTCTCTGAGTATCTGCTGTTGGCAGTCATTGTGTGACTTAGGGAAGGCAGCCTGTGGTCTGACACGCTGTGCCTGCTTTCAGGTTGATCTGACCACTCCATTGTACTTCTTTGATTAGTGTGGGTCACTGCGTTGGGCAAGGTGGGCTGCGAAAAGTGTTCCAGGTCTGTTCTTTGCTCAGAGTGCATTTTCTGCAGGCAGTGAGCCAGATGAGAGCAGCATACAGGTGTCTTGTCTGCACCATGTTGGTTTTATAGGTAATAAAACTAAGTATTAACAAGCAATTCCAGCAGTGCCAGAACTGAAGAAGCTAGTTTCCTAAAGACTTGGCTTTTTCTTTGTTATAAACGCTGATTTAAAATGTTTTCTCTATTTAGGATGTAGTTCGGATCAGCCCTTCCAATGGCTTCCTTTTATACTACCTGTCCTGCCTAACTGGCTAAGTTTCCTCATGAATATTGAGAAGCTGAAATATTTTTTCAGAGCTCTGTTCCTCTCTTTCATTTGCATGAAATTGTGGGTTTAAGACAGAAAACATGTAATATGAGCCATGTTTCTCTTGGAAGCCAGGCAAAAAGAAATAGTACGAAATAAATAGAAATAATCCAAATAATCCTTCATCTTGTCCCAAAATAGTAATAATATAGTCCAAAAAGTCACATGAATATAAAAAGTAGATTAATTTTAATCTTTCTGAAGTTTTGAGTGTAATATGGGTTAGTTCAATGCTCATGGTTGTGCACAGGAACAGTGGGGTATGAGTGTGACAACCTATTTTTCTTACATTATTTAGTAACTGACACACACACTGTGTTCTTGCTGGTTGTTAACAGCATGTGAATTATGAGGCCAAAGGGGTCTTCCTCATGACAATGGCTAATGTTTGCAGAAATGCGAAGGTCATGATCATGTCTACTTTTTTTAATGCCGACTGGATACCGATGACAATTACTGAACTAGACAGATCTTAAAGGGTCACTTTATTGACTTACCTTCTCTGCTTGGTGAGGGATGATGGAGTCAAAGCAACCGCCTGGCTTCTGGGATGTTCTAGTTTAAGTGAGTTTAGCCTTGGATAGTTTTCCTTCATATTCCTATGAAAAGCAAGAGCAACTGGTTCACTGGGTTTATTTTTCTGTGAGCTGCTACTTGATTAGCAATAGTATTATCATCTTTAAAGAGAAAAGAAAATCAACTTCTTAAAACACATTTTATGCTTCTGAGATAACTTTCTTTTCCTTCTAACCTCTAGTTTAAACTTAATTGGAGAGAAAAAAATGGTGGTTTTGTACTTCCAGATTATAAGTGCCAGTGGTGACTGTAGTGTACTTTTGAAAAAAAAAAAATTAAAACAAATTGGGATATTGATGTCTTGGAGATAAGCCCAGAATGTTCAAATAAAGCTCTTTACTTACCTTTGGCTGAAAATACGTGAACAGACATAATATGTTTGGAGGGAATTGCAGCTGTAGGACAATGACCATGGGTTGTATCTTCTCTTTCCCTGCTCATGTGTTCAAAACTGAGTGTCCATGAGCTGAAAATTGATTCTGAATTAATTCCTCTGTAACACCGTGACCTTTCATCTGTGGGATGCTGGAAGTCTGCACTGCAGTGTGTTTAGTCACCCCTTACAATGATTAAAAATTTGGAGACATGAAGACCATTATTTGTTTCTTTGGAAACCATACTTTCCAATTACTGCACTGGGTGATTTCTGGAGTAGCAAAATACTAGACTAGTATTTTGGGAGAGGGTAGGTCACATATCAGGAAGCTGAGTCACAGCTGGAGTGGATACAGCGCTAGGAAGTATCTTTCTTAATAGCCTGAGAAGACAAGAGGTATTAGATGACCTAATCTTTTTCCTGTGAAATTTTTGCTCTTGTGACTTTATTTTCCTCATTGCCAAGACTAAATGTAGTAGTTATCTTTTTTCTTTTTTCTTTTTTCTTTTTTTCCTTTACACATATTTTCATCAATATACAGCTGATTAGTTTGAACCTTGCCTGAATTTGTGGCCTTCTGATGCAGGCATGGTAGGTGTATGGTAAATCTGATACTAGAACTTAATTTTATCAGTTTACAAAACTGTTGAATAATCACTAAAAAGAGGACTTTGTCTTCACAATGAGAGTCTTTGTCTCAAAAGAGGCTGGAAGTTACACAATCAATGACTTTGTGTCTGGTTATAGCAAATCCATATGAATTTTGTCTGAAGTTAAAGGAGTTGGTCTAAAGCCAGATGTATCAATGCGACAGTTGAGCATAAGCTTAAAAGTTCTTGTTTGCATCCTCTTGGGAGCTGGGGGGTAGTGGTGGCAAAATGAAGGTTAAAAGTCTTGCCGAGGTTAAAACTGGCAGTGAAGGAAGACTCACTTTTAGAAACAAATGAGAGGAAACAGCAAGTACTTTTAGACAAATTATTTTATTTTATTGTTTTAAGTAACTACAGGTGAAACTTGTAATCTGCTGAGATTTGCAAGTGGTTTCTGTGACACAATTTAGTATCCCAGTGCTTTAGCAGACTTCAGCCATTTGTGCGAAACTTGGGCTTGTTGAACAGCTGTTGCAGACTACTCTGTCCCCTCATTTCAGTTGCTGGCAGTTTTTGGCATCAGGCACAGAGCTGGAGCAATTGCTTTGTTCGCAGAAGGGAAAACACTGTGAAAATATTGTTATTGCTTGCTTTTCTTTTTTTAAAATCCTTGCTGTCTAATTACTTTGTACTCAGCAGGAGTCGATTTAATCTTGAGTTTACATCTTTGCTGTCCCTTCAGAAATTAGCCAAAGCTATTTGAGTTAAGAGCCAAAACTTCTAGTTTATTCATGCTCAGAAACTTGCTAGTGCTGCACTGCTAAAATTCTGCCTCCCCTATGGTTCTGTTAGAGCCTGCAGCTCTACAACCTTTAGTTGTACCCCCTGATCCTTACAACCCCTCTGAAGATCAGGCACTGAAACTGAGGAGGTTTTTAAGGGTGGATGTTGTGTGTGTGTGACTATATGACTTTATTGGTTGGATTTAGGCAATGTGCAGGTGGAAGATGGTGAGGAAATGGAGATAATCATGGGGGGAGTAAACAAGGAGGCTGAAAAAGATAGGGAAGCTTGGAGTGAATGATGTAAAACAAATTGAGAAGGAGATAGGACTGGCCATAATAGAATCTGAGGGCTTGGAAACTAAAGGGAAAGAATATGTTAAAAGAAATCAAGGTGGGCTTGATGAGGAGAAAGTGAGAATCAGAAATGGAAGTGAAGGGCTGTTGAAGGCAAAGCTGGGCAATGACACTGAGGATATGTTGACAAGGAACCCAAGAACTGCTGAGATGAGGGGGGAAAAAAAATGTGCTGAAACCAAGTGTTTCTGACAAATTTGTATACAAATAGGCAATGTTGTTTGTAATGAGTCTTTGGATGATGGGAGAGAGTTGTTGTACTGGGATGAAACTTCAGGAGTGGGATGAAAACCCTATGGAATGACGAGAACTGTCCCAGTGTGGCCTAGTAAACAAGATTCAGATTAGGGAAACAGACTGGTCTGGAGTTTGACAAACCAGTTGGGAGAGGAAACAGTAGGGTTATATCAGAATAATATACTTCGACAGAAATGTATCCATTGTAATCCCTAAAAAAGAATCAAGGGGTTTTTGTCACTTTTTGCTGTGTTGGGTTGACCCTGGCTGGACACCAGATACCCACCAAAATCACTCTATCACTCCCTTCTTGAGCTGGATGGGGGAGAGAAAATACAGCAAAAGGCTTGTGGGTGGAGAAAAGGACAAGGAGAGACAGAGAGACCACCCATTACCATCAAGGGCAAAATAGACTTGACTTGAGGAAATTAGTTTTAATTTACTACCAATCAAATCAAGGTGGGGTAGTGAGTAATAAACCAAACTCTTCAAACACCTTTCCCCCACACCTCCCTTCTTCCTGGGCTCAGCCTTGTGAGTCCTTTCCAACTCAGAATATTCTGTGAAATTTCTCTCCCTCCTACCCCCCTGCAGCACTATCAGTTCATCACATGTTGTCTCTGCCATTCCTTCCTCCTCAGGAGCAGGACTTTGCACACTCTTCCCCTTCTTCACCAGAGGGTCCCTTTTCACAGGGTGCAGTCCTTCAGGAACACACTTCTCCAGTGTCTGTCCCCTATGGGGTCACAGGTCCTGCCAGAAAACCTGCTCCAGCCTGCGCTTCTCTCTCCATGGGCCCACAGATCCTGCCACGAGTCTGCTCCAGTGTGGGTTTCCCAAGAGGTCACAGCCTCCTTTTAGCAGGGTTTTGGGTCCTCCATAGGCTGCAGGTGGATCTCTGCTCCACTATGGATCTCCATGGGCTACAGGGGCACATCTATCTCACCATGGTGTGCACCACAGGCTGCAGGGGAATCTCTGTTCCTGAGTCTGGAGCACCTCCTCCCTCCTCTTCTTCCCTTACCTTGGCGTCTGCAGACTATTTTCACATATTCTCATCTCTCTTTCCAACTGAAGTTGCTGTTGCACAGCAACTTTTTCCCCTTCTTAGCTCTGTTATGCCAGAGGCACTACCACAGTCACTGATGGGCTCGGCCTTCTTCTGCAGCATGTCCATCTTGAACTCCACTGGCGTTGGCTCTGTTGGAGACAGGAACCTTCTAGCAGCTTCTCACAGAAGTCACCCTTGTACCCTTCCACCACCATAACCTTTCCACACCACGCAAATACATACTGTTAGTAAATACCATAAATCTGTTGGCTGACAGGGTCTTGCCTTATTACTGGTGTTCCACGTGAAGCACCTGACTCAAGCAGAGGAACTCCGAAGACCTTTGCTACTCCCGTTTGCCAAACAGACATGGGAGAAGTGAGAACCACAGTGTTCTCACTAATTTGTAGGAATACTGGCAGTGCTGCTTGACTTCTGCTTGTCTTCATGAAACAGACCATCAACTGATAGTTGCCCACCTCCTCCCCTATGTGGGGCTTAATTATCCCCACAGATACTCACAGCAGTATGATCACACACTGCTGTAGGCAGGACATCGGTGCGTTTGGCTTAGTGGTTGGGTCAGGCTGCAGCTGGGATAGACAGAAGGTCACAGTCAGGGTCAGGAAAACCCAAGGTCAGAGACCAAAGAAGTACAAACACCTTAATTTTGAGGGCAAGGCAGGGGTGCGGATGCCAGGCTGTGATGCGGAACGTGGGAAGTGCCGGTGTGCCAGACTAAGCATCAAAGCTTGTAGTCTGGGCTGAGGCAGAAGCTGGACTCAAACTCTGCACCAGAATGCAGGAATGCTAAAAAGGAGGCTGGTGAAGCAGGATTGTTGGGAATGAGTCCCAGAGTGTCAGAAAATAGGATCAGGAATTAAACGTAGAAATTGCAGCGTAATCCATAGCTTCAGGAAAATTGGCAAGCTCACAGGAAACCTTCCGTAAAGATGTACCTACCACTTTCTGACGGTATGGCTGAGTTTGTGGCAGCTGCCAGGTGGGGCAGCACAATGGGGTACTCCTTTCAGTCGTGTGTAAGAAAGGTTGAATCAAAGCACAGTTGTGTAAGTGAAGATAATAGTGCTTTTTCCTAACTTACTGCAGATGCCTAGGCTTCACTCTGTAAGGACATTGCCCACAAATTTGTTTATAGTTTTTGGTGGTTTCCTTGTGTTGTCCCTGGTGTGGGAGGTACACTGGCACAGAGGGAAGAAAAATACTGGTATGGTGAAATCTGAGCTCTGATTTTACAAAAGTTAATGAAGAAGGTCCTGAGAGCACTGTTAGAGAAGTAAAATCAGTTCTCTGGGAAACAGCTAAAGCCACAAATTATTACAATTATACACTTGGCTGTTTCAGAAAATTAGAATTATTAACTTTTTATTGAGAAAAAGAAGGAGGTGTGTGTGTGAAAGCTGGTCTGAATGTTAAAAGAAGAAAAAGTAATTAGTGAGGTTTCATGTAGGTGAAACCAATCTCACTTGTGAAGGCTAACTAGCCCCTCATTTTCATCACTGTAATAACATTCATTTATTCCTGGCTGCTGGCAACAGAAGGCAGCTGAACAATTAGTGTGGGATGGGCTCATCTGTGGGTGGCATGTGAGGTAATATCAGTTATTCCTGAGGGGAAAAGTCATACCTAGCTACCTAGGCTGTCATATTTTTACCACCACTAGCACACTCAGTGGACCAGAGTCCTGCACCTGTGGCTCCAGTTTAGCCATCATGGAGTGAGTGTGGGATTTTGAATCTGGATTTCCATTGGGTTTTGGCTCAAACAAATCAAGTGGCTTGCACTGTCTTCTGCAAGGTGGAAACTCGGGTAGAACTAAGCTCAAAAACTTGTATAAGTAAATACTGCTTTACAGTTTTTGAGACGTGAGGAATTCTGTTGAAATATTCAGTGTTAATTCAGTGCTCTGTGTGTGGAAGGGGACAAAGTGGAAACAGAAGAGACTTGATGTTCCTTCAGCCTGTCTTAGTGTAGAACACAGGCCAGAGGATTTTCCCAGTGGTTTTCCCACTGAACCTTGGGTCACAGGAGATGCATAATCATTTTATTTGATTTAATTTGGTTTTCCATCCCTTAAATTTAATAACTGTCATTGGATGTTTGTTTGCCTGTTTGTTTTTTTTTTTTTAATTTTGAGGGACACACAAGGTACTTTTCTACAATTTGTTTCACAAGACTAGATGATGTTTTGGTGTATGGACTTTAAAATTTTGTGAGTTTAGGGTGCGATTGCCTTAAAAATGTAATCTCTTGCTGGTATATCAAATTGAATTGAGAAGTATTTCTGTGTTAAATACAGTTAAATTAATTGAAAGAATATTTAAAATAAAGCTATTTCTTCTTCTCTTTTTTCCTCTTCCCAACTCTATTCCCTGAGCTCCAGGAAAAGCCTATTCATTTGTAAAGCTTCATTCTTCTTTCAGGACTGGTATTTTGGGAAGGCAGTCATATTGTCAGTTGTAAAGGGACCCATAAAAACCTACAATTTTTATTTCTTTTTTCTACCTAGTGCGTTCATCCTGTCTGGTTTTGGTGCAGAGAGCATAGAGTGGGGAAGGGAAACAGGGACAGAGAAAAATGGAGTGCTTAATTTAATGAAATTTGTTTTTCTCTTTTAAAGCCTGAATTGTTACTTCATGCTTTTTGTAACACTGGCTTTAGAGGAACATTGAAAATAGTGAATCCATTTTCTAGGTTGTAGAGGAGTGCTGTTTATTAGGCAGCAGTCACAGGCAATGATAGCAATTTTTTTTGAGCCTACACGCAGTATAATAAGGTTCCAATGACAGTAAATTTTACTAAAATATTTAGTATTACTTAGGAGAACTGCTAATCCACAAATTTCCTAAGCAGGAAGATGTGCAGTTGGTGGGACCATTATTTGTTGTATCTCCCCCTGCCCCCCTCCCCTTTGGTTTACTAATAACTCTGATTCTCTTGAAAATTTTCTTCCTTCCCCACCCCACAACTGCTTTATAGCTGACAAAAATAAGCCATTTCCTAGCCTTACCCTCTACCTACAGAGGTCATAAAAATTGCTAATGGAAATGCTGTTGCCTTCTGTTGTGTGATTCTAATAGGAAACGGATCACTGCAATTTATGGGGTACTTACCCTTTTCGGTACATGATGAATGGCTCACTTCAAATGATGTTTCCTCATTGATTTCCTAGTATTTATCACCAGAAAAGACAGAGCAGGAAGAACAGCATTTAAACATGAAGTTGATTTTGAAAACGTCGTCTTTTCACTATGGTGTGAATTCATGGCAATATAGCATTTGCTGTAGCAGAGGAGCAAAAGATGTGAAGTCAGTTCTTTACATTGCTCCTAAGATTAGGTCTCTAAACCCACTTTTTGTTATGCTGTATTAGCTTTCTTGCCTGTTCTTTGGTAGGGAGAGTGAGAGGCTTACTCCATGTAGAGGTTTTGCTCACACTCTGCTGATTTGTTGCCATGTTCTTGAAACAAGCACGTGATATTTATGTGTCAGTAGTCTCTTTGCTGTCAAGCTTTTTGGGATATTTTCAGTTGATTCCCAGGAAAATCTATATGCAAATAAATTCTATGTAATATTTAGCAGGTGACTGAAATATTTGTATTGGTGTGATGTTTTATTTTGCTACATGAAGTATTAGAAGAGACCCTCTCTTCAGTTTCTCTCTGGCTGGCCTGGATTGAATCAAAATAAAAACCGTCCCTTTAGTTTTTGCAGTGTTCATACAATCTTTTTCTGTGTGTTGCTTCATGAATCACTAGGCAAAACCACGTGTAAGCAAGGTAGATCATGGGCAGATACAATCCAGCAAAATATGTTTGTTTTTAAATTGCCAAGAGTAGAAAATTGATACATCCTTGTGCCAAGCAGGATACTGTGCCAAGCAGGATAATGTGCCAACTCGCTTCAATTTAGAAGCATATTGCAGTTTTGCTGTTTGTAAGACTGGCTTAAATGTCATTGACTTGAAAGTCTTTGAATACTGCAAATGGTTATAGCTCTGCAGTAACTAAAATTTACGTCTTTTTAAATGGTAGTGTTAAAACTGGTTTGCATTCTTCATTTTCAGAGAATCCAATATTAGCTAATTTGCTAGCAAAAATGAGGCTATATTGGTTAGAAAAAAGTGTGGAGTTTTGCAAGTCACTTTGATAGCTACGAGTGCAATTAGGTTTGCTATTAAATGGATATGAACTGATTTTTCATTAAAACACTATATGAAACCATTCATGTAAAATGCACCTGTTCCAGAGAATTTCTAATAATTTTAACTTTCACTGTGTAAGAGCACATCTGTAGACCATCCTCTTACATTATTTATCTGCTTCTTGAGATTTGTGATTATAGCTTTGCTCTTTTCTTTCTTATTGTAACGTGCTTTACAAATTTTTAGTTTCAAACCATGATGCAAACAATGGAAGTGAGGAATAAAATCTGCAGCCTTTGAAGTCTGTGCGGTTTCCATTTTTTTTCTCTTTTTCTGAAAACTGTGTTGAATAAATCTCTCAACAAGCTACCAGGCTGCACGCAGATGACTGACAAAAAATATTTTGTATTGTCTACTTCCATTGCTAAGCATTATAGAATTGGTCTTCAGATGTCTCTGGTGTAAACACGCTGGATGTCAAAAGAAAACAAGTGAAGACTGTCACACCAGTCTGATCATATTTGCTCCAAAATGGGCTTTGTATAATGCACAATTTCTTTCTAAATGAAAAAGCAATTTTCTATAAAACCATAGTTTTCAGCTGACCTTTCCAAAATCAGTATTACCACGTATTCTGTACTTCACCTGCTTTCTCATGTCACACTGCAGTTACTTTCAGAAGAAAAACTCTGTTATTTGTGTGAGGTGTCTCACATAAAATAACAACAAAAAACTAGTTACCAGCCTTGCAGAACACTGGATTATATGTTAATTCATGTTCTGGGCTAAAAGTTGTCCTATAAAGGGTTGCCTCAATTCCCACAGTGTTCAAGTGGAGCCACCACAGTGAGTGATTAATCTGTGCTCCCTTTGGAAGCGGATGTTAATTGGTTGGACACTTAGTAATGGGTGATGGTGTGAAGAATAGGTGCAGCTTTAGATCTGTGTAATGTTGGAACTTAAAAGATAATTGAAACAGTATCTTTGAAACACAGAAATATTATGTGACTTGTTAGAAGGCAAGGAATAAACTATATTCTTACCTTGGGTATGTGTAAGGATATGGGTGGAGAAAGGGAAGGAAAAAATATAGTTGGTTTTCTACTACTGTACTTAATTTCAATGAAAAACAAGCATAATTCATTTCAATATATGTGCTTTTCTTTGTAACTTAGGGTTTGGTGTACCTGCTTGAGTGGCAGAGAACAAAATGTTCTTTTTGAAGATAAGAAGTGTTCTAAATAATGAGAACAACATGCACTGAACAAGCACAAATCATTCAGACACCTCTCTAAATTGCACATGTTGAATTTAAGTGACTTAAAGTAATAATCTAAAAATACATAGAACCTCTTTTTTCTAAATCTTGCTTTTAGAATTTATGTTCTTATTGTACATCAAACAGCTGTTGATGGCAAGTCTCTAAGTGGCTGGCCCAAATCTGAGCTGAATAGTATTTTGGAATGAACCGTTCCTAGTCTTTGCTCTTCTAAACCAGCCTTGTCTCTGAAAATGATAATCATCTATATTTGCAGTCTTGTGTTTTGCTCTTGCTGGTGGCATGGCCTGCATTGAAAATCTCAGGTCTGGAGATCCTGACATTTTGCTGCATCTAAACGAGCATCTGAATCTTGATAGTCGCAGAGCTGCAAGGGGCACGGTTGTAAGGTTGGAACAGTGCTGGTTTTGAATAGTGCTGGTGAGTGTTGCTGGAAGATCTGTCAGTCAGGGGATTTCAAAACAAGGGCAATTGCATTAAAACCTTGACAGAATCTTAATAAAGTTACAATTGCTTATAGAGTCTTCAAACTTATTTAACTTGTATTTTTACCTTCTTATTATCTCCCTCACACTGTTAATATGTAAATGTAAGAGCTGATTACAAAAGAGATGATGTAGATTCATGAAGTATTTTAGCAATGCTACCCGATGCTTTCATTGCCTTTGCAGTAACCCTTGGCAGAGCTTCATGGAAATGCCGACCTCACTGAAAAATATTGACCTGAATTATTAAAACCACATATGGCTAGGAGTAGTTTTATGAAAGCTTTGGATAGCATTTGGATTTTCTTTATTCAAATAACTTATACTAATCATCTTAAATTATAAATCAGTAGTTTATTGAGAACTTTGAAAAACATTTGTATTGCTGTTTGTCTTTCAGAGCATAGGTGAGAGAGACTCTTGTAATTGAGAGGAATCATGTTTTCATTGGTAATTCTAGTGGGGGGTTGTTTTTTGAGGTTTTTTGTGGGAAAAGAAATTAAATGGGTGACTTAACAAAGTTGTGTTATCTCTAAAAAAATATTATACTTTACTACTGGTCATGTTTGAAAGTCTTATTTTACTGTAGTCTAAAAAGCATTGGGTTTTTTCCATTGAAGGTGAATGTTTGAACAGAGGATTCTGTTGTAAATGAGAATTGCTTATTGCTTTGAGTTCCAAAAGGGCAGATTTCATTTCATCTTTGCTAGCTGTGTACCACAGAAGAGCACTCCACTGGGCTTCCTTCTGCAGGTGCCAAGTTCTGCATTGCCAGAAGGTGCAGCTGTGGCTGTAAGCAAGAAGTCAGAGGAACTGTGTTAGACAGTGCTGCCTTCCAGTGTGTACCTCGCTACTTAGTGCTGTTAAATAAGTATCGACTGAACCTGTTATATGTACTGGGCTTTTATCTGTTTATTCTATGCCTTGTGTTTTCTTTCTGGGTTGTTTTCTGCTCTATCTGAAACAAGTGTTACTTGTTTGTTGTTTAGTAACTTGTAGTTTCCCTACTTTTTTTTTTTTTTTTTGTGTAAAGTCAAAACTCCTGGCCTATGAATGAATTGGCAAAGAAAAAAGTTGCACAACCTGTCATGAAACTTCATCACCCTCACTCGCCTCTAGTACAGAAATACATTTTGTTTACAAAAATGCAAACTAACAAGTATTTGCATGCATACTTCTCAGGGACATAACTTTTATTTTTATGCATCAGAACTTAATCATAAGCTCAATAAAATTCTCTGCTTGGATAAAGCTGATAGCAGCATCTTGTCGATAAGTGTAGGGATGGAAAGTAATGTCCTTTGCTCTATGAAGGGAAACGATAGTATCCTACAAACAGCTGACTGGTGAAGCCCCTCTCAGAGGGTCAGCATGGAGACGATGTCAGTCACAATATTCTTTTTCAGTACTCTGAGGAGTCATTCAGCTTCAGGGTGGAGCTTCATTGTTGGAGTCAGCTTTCCCTTTAATGCTCCTCCAGAGACTGACATACCACCTATAGCTCCTGGTGTTAATAGGACTGCACCTCCCTCTATCTGCAATTCAGACATCAGAATGGGAAGAAGCATTTGATCTGGTTAAAACTTGTCATGGTGCTGTAAATTATGATTTAAGCAACCCAGGAAGTACTAGTGGAGGTTGTCAGTAAAGAAGCAAGCGAAGTCTCTATCCATAGCTTTTTCTTCACTGGAATGAATTCATTGCCCAAGTGCCCTTTGCCTCATCTTTCCAAAGAAATTCTGTGTTTCTAGTGAAGAGAACCTCACGTTCAAACTCTGCTAGCTGGTACGTAAGTGCCCAAGAGTTATTTAGCATGGGGAGGAAAATGTTTTGTACTCACTGTTATGACTATTATTTCCAACACAAAAGCATCCACAACTCTGCTCCATGAATTTGCTTTAAATAAATGTGCATATGCTAACAATCTTCTACTTAATATATACAGGGGGATAGCGCCAGTAACAAATCCACTGCCTTCTTTTAAAGTAGCAATTTATTGCAAGGAGATTACAGTATGTAAATGTCCTGATCCATCCTATCATCATACAGAAAACCCACAAACATGGTATTTCTTCATATGTTTATTCAGGGCAGTGCAAAGGTACCCAAACGTGACTGTTTAGAGAAAGGTTGGACTTAAATAGACACTGAGCCCAGGACAGCGAGGAGCTCCATGTGAGCTATCCAGTCCAGTGCTCAGAACATGATGCCCACACAGCTGCCTGCAGCTGTGGGTGGGCTCTTTCTGCTTCTTGAGTTGCCTCCTCCTTCCAGATACCTTTGCTCTGCCTGTGCTGGGAAGATACAGCCTAGTCAGGGCTGTATGTCAGCTCCACGCTTTGTTAACCAAAGAAACAGACTCGAAGGCATGTCTTGTCTTTGCAGGAGCTACTGCAGGTCCCAGTGCTCTCCCTCTCCACCACTGGGGGGGAGCTACTCCTTTGCCTTCGGGCATGTAATGCAAAATTCATCAGTCAGATACTGAAATTGTTACATTTGTTCTTAACCTTCACTTCTGACTGACAGACGTTCAGATTGCTTTTGGGTTTTGCAAATAGGAAAGGGAATATAGACCTGTTACAGGAGCAACTCTAACAATTCTTGCATAGTTGGGAGTCTCATTGAAAATAACCCTTTGCAGTTCTCTGGTGATCTTTAATGCACTTGTCCAGTTCCAGTAATACTCTGTACTGTGGCAGTAAACACTTGATAAATTTTTGCCACTGACTTGACAACAGAGAGAGGAAGTGTTCAGCTGAGGAGCAGAGAGCTTTTACGGGCAGAAAGCTGTGATCTCCTCTACTCTGGGGAATTCACCTTTGCCTGGCCTGGGCATTTGTAAAGCTGCAACTTACCATTTATTTATCTACGTTTTCTACCCCTCTAGTCTGACTCAGCATTCCTAGTTATAAGAAAATATGTGGGACTGCAATCCAGAAAAAAACATTATTATTTCTGAGGCAAACGAGATGGCTTGGGTATCAAGGAAGGCAGCTCTTTTGGTAGCTCATACTGGGGGAGTGATGAAGAAAGGAGACAATCTTACTTGCATTTTCACATCCCTTATATGACAATCTGCATTAGTAGTGTTTGATATTTGGATTAGAGAAATAACCTCAAATTCTGCACCCTGAAGTTCCAGTATTCCTTTTGTTTTCCGTTGCCTTGTGTTCCACAGCCCTTTGTTCACATTTACCTTTCCTCTGGGCTCAGATTGCCTAGCTTTGCTGCTCTGTGTCCCATCAATCCCTTCCAGTGTAGAAAGTTCTCTTTCTTCTTTAGCAACATGCAGCAGAGACCACCTTGCTTCTTCCACCTATGTCCCTTTTGCCTCCCAGCTGGCATCTTCCCTGCATTTAACCACTGGTCTTTGGATTTGGATGGTGTCTTCACCCATGCCAGTGTTCCCCGTCTCTGCTTCATCTGTCCTGTTGGACCAAGAGGTCTGTTGATTCCTGAGCTCAGATGGGGAAACTATATAAGGAAAAGTAGGAGACTGCAGGTGGCTGTTCCTATTGTAGCCTCAACATCTGCAAGCATAAAATGCCAGTGAAGAGATAGGGAGATCTTCCTCTGGGTTGTGGCTTACAGTATTCTTGAGAGAAAGAACATGTAATTTTTTACACTTGCTCTGACATAAACAATATTTAACTGCTCCAGCCTGGTTGGTATCCCTTGAAATTTCATGCAGTTTACGGCAAGAACACTGTGTTCACTTTTTGAATGGCTAATTTTACTCACAGAGATAAATAGTGGTAGTTGTTCTGGTGTAAATGAATGAAAGAAGACTGCTTGGAGAACTGTCTGGGCCAGATAGCACAGGCAGTTATTTTTATGGAAGGGTAAGTCCTGAATGAAACAGTCAAGGTCAGAGTGGCATAGCTAAACCCAGGAGTTACCAAGGTCCTCTGACCCAGATGAAGGTTTTTTTCTTGGCAACATCAGTAAGAAAACACTGGCTCTTGTACACCTCTGCCTTGGTTGTTACATTGGTGAGACATAGATTGTGGTCTGATTTATATTTGAAATAGATCACCAAGAACTGAATTGGACTTGCCCTGGCTGGCAGCAGTTCACAGAGTGCCATGCCCTGGTCCTCTCTGACCTGGACTGGTTTCCTCTGTGACCAGCAATTATCAAAGAATTTGAGTTTTTAAAAGGCATGATCAACACAATGTTCACCCTTTATGTAAGTATAGAAAATAATTAAGTAAACATATAATTATGCCCAAACATTTTGCTCATCTTTTTGGGAAGGTGAAGGAGATGAGTGGAGAGAAACCACAAAATAGATACAAATATATATATATAAAGTATATATAAGAAAAATATGTATTTCTACATGCAAAACCAGTGATTTGTATACTAAGTATCTGTTTGTGAGAAGCGTGCATAATCTTCTTTACATCAGGACACCTGTACTTTGGTTGTACCAAATCAGTATCCTCAAAAATATGTTACTAGTATGGGGTTTGGTGTATTTTGTAGTATGTGGTATCCCCCTTTGAGGAGCCACTGTATAATATTTTCCCCTCAAAAACTGGAATTCCTCACAATCTTTACAGTAAGGTATATTAGAACTTGGGGTAAGTAAGGGAAAAGGAGGAAATTTAAACAGCATTGTTATAAAAATTATTTCCATTAATTTGGAATACCTAGCAGGCCCATGCTTGGGAGAGAAGGAAAGTGTATGATCCTGCTCACAAGGGAGAGTGAGAAGCAACCATAATTCAATTCAGAAAGCATAATCTCTGCAAAACTTTTTTCTTTACAATTTCTACACTTTCGGTGCACAGTAATGCTGACTGTCTCTACAATTTGTCTGGATTTTAAATCAGAGCAGCGTAATTAGCTAACTTTACTTATTAGCTTGAGCTGACTCTAGTGGCACAATGGTTGAATTGGTTGCCATTATATTTGTTTAACTGCTGTAAAGTAAGATTCTAACAATAGGTTCCTACACTTAAATAGCTCTGTCGAGCACTGGTGCCCTATCAATCAGTCAGACCTTTCCCTCCTGCTGTCTGCTCTGGTAGACAGTTCTGCTGATGTGCAGACTCTGGAAGAAGAGATCAGGAAGAAGGGATGATGGATAAAGACCATCTCCTGTCTTGGGAGGAAATCAGAAAAATCCTTTCTTTGACTATCAACAAGCTGCTTTGTCAAGGTGTCAGAAGATTAATTATGCTCATGCAAGAGGCGAGAGTGGCTGTTTTCCGTGCCGGTTTTGGTGTAATGGGGTGGCATTCTTCTGCACTGGGGCAGAGAATTGCAAAGAAAGAGGCTTAAGAGATTTCAGCCCCCTAACATCACTGTCCTGTAAGCGTTTGTAAAGCTCTTAGGCACACATCCCCAGTACTGTGAAGTTCTGCCAGTAATTGATTAATCAAAGTGTTTGTTTCGAGTGCAGTATGGACTTGATCTCGTGAAACATTTGGTGCCAACTGCTGTTAAAGCCTGTCAGTGTTATGGGTAGTTAGAGTTCTTTATATAGAACAAGCTTTCAATGAAAAGATGCAGAAAACCTTTCCACAGCATAGCCATGAACGAGAAAACATACAACCACTCATTAGTTTTTGGAGTTTATAAATCAGTAAAAGGGAAAACCTGCAATAAGTGTTTGGAGTATTTTGTATTGGAGCTGAGGAAATCTGCTTCACATTTTCTTTTATCCGTCATGCTTTTTTATGTTTTTGAATAAATTGAAGTATAATAAAAAAGAAATGATCTTACATTTTGAATTAATCTTTTCTGGGAATAAATAAAATTTGCTAACTTTAATTCTGAGCAAATTAGGTTTAGGTAAAAAAGAAAAAGTGGGGGTTTTTCTTAGAATAAATCTAAGTCGTAGACTTGAAGAAGTTCACTACTTGAAATATGAGGTGGTTTTTACTAAGTCACTTGATATATTAAATAAATATCTTCAAAAGCTTTTTAAATTTTGAACAAACTATGTCAGTAAAAGGACTCCTTTCATCTGGCCTAATCTGTCTCACTTAATCCTGTGCTCACATGAAGAAGAGCATTTTTTGTAGTCTCCTAATTTGATATAATTTTGGGGTTTTTTTCTTGAAAGGGTCAAGTCTTGAGTTAATAAAAGGGAGAGTTAAAGACCCAGATCACTTTATTAGTTTGGTTTAAGATGTTTTGAACTCTAGTACCCCGTAGTTGAAACTGTAACAAAACCAAACATTTTAAACATGGCTGTGCCTGACCTTGAAATGCTGCTGATAAAAGCTAATGCTGTTAAATTGCATGCCAAATTAACCCTCATTTCCAAATGCTTTGTGTGTGTGTTTCCTGTAGGATAGGCTTTGATCCTGCCAAGCAACACTTCTTTTACAATCAGTTATTTTTTAATGAAGGAAAATCAATGAACAAGTTTCAGTAGCTGATTTCAGCAGTAATGAAATGTTTTGTTTTACATCCTTCTGCCACTGTGCTTTGTCTACTGTATCAGATGATACAGCCTGACATGATACAGTGTTTTTGTGTAGAGGTAATGGTGATTTTCAAGTTAAAACTTTATTTTCACATGTGTAAACCTTATCAAGGATTACAAGGTCATGCAAGAAAGGCACAGGAGACTGGTTTATAGACTGGGCAAGGAATACCTTCTGAAGCAGTCGTTTTTGGGGTTTTTTTTTAAGTCTTACTGGGGCTTAGCATCAGTAAAGTGGGGTCTAATCTAAATCAAGAGAAAAAATGTTAATTGCCTCACAAGTGCTTTTTTCCTGAAGCATCCAGGTTCACATTATTTTAGCAGTTGTCCATTTTGGAGTGTTTGTTTTTAATTCAGAAGTTAATGTTGCAGGAACATCTGCCTGCACAATCCAGGGGTTTTTAATTTGCATCTTTTGAGAAGTATGGACTTGGTATGAGATTTAATGGGATACAATCATGTGCCTTTTTATACCAGCAGGCCTGTGTAGGTCTGGTGGTGTGAACTCTCACTAAAATCAGACAACAGGCATGAGCAGAAACTGCTCACAGATAGCATAACTTTTATTTTTATGCATCATCTGCTGAGGACCTCGAGTATTCTCGTTTTAAAATGAAAGTGGCTCTTTTTATCCTCTGACAAATGAACTGTCATCTGCATAAATTCATTTGAGGGGGGCATTATCTTCCTGTGTGAACTTTGGTGGGAAGTGCTTTCAGGCCATAAAGTGAATCATTGATCTCCCTGGGCTGGAGCTGATATCTTGGCCTCTCTCCCTGGCACCTCCTACAGCATGTTTAGCTCCTGGTCCTCTGCCATGTGATTTTTCTCTGCCACTGTGCATGGGCCACCCAGACCATGGATGTGTCCTGTGTAAGGTCTCTGATCTAGCAGTATTACCTTTTTATGTGGAGAGGGAAATACCACTGTCCGAGCTTTCATGTTCCATCTGCACCACATCAGGACTACATTCATTGGACTGGGCAAATATCTCCTTATACCTGGTCTGTGTGGCAACTGTTTTCTGAGGCTGTCACCTTGATTGTGCTACCTTTCTTTTGGCACTTCTCTGCCAGCATTTTTTTTGTCTCTATAACGTCAGACCTAAGCTCTTTATCTTTTCTTTTAAGGCCCCCCAAAAAACCTCCAAACCCTGAGGGTTTTTACTCTCCATTATCTGCCACTTGTGCCCCCTTGTTATTGAAATGTCCACCCCAGTGCCTAATGGGGCAGCTGACCTTGATCTGGGGCCAGCTCAGCACTGGTGAGCCTTGCTGGGTCCCTGCACCCTGGCACCATCTCACTTGCATGGTGCTTTTGCATATGCTGAGGCACTTTGGCTGCAGGAATGGAGGTGTGGCTGCATGGAGCCAGCCCAGCCAGCTCCTGCGCCAGGGTGGATGAGCCTTCTCCAAGCCAGAGGTGGCCAGTTGTTGCACTGGCACCAGCCCTGCTCTGGGAAGGGCTTTTTTTTCACCCTGTTCCTGACCTGATCTCGCTGCTGTCAGGAGAGCTGCTTAAACTCTCTGCTCTGTGGTCCCCTTCTCTGGAGTTGGATTTTCCTGTTACCCAGTGTATTCCAGCACCCACTTCTCTGTGTCCTGTGGGTAACTGCATTCCTTTATGTGGCCTGTCGTCTCGTGTGGATGCTTGGGAAGGCAGCCGATCTGTAGGTCAGGGCAGCATCTTTCCCTGTATATGTACTGCCAGCTCCAAGGTAACACAAGCTATTGGAAAAGTGTATTGTGCTTTACATACGCACTTTCATGCAGGCCATTTTAGAGACTCCTGGGGTGGGGAGGTGTGAAGAGTTGGGAGTGAGTGAGTTCAGAGAGCAAGACTTGGGATTTTCCAAAGGCTCTGTTTTGTCTGTGAGCTTTTAAAGCAGCATCCTCTTTCCAGCTCTAAATACAAGAATTAACATTATTTCAGCACAGTAAACTTTGATACCCAGCTGTTTCTTTATGCAAGCCTACATAGCTTCCTGCCTAATTTGAAGGACCCTGGATTTGTCTCCAGGAAAACCCAGGGACAAGGTTTCCAGTTTGTGCCTAGTGGTGGGGATTTGCAGCGGTGTGAATGGAAGCGAGGGGAGGCCTTCCCTCTGGAGCAGCAACAGATGCAGCTCGTGGGCGAGCAGATTGCTTGTGGCAGTGCGAAGTGCTGCTCAAAGGGGTGTCTGCAGGTCTAGTCCAGCTCCTGCTCTTAGCACATCTGTTGCCAGCACTTGTGTTACAACTCGTGTTAGAGGAGGATGAAAAGGTGATAGGGTTATAACCAAAGATACTGCTATATTATAGCTGAGAGAGCCTTAGGAAATGCTAATAGCGAGAGGAAGAGGTGATGGGTTTGTTGTTGCCACTTTTTAGCCGCATTTCTCTGAGAATTTAAGAGAAAATGAATTCTGCCGAAGTGACCTTTTTTTCACCTCTTACTGGCTCTTGAAAAGCTCCCTGAGCCATCCACAGAAATACACAAATAATGAAAAATCCAAGTGCACATGCTCCAAGGGATAGTTAAGCATGTCTTAAAAAATCCTCATCGCTGCTATTATGTTAGAGGGCAGTAGTTCCTGAGGAAAATTGATTTTTTTTTTCCATTTTAATACCTTAAAAATGTTTTTAATCTATCCATAAGGAAAATGTGGTAAGTTCTAAATAACTAACTAGAAGCTTTCTGAAGCCAGGAATATCTTTGTTGTTCTCCCTTTGCATATGTTTTCCTGAGACTAAGGGCTTTGTTAAAACGTAGAAACAATATTTAGAAAGAGATAAGGTATCTGATCTTGCTAAGTCCTGTACTTTTCTGCAGAAATTCAGGGTAATTGAAGATGCTGTTTTCTCATTTTAAAATTGGGTGTACAGCAGATAAAAAGTGAGCTTCAAAAGAGGCTGTTCTGGAAAGGAAGTAACTTGAGAAAAATGGGCAATTGAACAGGAATTGGTTTTTTAGCTTTCCTTTGAGCACAAAGTGTTCCTGTTACACTTGCTGACCTAGTTGTCTCACCTTTACTTCAGAGTGTACTTATTTTCTCTTCGGTATTTTTTTTCTTTCTATTTGTGGAGGAGTAATGTACAACATTTGCCTGGTACCTGACAGTACCAGTCAGGTAGAGGCACATCTCTGCCTTCCTAAATGAGACGATTTCTGTCTAATACTATTTTGGTTTTTTTGAGAGAGGAGAACCTGTATTTTTCTGTCTTGACAGATTAATGGCCATGAATGACACCTTGCAATAAAATCAGCGTTCTGGCGCAGTCCCTGTTGGGTCTTTTGTATTTACAGGGTAGGAATCCCTGATCACCAGGTTGTTTTCTGTGCAAACACTGGGAGAATGCTGGGACCAACAAGGTTGAGCTGACCTTATGTGCTGGCCTGCTCACTGCCACTGACTGTCATGTTTCAAAGGTTAAACTAACTGTGGGTGAAATGTAATCAGTAGTGCACTGGATCCTTTCCAGAGCTCACTGGAGGAGTGCAATAACCAGCATTGTTAGCTTTGGGAGAGCAAGAGACAGAGGTCATTACCTGTGTGCGTCTGAGCATGAGGAACCAACTGCCTTTCCTGCTACCTCCCACGTATGTTTATTTAAATCTTATCTGGAATTGTTATCCAGCTGGCCCCTGCTTTTTTAAAAAATATGTCTGTTTACTCGTCATACACTGTAATTTTCATCTTTCTGTTGCTCTCTTTCCGTGAGAAAAATTTGCTTCTCTCAAACCCTGTCATTAGATGGGATGAGAATCGATACTTGCAGAAGCAAAAAAGGCTGAAAGAAAGAATTACTGTGTTTTTAGATGACAGCCAAACCTGGGCCAGGGTAAGCCAGACAGTACTCCTAAGACAGACACATAATGCACCAGCAGAGGAAAGATGATCTTGGTAAATTTTCCTTCCTTCACTAGTGGGTAGCTAGGAAAAGGGCTGGTAAAATAGGAAGCTGGCGAGGGACAGAGAGCAAGTGTGGGAGGAGGAGGCCAAACAGAAGCACTGAAGCAAAGACAGCATTTCTGAGAATTGATTTCCTGTTTCTTTCTATACTCAACCACTCATTTTCCCCAACTCTCTGTCATTTGTGCAGTACTTTCAGTCCTCGGCATTCAGATCTGCAGCAGGAGTCTGTTCTCAGCATCAGATAAAAAGGCTTTCTGGAAGGCACCAGAAGCATGTGGGATATGGTGGGGAAGTACTGCTTGTTGTCACGTTAGGAATTTCAAGGGTGACAGGTATTGAAGCCAGTAATTTTTTTGCCTATATAGCTTTTACACTACCTGCCCTCTGAAAATGCCTGTACAATAACAGTAGCTTTAAGTGAGGAGCAAAAAACTGTCTTCCTTTTGAATTCTATGGAAAGATTCTTTTTCACTCCAGCAAAGCATTTTGTTTTCTTTATAGATCAGAGTGTGGGTTTGGCCTTGAAAACCAATACATTTAGCAGAAATGGAGACTTTTCCCTTGAAAGAAGAGGCGGACAGATGGAGGAGTTCCATGTCAGAGCCAATCAGAGCTGTAGAGAGGATTAGATTATTTTAATATATGTTTTGGTATACACTTGTGATTATTGTGTTATAATCAACTGGTGGGAATATGAATGCCTTTTTCAGGATTTTTCTGTATGGGCTTTTCAGTTTGAGGTAGTTTCTAAAGAAACTCTGACAAAAATAGAGCCCTGTATCACTTTGTGGGAAAGTCAGCTCCATTCAGAAAAGCTCAGTCTAAGTTGGTTATGATGTTGTGAGAAGAAAATGCCATTATCCTTCTTAGCCCACCCTTATCAGACCCTCTCAGGTTTGTAATCACAAGCAGAGGGAGTTCCTTACCACTGTTTCTATCTTTTGCCCCCTCCTGTACTTCAAAAGTAGAATGATCTTTTCTTTATTCCCGAGTCTTCATGAGATCTCTCTACTTCAGTGTGTGTGTGAGAGAGGACAAGGTATTCTCTATTTACTTTTCTTACAAAATTCTTATTTCTGAAAGGCCTTTTTTTTCCCTTGGCCATTTTTTTTCCTTTCTCTTCATGCCAGAGCACTGGAGATGTGGAAGAACTGAGTAAAAGCACTAGCAACTGTCTTATCCTTGTGAATGCAGAGCAGTATTCTTTCCCAGTCCTGCGTCTTTCATGTGTCTCTTTCTCTATGCTAGATTTCTTTTTTAATTGTTCAAAGAGCAGCTTGGTTTCTCTTCCCTTGAGGTAAAATGCTTCGATGCCCACTTTCATAAATATTCCTGGACTTCTAGCATGGCAAGCAGTGTCTGGATTAGATATAATTTCTCTATGAATGGTTTCTACTCTACTCTACTGGGATAACTATTCTAGTGTCCAATATTTGTGGTCCAAAATTTTGCTCAAGGAAGCTCTCTGGGCATTGTGAAAGTCTTCATATAGAGAGCTTCTCAACAAAAGCAGTTTTGATGTGAGAGAAGATGTGGACTCAAACTGCAGTCATAGAGGATATAGATCAGCATGAGTAGTGAAGATGCCCCGATCTCTTTGTGGTTTTCCTGTCAGGTCTATAAGGAGACCATCAATTTTTCTGTGTATGTGGGGGTCTTTCTAGTGACCTTGTGCCAGCTCTGCTGGATGACCTTAGGAACAAGAAACCAGTTTCCTCTACCTCCCAGGTGTTCAGTCAACTGCCCAGAACTGGGTCCATGGCATTCCCAGCTAAGGGAACACTTGTGAGTCAGATGCTTGCCCCTATGTAGAAATAACTAGAATTCCTCAAAGAGAGGAAAGCTTTTAACATTAGCATTTTTTTGGAAGGTCTGGCCATACTGTGTATTTCTGCACAAGAAACAGCAGCTAAACAGCAAGGCTTGATGGAGTTTCTGTTTTTCTGGAATATCTTAGTGATGGGGGAACTTGGGCAACATAACTTGAAATGAATAGCCTTGCTTGGAAAAGCCATTTGTAATTCAAACACGGGGTCTGCTCGTATTAAATATTTAAAGTTTTTTTAATATTCTGAACTGATCAGCTTCTTTGTTTAGAGTGCTCTGACTTTTTTATTAGAAAGATACTGTGTAAAATCATTAATCATAATCTAACTGTTCATGACTACCAGGCATGTTGTTTTCTCTTTGCAGTATAAAGGCCAACTGCCTTGAAGTGAATCATTTTATGAGATTACTAGCTGCATCCACCTTTGTGTTCAGGCTGGCTGATTGCTATAAATACAAACACAAGTTTCTTTGAATGATGATAGGCTGAATCTCCTCAGTATGAGGGTTCAAGATGAGCCAGATGTACAACAGTATCTTGTGTTTCCCCTCCACCTAGATTTACACAGCACATATGTGTGCCCATTTTGGCTACAAGTCATATTTCTTTTTGAAATCTCCCTTCTTCTTGACTCTGATCTTCACACCTTTCATGTTTTCCTTCTGTGAATTTATAAAGGTGTGTTTATGCCTGAGTGTTTTTTCGGGTAAGAAGATACCTTTAAAAGAGCAGTAAGAGAAGAGGGGCTTCTACTCTGTCTCTCTTCTGCCCATCCACCTTTTTCTTTCAGGCAAAAAGGTGTGTGGCAAAAATACTAGAAGCAGCATGGATGCCATGGTAGTACTCCAGAGCAGAATGGTTTGGAACCAGGGGAAAACCACATGTGCACAGTATCTACTCCACACCATTGGACTTTTGGGCTCTGATGTATGTTGGTACAGATGTCCTCAGAGATGGCCATATTCTATAAATAGAGGATTATTACGTTTTATCATACTATGTATTATCATTACGTCTTTCCCCTTTCAGATGTGATAGTGGCTTTGTATTTTGACAAAGTCACCAAATAGCAGAAGGTGTTTGCAAAGCTTTTTCCGACAAGCTTTTCACTGAGCCTCAATAGCAGGATTTCCAGGTCAGTGCATACCATATATTTGTATCTGAACACAGCTGCAGGTTGTCCTTTTACATAGTCCCCACCAGACTCTGCTGAGATGTTTTTCTGGGTCTGTTTTCTCTGCCCTTGTCACTGAGAGGAATCAGTTGGCTGTGGATAGATATGCTTCATATTTGAGATCCTATCCTTAGTGATGCTAACAGGTTTAGTTGCTGGATGTGTGCAAAAACCAGGGATGAAATGTGGTGTTCCAGGAAGGCTTGTTCCCTCACCACGTCTCCGGTTTCTGTGTTGTGTGCTAGCAACAAGAGATGCAGAGAGCAAAGCTAGCAAGCTGAAATGTTCTCTGTATACCACAGTGATCCTCAGAAATTTCTTCTAGCTCGTGAATATTTCATAGCAGGACAATTAACTGTCTTGTGAAGAAAGAAAAAGGCTTGTTTTGTCTTTGAGTATATAGAATTCTTAATTGTATAAGACAAAATTGTAGCAAAATTTCCAATTTTAGCCTGGAAAGTTTTGACTTCTCTCTCTCTCTCTGGTGTCTACATACTCTTACAGACTTTTGTGTTTGAGTTTTGCAGTTTGGTCCTTGTGATTATAGTGTGCCTAGGCTTTTTCAGGATAAAAATCCTGTTTTAAGCTTCTGATAAGGAATATAATATGATTCTTTCCTTTCCTGTGTTGACAGTAAGTGAGACACTTGTGTGAGGAGATGGGGACTGGGGAGAGAAGGCAACCTTCTAATGTAATTACATGAGGATATTGTGGTATGTGCATTCTCTGCAGGAGACTTTTAAATACAGATAAAACTAATGAATCTTCTTTTCGTCAAGCCTAGCCATATGTGTTAAGTCTTCTAACTGAAATGTGTACAACAGATTTAAAAATCATTATTAGACCTTTAAGATGTCATAAAAATTCAAAGACAAAGAGGCCAGTTTGCCTCTTTAAATTATATGGCATTCAGGGATGTGTTATTTCAGGAGCTTTTCCAAGACACTGCACTGTCACAGCTTCATTGCTTCAAATGTCACTTCAAGTAGGAGCAGTTTTTATAACTACACAGTAAACTCAAGATGGTTTGATGGAAATGATTTCTTCATGTGTCAAAATGACCCCTTTGTTTCTCATTTTACTCTTTTGTTGCCTGCAGCTAATCTGGTTTTTGGGTTATCAGATCCAAGCATCTTAAAATGCTGACTCTAGCAGCGGCATTCAGCTGGAATGCTGCCTTTTGTTTACTGGTTTCACCAGGCCTCCAGTGCTTTCTTTGGTCATCTGGTGGCTCCACTAATGTGATTTGCACTCCCAGGCTCTGCAGGTAGTCATGGGCTTTTAAAGGGAATTAGAGGAAAGCCTGCCACCCTGGTTGCTAATGAATCCACAGGGTATTTCTTATTGGTGTTTTGTTTTTCCAGATTTTTTTTTTCTGTTTTATGGTATTTTTCTTCTGTCTGCTTGGAGTTCAGTTTCTAAAGTTGGTTTACCTGGCTGTGGTGTGGTGACATTCACTTTGCTTGAAATAGAAGTACCAAATCCCACTGATCAGTGTGTCCATTTGGGGTTTTCTCAGGAACTGTAAATAAGTATGGAAAAAATAGATGGCTCACAAATACTCAAAACTTCTTTATTACAGTAAATCATATACAAAGCTTGTTCTTAGTAATAGGGGATGTGGTAAAAAGAGACAAACTTCTACCTTCATGAAAACTCTAACTATTAAAATAGCAAATGCTGGCCCATGTAGGGGAGCTGAAATGTTTTGCTAATGAGGCTGCAGCTGGAATCGTAAATTTTTGCAAGCACACCAGGAGAAGATGCAAGTTTACAAACACCCTCAGCACAGTCTTACAAATTTGAGCCAGTGAAGGACATAATCAAATAAATATTCTATTACAGTTTTTGCAGAAAAACCAAGCTATCCTGGAGAGGGTTTTTTAATATGAAAAGCATATACACGAAAGAGGATATATTCTTAAATCATCTTCGACTCTTTTTCAGGAGCAGAGGAGAATTTCAGACTCTGAGGAGTTAAGTTGAGTAGCATGTCAGATGCTGAGTAAGATGCCATTCCTTCTTATATCCACAACCTCTTACTTAAGTATCCTTGTGGATTTGAGTGGGGATTAATAGAGTGATTAGGGTTGGTTTTTTTTTTTTTTTCCAGATTAGTCCTGCAGTTTTGTTAGGGCCAGTATTTGGCTTGCACAAAAACAAGCACAATGTCAATGTTTTTAAAGTTTCACTCTAGTCTAATTAAGACTCAACCTACAGTGGCAGGATGTGCGCATTTTTATATTTTCATAAAATTTTTTTCATCCATTCTGTTGTTTTAGAATGGAAGATACAAAATCTGTGATAAAAACAAAATCTGAATAAGGGTTTGGAAATAAATGTGCCCTTTCCATGCAAAAGTAGATAATATTGAATCTATTCTTATTGTTGTTCACCTTGAGAGCAAGTCTATCTGTTTACCCAAGTCTGAAGAATTTAGACTGATAAGAGTTGTGCCACTGATATGAGATTTATAGGGTTGGGTCTTAAGAGTAGAAGAAAGCTTTAGAAAAGTTGAAGTACACAAACATGTTTCAGTGCCCTTGCTTTGTGCTCTTCTGTGGTGTTGGTGCTGTAGGATTTATGTTTAAATTGTATGTGTGTGTTTATGTTTTTAACGTATTAACTGAATGCCAGAGCATTAAATTCTGTTCAAAGAATGTCAGTAAAGTTGTTTAACTGGTATTTTTGCTTCAGAAAAAAACCCTGTAGAAATTCAGGTGCAGGGGTTTTAATAGTGGACATATAAAGCAAGAGTGTATCGATTGAGTTTTACTAGGCTGACAGCAGCACTGAAGGTCTTCATGACCTAGAAGTTTGTGACCCATGAAATCTCCATTTTCCTTCTATTGGTAATGTATCTTGAAGTACAGAGGCCTGGAAAATGCATCCTGGGTGACCTAATACATTGATTATCTAGAAACAGAAAATTATTTGAGCTTCTTGCTAAAAATGTGTTTGATACTAGTAAATATAAGGGATAGGCTTAAATCAGATTGATAAATAAGTGATCCCTGAGCACAAATTCACTAAGGCAACAGCCAGTCCTTACAGGTATGAATAAGATTGCTGTATTTTCCTTTAAAATGCTAATTTTGGATGCTTAGCCATTTTGCTGGTTCAGCTTCGTCAGCTTACATGCCATTGCCCAAAAATCAAAATTTTGCTTTATAAACGATACTTGCATCTGATTGAAGGAGGTAAAGGGCAGTAAGGAATTGGGCACAGTTATTTCTAAAACCAGTAAATATCCAAGGTTCCTGAAAAGAAGCCTGTAGCACACAGGCACACCAGCAGGCAGATTTTACAGCTCTGTCCAGAGCACAGAAGGAAGATAAATCATGGCCATCCCCCTCTCATTTTTGAAATGGTTCAACCCTGGGGTTTAGCTGAAGGACTTAAGGAGTTTTTGAAGTGCAAATAGACTGGTGAAGGGTAAACCTTTTCAGAGTTTCATTTAGATGGATTTTTTTTTTTCTATGTGGATTTCTGGCACCAGCTGAGATCTGGAAAGCCACAGGATTTTTTTGTTTTTGATCAATCAAGCAAGCAGAACTTGCCATGGGGGTGTACATTCTCTGCATACATATTGATCCTATTGTGTTTAAAAGTAGTTAATTTAATCAGGGCTTTTTGAAACATTCCCTGGTAAAACTTGCATTAATGAAGCTGTCATTTCAAGGTCATGTTTCAGTGTCAATAACTTAATGGTAATGACAGAAGTTACCTGTAAGTTTAATATCAATATTTCAATCATTCCATGTTAAAGTTGTTTTGGATGAGAACTGATTTTACATACATGCATGCATTAAAAATGTTCAGCTTCAGTTGGAAAATGTGACTCTCATTAAATGAGATATTGTCAAAGCAGTCTGGAGTTACCAAACACTTCAATACTGACAGTTCTTATACTATTCACTGCTGTTTGGATCAGTACCCTTGGCCTGCCCTATTCCACAGGGAGTTTGACTCCAGTAGTCCATTTTACACCTTGTCTCTTCCAGCAAAATGGTTGTAATATCAGAGTTTTTATTCAGGGCTTTTTCCAGTAGTTTTGACCCTGACATTTTGTCTTGTTTAAAAGCAGCAGCATGCAGAAGATGGATTGCATATTAACTATAAACACTTCTCTCTACTGTGATAAATATTTGGACATAAAATGTGTAAGGGCTGGCTGTTTGATAAGATGCCCATTTGAGCGCAGAGTACAAATTTTATAAGGCAGGGTACAGTTTACTACTTTTTCATCCATATCTGATGCCAAGATCTTCAAGTATTTTGGGTGGAAGCATTATATATTTTCAAGACTTCTTCCTGTGAGAATGTTAAGTGCAGACTTTATTATTTGGTTTTTTTGATTTATTTGGGTTGGAAAGAGCTTCAGAAAGTTGTTCTGGATATGGTGACACTCAAGGTACAGCGGAGTTAGTGGATTCAGATGCCATGGCAGGATGTGCTTGAATGTCTCTCAGAGTCAATTTTCTCATTGCTTTTCTCTTTGGTAGTTGCAGTATGCCTTGAACCCTGCCATTTGCTGAGATATGAGGTGGAAAGCAGAGTCTTGCATAAAACTTTTTCAATCAGGTACCAGTGATGGTGTTCTGTAGAGTTTCCTCTTCGTGTTTTTCCCAACCAAATGGGATTTTATCAAAGATTTCAGTGTCAGATCACTCGGTGGCTCGGAATGGGAGAGGAACTCTAAAGGTGGGCTGAGGCCTAGAGTTGGGATCCTCTTTAGGAAGGACCAAACTGGTTGTTAGTTTAATTTCTATGTGTTGAATGTCCAAAATGGTACTGCAAAATGGCATACTATGGGAAAATGGCCTGTATTTAAAAACGGTGTATTTATACATTACTTCTGTATTTACCGTCTGGTGGTTTGATGTGGTCTGCTATGAGAGCACAGTAGAAACATTCTACATCAGAATAGGGACCTCAAATCATAACTCATCACAAATTAATAAATGTGGCTACATACAATCAGTGAATAAGTCCTAAGAAGTCCATGTTGTGATTTTTCCCTGACTTTACACTGGACAGGAGATGTTTGATTATCAGGCCCCCTATCCTGGTCTTTTATTTTACAGCTCTAACTTTACATCTGTAAAACTCACATGTTCTCAGTCTCATGTACTGTAATGATGGTTTTTTCATGTAATGTTTGAAAACTGAACATGAGATGCTGTTTAAAGCTTTACTGAGAGACAGGGAAGTTCTTTGCATCTCACTGCAGAGAAGGGATTCTCAGCATTTGTGGTGTCACTTTTGCAAGTATGTGACCGGGAGAAGCTAATATGACCTTTCCTTTTTTAAGTAATATTTTCTAGCACCACCCTGCACTCTTCAACAAGTCCTATTCCACCAACTGGATGGAAAATTTTGGGTATATTTCAAATCAGCAGTTTTTAGTTCAGTCTTGCAGGCATAGAGGGCAGATTTTTGTTTAGGAATAGGCATCATTCTGTTGCTGGATATGTGGGTGTTGGCTGGAAAATCTATCATTCTAATTTAATTTTTTTTTTAAGTGATGCATGCTCAAATGTCAAAACACTGAGGGGCTGTTACTTGCAGATTGCAGATTTATCAAGCAGCTGTGACATTAAAGTAATCTTACTCTGGTTACAGTATGTATTTGTCAAGGGCACAGGGTTGCACGATGATTCTGAATTCCTGTGGAATTTAACTGAGCAACAGCTGGTCTGTAGGATGTGTAGATTTTAACAAGGTAATGTCTGTGTTTTGGCAAAGGACTGGTGTGACCTTCTGCTGAAGCTGTTCCAAAGTGCCTTCTTCCTCCATTCAAGTCTGTAGGGGTCCTGAAACAGTTTTTGTGTGAAATTTCTCCATTCTCTCTTCTCTTGATTTAATCACAGGTAAATTCTACAAAATTCTTCAATGGAGTATAAGGGAAAAAGAAAAAGAAAAATAAAAGGCCATCAAGACCACTAACTACAGCTCATGATAGAAAGAATACTCTTTCTGGCTTTTAATTGTGTCAGATTCCTTTTCCCCACAGTTGTTGGTTGGAGTTTTTTTCACTTGAGAGAGGTTTATGGTGCTGTGTCTGCCAGGATAACTGTGTCTTAGGGTTGAAGTTGTATTTCTCCCCGAGTTCCTAGAGGTGATGTTATCTTTTGTTCACTCAACAGTATGGTCATTCCTGAGAGCATCTGTCACTTTAGGCATTGTAAGATGGATGAGTCTCAAGTGAACTGCTAGTTGAAGCAAATGGTAAAAATAAGAAAAGACATGGGGGTTGGGGGTCTTCAGAGGGGACAAACAACAAGGAAGCACTGTTAGAAATCAAAAGTAAGCCAGACCATAGGGGAAGAAAGAGCCAAGATGTGGATCATGTTAGCAGATCTCACAGGTCTTGGAAATAAAGATTAGTGGCTGTTGAATTCTGAAGAGATCTTCTGCATCTTGGCAAAAATGCTGTTGATTTGTTTCCTACTTCATTTGCAAATAAGGGAGGATAAGAAGGAGATGACCTGAACATAAGATGAAAAAAAAATTTTTGTCACATTGTGTTAAAAGGTTAAGGCATATTAATGCTGCCAGTAATCAGGAAATATTAATGATATTTTGTGTGTCTTAAATATATTCCGTGATAATCTGTCAGTTCTGAGTGGGCACATACCAGTATAAAAACCAAAGCAGCATATCAGCAGTTTAGGTGTTGGAAAAAAAATGTAAACTTAAAATGCATAGTAGATGGTATTTCAGAAGGTACTTAATACTTTTAAAAGCTGTAAGGTTCCCTACAGCATCTCTGATTTAGCTGGACTAATTGAGTTAGACTTTTTAACAGAGAGAAAGTGGTGCAAAAACACAAACCCCAAGAAAACTCTCTCGAATGCACTGACAAGTAGAGCCATACCCCCCACCCCCAAGCTGAGCAAAGGTCTGTGTTTGCAAAAGCAGCCGACAAAGGACAAAAGGCACTTACAGCCCAGTGTGTGTCAAGGTTTGGGAAGGGTCCAGGAGGATCTTGGCTTGAAAAATTATTTTGTCACACTGTTGGCATTGGTCCATAAGGGGAAGCACTAGTTGAAAGGCAAAGAAATTAAGATGATTAGAAGCTTTAAAGCTTCACAAATGGTGGAGTATCTCTCTTCTCAATGGATGTAAATAATAGATGAAAGACCGAGAGTGACAACAAAGGCTCAGGGCCTTTAAGAGAATGTGTGCAGCCTGAATAGAGGTCTGTGGCCTAGGGCCAAAGGTCTTAGCTTTGAGTGTAATTAGAAGAAAATACAAAAATGTCATTACTAGCAGGTGAAATGTTCAGCACGTGTCTGAAAAATAGCAATTTCAGAGCCAGGAGCTGTTGGAATTGGATTACTGACATTCTGCAATCACTGGAGTCCGTGCAGAGCCCTACAGTTTGGTCGGGAGTTGCATGCGCTGTCCCCGTTGTCCATCTGTGCCGGACCCACGGCCAGCGTGGCGGGGATGTGCCGTGCGGGGCAGCAGCGGTGGTCCCTGGCAAGAGAGTCGTTTCGTGCCTTTCTTCAGAACACAACAATCCTGCCCAAAACCTTCCCTGAGCCAGAGGTGAGGGTTACAGCTGCTCTCGTAAACAGGCTGATTTTTAAAATTGAGAGGAGGGGGAGGAAGCTTTAAGGCCTTTAATTTTAAAACCCAGAGTTTGAATTCTGGGTGTACAGCTGCGTTCTGGTTTTGACAGCAGGCCTGTGCCTCTAGTCCCAGCTTTAAGCCTTAAAATCCCATATGTGAGCAACAGGGAAAATTCCTTTAAATCTTCTGGCAAAATATGGTCTGTTGCTATTGAGAAACCAAACCAGTTTGTCTGCCTAAGAAGTCAAAGTCCACTCAATGATAACTTAATTTAAAGCTTTTCCTGATGTTAATTACTGTTCTGTACAGCCCTAGGTATTTTAGGAGTTACTCTTTTGCCTGTTGCTTGCTACACCATTTTTGCCACTCCTTGGGATATTTCAGGTGTATTTTCTTTTATAAACTGCAATTTCTATTAGTAATGTTTTCACTTCAATATTTTTATGGAAAGCCAGATAGGAGAGCAACCAGCTAATTCTGATTTTATTTTGAACATTTGTCTCCCGGGTAGATAACTGCTCACCCATTTACTTTGTCTTTTTAAACTAGTAGTAAAATAATTACTTCTGGTTTTTGTTTTGGTTTTTTTTTTGTTTCTGCAACAGTTAATTTTATCATATTAATGTCATAAATTCCTAATCTTTCATATAGTGACTTCAGCGCCAAAAATGTGCGAATACTAAGTTTGTACTTCTGGTAGAATGTAGAGAAGCAACCAAGCACTTTCAACCAAGTATTCCTCTAAAGAAAAATGTGCTTTTTTAAGTCATTGGCCCTCCTTTTTTCACCCCAGTTCAGTTTTCACCCTAGACCAGGTTTCCACGGGAAGGACTTTTTGACTTGTTTTAAACTATATGCTGGCATGAGTCATTCTGATTTTTTTCTCACTTTTTATTTTTCAGGTGTTCAGGAGTTTTAAACAACTTTGCAGCAAGGCTTCACAACCCCTTAGCTGCATCCTTTAATCATGACTGCATTTCAAATAGGTTAGAAGGAATCTGAAAAGGTACCGTACTTGCCTTTCCTAATAGACAATGCATTGTATGTTTGTGATCAGCATCTCTGCTTTCATTTCCATTGGCTGCATTTTAGGAGCAGTGTGGACTGTAAATAATGATTTTATTTTTGCTTCAGGCGTGTAAAATGTCCAAGTTCTTAAAAAAACCCCATGAAATCCAGTTCATATAATCAAAAAGCCTTCAACAGAGGGCTGATTTGTGCTTCCATTTTTTTCTTATATACCCACAATGAGGTCAACTTCATAATTTAATGACAGTTCTTTCGAAGCTGTAACAATTTTCTTCTGCTGTTTTACTTAGAGGCTCTGCAAATACCTATGCAACTAGCTAAATATATGTTTTATGCACTTGGAGGGTAAACGTTTGTTTGTTTATTTGTCCTCTCAAAGGGTTTAAAACAAATGGGAAGAAGAATGCAGATCTTTGTAATGATTGGGTTAGATTTGTGCTTCCAACTGAGATTCTCACACGTCTCTTTTTTTCTGACTTCTGAGAGGGGGGAGGCTTGCCTCAGTACACAATATTGGGCTCACATAGTTTCTTGTTGCATTTAAATAGCCAGAGGACCCAGAAGGCTGAAGATCTATTCCTGCTTTATGACCTGTTGTATCCCTGGGGCAAGGGCAGCCCTGAGCGGAGCAAGGGGGTCATGGCCACAGCCCAGGTTCTGAGTGGCGCTTGTGGGCTCCCAAAACCTGCCTGCAGGAACATTTTGGCAACATCTGGAGCATGGCATAAATCTGGAAGAGGGGGGAACCTCTAGGATTTTGCTTCGCCAGGTGCTAGGAGGAAGCAACATTAGCCTTTTTGATGGGGGGGAGGCAGATTCTGTGGCCCTGAAGTTAGGCTAAACAATTGCAGAGGTCAAAGGACAGCTGAGTGCGGTCAATGAGACACCCTGGGGTGTATTTTGTTACTTAGTAAAAGGAGCAGCATCCTAAAACCCTAAAGGATTCTCTTGAAAATCTGTGTTGTGAAAAGGTTTTATGAGTCTGATGGCAAAAAGTGCTGATTTAGCTAAGGAATGCTTGCTTTTGTCTAAATGAAAGGCTAATCCTTACCAAATGTTGGCAGCTTTTATAGTGCGGTCAATGCAGGTCTGAAAGGACAGTTAGAGTAGAAGTGTACTTCGGGATCCCAAATGTTTATCATTTTAATGGTTCTGTAACTGAAAAGATTTCTGAAACTTTCACCTTTTATCCTAAAATTTAAACCATGAACAAAACAGCTGAAAAAGTAAGAAGTAAATCTTCACTTATAATTTAAAGAACTTCGTGAGGGAGCTGTGCTTGCCTGGTTATTTTATATTCTCTGACAAATTTGCTTTAGATTTTCAGGGTACTTCCTGACTTAAAGTGTAATTTCCTTTAATCTGCTAACACTTACTAATTGGCTGAAAAAAAAGTGTGGGGTTTTTTTCTGGTCTTGAGTAATTTTTTACTGTTCTTGTTTCAATGCTCATGAGAAAAAAATAATAGGTTTGGGGTAATTAATTCCTATAATTTGTTTAGCATTATCTCTCTTTAAGAGGACAGCTTATTAACACTTAACATTTGTCATAGAAACAGATAAGAAATCAATGTCAGAGCCAAGACCTTGTAAATAAGCCAAAAGGAAATGTAATAATGGCTGTCTTCACCACAGAGGTGATGGGGGAAGGACTGGGCATGTGGCAGAAAGGGTTCAGTGCTTTTTGTTTTCCTTTGGAAGCGGAGGTTGCTGCAAGGCACGACCCGGGGCCTCTGACTCGTTGGCCCTACTGTCTTATGCAAACACTCAGGGTTGTATTAGGAAGAAAAAAGTACTTGGGAGCCAGCAGTGGTGGCATTTTTATAGTAACTAGCCTCGTGTTTCATTGTGATCTTCAGAAGAACTCCATGAGAAGAGTGAAAAAGAATCAACTGCATGATTTCCAAGGAGGGGGAGGGAAGTGAGCAAAGAAGTTGACAAGTTGGTTTGGTTTATTTTTGAAAGAAACCTGCTTGCAAAATACAGCTCTCTGTTAGAGTTTAATTTTTAAACTCTTCAGAAGTCCTCCTTACAGGTGCTTAGCATTGATTTATGTCAAGGTTAAGGCACCTTTAAACAAATAAAGTTGGGAATGGATAAACCTACTAAAATACAAATTGCCTATTAAACACAGAAGATGTTTGTATAGCATTGAGGTTGCCACAAAACTGACACATGTTCTGAAATTCTCCTGATAACCCCTTCTAAACTCATCAGGAAATGATGGCCCGTGTTTGAGGGGTACACAAGGGAGCAGCCAGATAGGATAGAGATGGAAGGTCAGGCCTTAGCTTTGACTTTCTAGGCTTCAGCTTCATGCTTTTGCAATAGGGTAATGGCAAATGAAGAAAGGATTAAGTGATTTATTTATCAATGAGATTGGCCTGGCTTTTGCTGTAGGAATTCAATGAGATGTCTGAGTCTATTTTCAGCTTTATCCCTAAAGACAATAACTATCACATTTTACTTCTATATCTATGTGGAATTAAGTGCTGTATCTGTATAATTAAACTGCTTAGAGGAGTACATATTTGAGCTGTAATGCTTAATTTTGTTTGCAACTTCAGAATTTAACTACTCAGAATATGTAAAATAGGTCTAGTTGTGTTATTATATTTTTTTTCTCATCTACTGGAGAAAATTGTTCTGTATCTATAAACTGTTTATTTATCAGGTGTTTGGATTTTTGATTTTTTTTAAAGTGGATTTTAGCCCAAAGTGAGAATTTTATGCATAGTATTTATATTCTACTGTGGCAACAGTCATAGAAAAATATTTTGAGCACTAGTTTCTTGAGTGTAAGGATTTACTGGAAGTTTTATATGCATACCATCAAGAATGCATAGAACCTGTGAATGTTCTGTGTTGCTGACTCATTAAACCATAATAGCGTCTTTAGGAATCAAGATTCCCTGTGCTAGCATGTTTATGTTTATGTTGCAGGCAGATTAAGTCCAGCCTATAAACATCATTTAGATTTTGGGGAGAAAAGTAGAGAAGCACATCCAATGTCTCCAACAAGTTAAATATTTTATTTATTATCATTTTTTTTCTTCCTGCAAGACATAGCCCTCCTGCATCCTCCCCCCACCCCCAGTTTATCATAATGGCTGAGGAGTTGCATCACAGAACAATATAAGCATTAGAAATTGAAAATTATTTCCTTCTCCTATCAAGTGCTAATAGTATGTGATTTGAATTTTTTGATTTCTGTTTTGAGTAAAGATAAAGGTGTGTTTTTTCTCTACACCTAAATGGCATTATAAAAACGTCATTTGTGGACATTTATCCCACAAATAATTTTTGAGATTCCTAAGTGTCTAGAAAAGGTAGCCTGAATGTCAAAACTCTTCTTTTTTAGCTATATCCTTGGATATGGTGTTCAAGTGTTGTTCTGTTAATTGCCCATTTCTTGCAACTTTCATCCTAACTAAAATCTGGAATATTACAGATGGACCAGCAGTGATGTGCATCTTTTATCTCAAACAGGGCTGCCTCTGGTAATTTCAGAGATTCTGAACAGAACTTTGTTTATTTTACAGAAGAATTTGTGGTATTCTGGGGAAGGGAGAAAACAGAGTCAGCTTTGACACATGACAAACACATGTTGTGGAAAAGGAAGAACTCTACAAAGCACTCTGCACTTGGAAGTTCATTTCCACTAAAATTATCCATGAGAAATCGTGACACAGTTTCCCAGCAGCAGGGAAGTTGCAAGAAGTGTCTGAATTATATTAAATTGACATTACTTGTGGATTTAAGCTGATTTTTATGGTTTTGACCTAATAGAGGGTTTTCTTGTCCATTCAGTGCGTTGTTTTTTGCATAGAAATGGCGATGAAAGCAGCTGGGTTTGCTGTGTTGGTTTTTTCTTGTCTCTGCAGCATGGGCTAAAAGTGACTGCAGAAGTGTTAGAGATGTCTCTCTATCTAGTGACTACATGGGAGCTTCAGATAAGAAAAATCATGTTTATTCCTTTCTAAAATATATTTTGAGTTCAAAAGAGCAGAAACATCATTTTGACTTATTTGAAAATGGTACTTTTGGAAGAGCTGTGCAGGTACATGCTCTGACGGAACTTGACAAACATTTTGACACAACCCTCTGTGAAAGAAGAGGAGCTTGTTTCCACCTTTGCTGGTTCCTTTTTCGGGATAACTAAGCTTGTAAAACCAAGGAGAACTCTTGTTCAGGCTTGCCTGTTTCCAGACTAGGCTCTAGAGAGAAAAACAGCCCTTTTTCAGAGGATATGAGGAACCAACAACTTACCTAACCTTCTATCCAAGTGCATTAGTGGAGGCTAGTTTAATTACTTTAGGCTGAATTTATTTCTTCTTGATTTGATTTTATTTTTTAGTGTAGAAATCTGTGTTAGGGATTCATTTAATAATCTTTCTGGAGATGGAGAGGAACAAAACTTGATGGTGCTTTTGGCAGAATTATGCACTTTAGAGGTGAAGGAGAAGGGGGAAATGCCACGTGTGAGTCACTTGGATGCAGGGTGTTATCCTTTGTAGAGAGTCATAAGATACGTTCTGGCTGCAGAGACCTTTTTTTTTTTTAATTGGTAACCCTGAAATTACTTTCAAGTTGCATATTTGAAGAAGTGCGATGGTACATCTCCTACTCTGCCAACTTCAGGGGGGAAAAAGTTTGGTTGCACAAAGGAAAGGTTGAAGTCAACAAAGTTTAACTCCAGTGCTTTATTTTTAGCGTGTTGCAGTTGTCAGAAACCAAAACATGCATCAGATAAGATGAATACTGTGGAAAAAGAAAGTATTAAGTAGATATTTGTGAAGAATTGGGTCATCTTTGTTTGGAAAGTTTTAAGAGCCAATGTAATCTGTATTGCTGTTATGCATATTATTCAGAAAGTTTTAATTTTATTAGTGTCAGTTCGTATGTGTTTCGAAAACTGAGAACATTCAGAACATTAATGTCTCTGCAAAATGAACAGCGATTTGTTTATATTGCTTGGCAATAAAAATATCTTTGCCTCCCTTATTTAGCAGCACTTTCACATGAGAAAACTTTAAAAAAAAACAAAGAAAAGAACATGGAGAAAAACACTTTTATTGTAGTTATATGTATCTAAAATGATCTTTATTAAGGATTTTCTTTTTAACGCTTGTACTGTACAATCTGATGTTGAGATGTGTCACAATGGATTACATTTTAGCTTCTATTTTCTGTACCTTAATAGTGAATTTTTTTGCTGTTTTCCTATCAAGTAATGTCATCTTGGTGGGCAGTCTTTAAAAATGTCAAGCATACAAATGGTACCTTCTGCCTACAATAAATAAACAGCATAAGCTGTGATGTTTAAAACTTAAAATTTTGCAGCCTAGTGGCCTAAGGATTTACAATAATTTACGTACAGGGTTTGCTAAGCCATAATGCACAGTCCTACTCCATAGTACTATTGAAGGCAACACCAGGCAGGTGAACATGTACTTAGAGTACTGAATTCTGAAAGCAGATCAGGAGAACTGGTGTAGAGAAAATTTGCAGGAAAAAAATGAAACACAAACAAGTTGAGCAAACTCAGTGGTTGGAAACTACTTCAATATCTTTAGCTTTATATGATGGTCTTTGTTAGTCCAGTTGTATTGAAGAGTTGGTCACAAACTTAATTGATAAGACATTCGAAGTATGCCTGGGATTGTAGGTGAAGTGCTCAGCTTCCAAGTGCCCAGTCCTAAAATGCTTAATGGATCATCATCCCTTTCATTTTCACGAGCAATGCCAGCTGAGATGCCATTGTGATTGCTTCTTTTTATAGCACTATATGGCTCTTTGAAACATTGGTGACTTTCCCTTTCAATTTCTCAGGATAGAAGCAACTGGAAAAAAACCAAACAAAAACGTAATTCATAAAAGTCAGCAATTAGTGATAATTACCAGCATTAAAATTGCTGACAAATACAGACTTGTGTTTATTTAGAAAGACCATTCACTGAGCTTCCCAGTTACGGAAATGAGGTTTTTTTTAATGGTGGAATATTAGACAGTGTTCTATTGAAATGAACGTTAAATCTTCATTAGAAACAAAGCTTTAAATTAACTGGTGCATCTGAGAAGATAGTTTACTTCATAGATTATTGTAAACTACATTAATAGATTTTATGTCCCTGATGCTTCTGAACAGTTTGTTTTAATTGGTAATTACTAAATATAGTTGTTAGCTAATTTACAATAAGATCTGTGTATTAACAGGATATGTGTTGTCAGTGAGTGCCTGAACACTTACGTATATTAAAAGTATATAAAAATAATAAAGTTTCAATTAAAATATATTGGCTTTGGGAACAGTTACTGATTTTAAATACATTATTTGGGGAACAAATTTGTGCTTATTTTATTACGTTCATTGCTTATATACTACATTAATTTTATCTGCTGTATTATTAAGGGTGGTAGCTGAATGAATTCATAGAGTCATAAAATGGGTTGAGCTGGAAGGGACCTTCAAGACCATCTAGTTCCAACCCCAGTGCCTCACCACCCTCACAGGGAAAAATTTCTTCCCAATACCTAATGTAAATCTGTCTTCCTTCAGTTTAAAGCCATTTTCCCTTGTTCTATCACTCCATGCCTTTGTCGAAAGTCCCTCTCCAGCTTTTTTCTAGGCACTGGGGGCCTGGAGCTTTCTCTTCTCCAGGCTGAACAGCCTCAACTCTCACAACCTTTTCCCACAGAAGAGGTGCTCCAGCCCTCTAATCCTACTCATGGCTCTCCTCTGGACCTGTTCCAGCAGGTTTACATCATTCTCTCTGAGACCCCAGAGCTGGATGCAGCACTCCATGTGGGGTCTCACCAGAGCAGATTAGAGGGGTAGAATCACCTCCCTTGGCCTGCTGGCCATGCTGCTTTTGATGGAGCTCAGGATGCGGTTGGCCTTCTGGGCTGCAAGTGTACGTTGCTGGGTCATGTTACTCTTCTTGTCAACCAATATCCCCGAGCCCTTCTCCTCAGGGCTGCTCTCAATCCATTCTCCATCCAGCCTGTGTTTATGCCTGGGGTTGTCCCAACCCAGGTGCAGGACCTTCATGAAGTTTTTATGAGACCACCTCTCAGGCCTCTGAGGTCCCTCCGCATGGGATCCCTTCCCACCACTCTAACCCCATTGTAGAAGATTACCAAATTTTCAGGCACGATTTGTCCTTAGTGAAGCCGTGTTGGCTGCCACCAGTCACCTCCTTATTTTCCATGTGCCTCAGCATAGTTTCCAGGAGGATCTGCTCTATGATCTTGCTGGGCACAGAGGTGATTCAAACACGTAACTGCCTCACCGCGCAAACACATCCGCTGCTTAGAAGAAGAAATTGTAATTTATGTCTGCAACTAATTGCAAAATCAAAATGACAGCAAAAATATGCCTTGATCTTACAGCTAGGATTAAGCATCATTGCTGATTGGTTGTATTGCACTGGCATTAATAACGTGGTTAGTAGTCCTATTGATTTAGGACAGAAAACATAAGTGGGGAGAGCTATGTATGAGCATGCATGTTTTAAGGAAGCAGGCTGAGGTTTTCAAAAGTGCTCCTTAGTGATTTATTTGTGCCATCCCTGCATGACTGTGTGAGCATATACTCCTTTTAAAATAATGAAGTCTTTTAACAATACCAAAATTTCAAAACCAAAAGCAATGTTTGTAGGTTGATAACCTTTTTTTTCCCCAGCTGAAGGTTTTTCTATTGAAAGAGAAGTGTATCCCCTCTGTTAAGGGTGCATAGTAATGTTCCTTTTCCCATGTATACTGTGAAAGATCTCCGCAGCATAAAAGGATTTGCTCCATCTTCTACAAATTTATTTAGAAAACCCTACAAAACCTTCACAGTAACTTATCTGCTTATTTCATAACATCATTTGAAAAGACTCCAAAAGCTTTGCAGTCAGAGTAGGCTAAATCAACATAATTAACTCCTGAAAGCTTTTATATGTTTTTATTCAGCTGCTTATTGCATCTGTTTTCAGAGGAAAACATGGCATCAAATGAAGCCTGGAACGTGCTTAATCTTAAATCACCTCAGTCCTCACTAGAGGAATGTGTTGGTGCACTGTCTGCACCAGTTTTCCTCTCACTGTGTTTTGAGAGTTTGCCCTATCTAGAATGTAGCATTATTTTTCCTGAGTGGTAGCCATAACCTGGAGAAAAGTAAAGCCAGTGCAAGGTCTGTACAGTTCTCGTCATAAAGTTTCATGTGCAGAAATCTTGCAGAATGACTTCCACTACCGCTGGGGGATAAGAAGAACTGACTGTTGTTGGGTTTACGTAGCTTGATTCCAACTACACGGACTTAAATCTAAAATAGTGTTTTAGCACTTCAGGCTTAGAAAAAGATTGCATCTAAAGATTCTGGGAAAGTATTGTCAGAACATTTGAAAGATGAAGGAAAATGTGTAGTGTTAGGCAATAAACACAAGTGCTGAACTTGTAACTTAAGACTGCTTGAGCTGCCATTTTGTAAAACTTGACTTGAGCTCAGCTTGCAGTGACTTCTGTACCTTTGTGCCTCTCAGTGTATTCTGTGTTTGATTGTGGTTGTAAACTGTTCTTTGTGTGTACAGCCCAGTGGATAACACTGCTAAAAAGAGCTGAAGAAACATTTCAAACTTCAGGTAAAAGAGACGAGATGGTGTTTCACTTATTTCTTGGTGGTTTTCCTTTGCCACCCTCAGTGTTACATCACTGCGGGTTTATTCTGTGGTGCTAAAAACTCCCAGGTCACCGAATTTCTAAAAATGCAACTCAGACTTAACTTTTGCAGCATTTGGGGGTAATTTGAAGTTGATAGCTTCATGCATGTAAGTTCAACTTAGTAACACCATCCTGCATTCAGGTGTTACTTTTATCTTTAGTATGTTTATTGTTTTGTGAGCTGCTCCTGAGGACTGTAGGAATAGTCTTGGGGTGGAAGGGATGGAGAAGTAAGGACATAGCAGCCTCTGTATTAAGACCACTTGTGATTTGCTTTCTGTTTGATGTTGTGGGGAAAGAGCTGCCCTGTTCCGCCATCCTGCATGTGGCTCTGCAGTGTATGCATTTTTCTGTCTCTGTCCAAGGAATTGTCCAAATTCCAGATAATCTGGTGCAATACTCCAAGTACAGACACCATTAATTGAGCAATAAGAGAAATAACCTTGTCAGGAAAAAAGAATGCGTTCTTGATCTTTCCCATTATTCTTACACAGTAGTGGCAACATTAGACTGAAAGATGAGACTCTAAATGGTACTGGATGCAAACAATATTTTCTTGAAAATAAAATGAAAAATAAAGATGAGAGGAAACTGCACTGTAAATAAGGTAAATCTGAACTAATTCATTTTTCTTGAAAGACATTTTGAATGAATTATTTGCCACTTGCTACTTAAGATTGTAAACTCTTTTACAGTTGAGTTTGAATGTCCCTAATGAAGACCAAACAGGGTGAGAACCTCAAGATGTTGAAAAGACGGTGAGGGGGGAAAAGGGGATCTTACAGTGGTTATGAAGTAAGGCTTCTACTCCACCTTACAGTCTTGTTTTGAGTCACACGTAAGCCTTCCGCGCTGAATGTTATGGTTGATACTGTATATAGACTTCTGAGTTTGAAGTCTGCACTTTCAATTAGTGTATATTTTTGTTATTGTCATTATTAATTGACATCCTTCCTGCTGTGTGCATGTTCATACATCCTAGTGATGCTCTAATGGGATAAAATAATACTTGCAGAACATGACTAAGAATGATGTAAACAATCAAAACCACTAACTGTACCTGAAACAACCAGTTCAGTTATTCTACAGCATAAATAGATGCCCGGTCTCTCTTTGCCTGAGATAACCCTTTGAGATACAGAAGCTGTGCTGGGCCTGGCAATGCCTTTGTGGAGGAACTTGCTTTCTTTTCCTTTGAAGAGACAGTTTTCTGTGGGGTTAGGCCAGATCAGAAGCCAGATTATGTGTTTTGGAGAACACAATTACATTATTAGGTTAAACACAAAGTAAGGACTTGATAGAGCTGACTTAATGGAGGGTGTTTGCATCAGATTCATCATTTGCTATCAGGTAATTGTGAAATTGCTTTAAGCCATAACAACAACACTCACCCCCTCCCTCATCCTCCAGTTCGGTTCCTCTCCTTTAAAGTCTCTGGGGTCATGACCCACCTGGAGGCCAAATATGTGGTATCTGGTGTACTGAATGATCTGATTATATTTTTACTAGCAGAGCCTTCAACTCAATGTGCAGTTCTGGCTCCCAAGAGTTATTGAGTAATGATCCACTTTTCAGAGGTGACTTTTTTTTTTTTTTAATGTAAAGAAGCATAGTCACCTTTTTTTCTAACTAAAAGTGGGTAGTGTTTATTGTACTTACACACTGCTGGACCTGGGCTCTGGTTCTTCTCAAACATCCCATGTCATGTTTCTGCACAGATCTTTTGAAACCTGGGTGACCACATGGAACAAGATTATTTGCTTGAATTGACAAGGTTTTCTTGTAAGTTCAGCTTCTGCATTTGAAAGAGTGATTAGAATTTCCCTGAGTCCTTCACCACACAGTTAAGTGATGCAGTGTTAAAATCAATCCTCTTTGAAATTTTGCTTTTGTTATTTCCATTTCTGTCTGCTTTGATAGAAGATAGTTTTGTTTTCCACAATGAATGTCCATAGTAATTGTTTTATTAAAAGCTATAGCAATAATCCTCCTTTACCTGTGGTCAGGTTAGAGGAATTTCACAATTGCCTTGTTCATGTGTCTTTGTAAGGAGACAGATTGAAATGTGAGGGCTGCCTTCCAGCTCTGTTGTAAGGCAGTTCTCACTCCAGCAAATCTCATGGTTAATCCTCTAGTTCAGTGATGGGCCACTGCAAAGACTTGAAGTGAGTTTGGGAAACTTGCTTTGAAGAAGCACAGCAGCAGTGGAGATGTGTTGGGTGGTGGTTTGGTATCTGAATCTTTTCAGAGAAGTACGCTGAGAGTGATAGAGCCTGAGGTGCAGGTGATCTAAGTATTAGGAAATTCCCCTATTATTTCATGTTTTCTTTCAGATTTAATTTTGAAATTATTCAATTCTGATAATGTCTTCTAATCCCCATAGTAAGTTTTAAGGAAATTAAATGAAATTTGTCTGTGTACAGTGGGAATTTTGTTGAGGTAGAGGGGAAGCCTTAGAATGACTGTTTCTAAATTGAACCTCCTTCCCTGGTAGGGTGGTGGGGAAGGAAAAGGTATAGCAGCTAAATACATCTACACTTTGTGCATACTAACATTCTATAGGGTTCAATCCAAAACAGACCTCAAAAGGTTGCCAAGAGAAGTAGGCAACTTAAGGATTACACTGGTGTCCATCGGGTGGCGCAGGTAAAAGGAAAGGTGAGGGCTGGAATAATGAATTAGAGATGTGCAGATTGCTCATTGCTGGGAGTCTAACCAGCTCTGTGCTGAGCTAGCTACAATTAGTGTGCATGTGGATATGGAAATAATTCTTTACCCTCACATCAAACCCTCCTGCCCATTAGAAACCTCTCGGTGCACACAGGTGGGCTCCAGCAGAGATCCGTGCAGTGTTGCTGGGTATGGGACAATGGACACGAGGGTGAGCCCCGATGTGCCAGTGTTGGCAGCATAAAACCAGGTTTGGGAGATGGGGGAGGAGCTCCTGAGTCAAGTCCAGCTCTGTTTTCTCTCAGTCAGTGTGTCAGATCAGCTCGAATTAACTCAAGAATGGAATGTCTTTCCCACATCCTCCCGAGCTCACTGATGCATCAGATGGGCAGAATTTTAAGAAAACCTTGTCTTAATTTCGCTACAGAAAGCAAGAGGGGTTGGTTTGTCTGTTTTATTTTTACCAAATGACCTCATATAGGAATGTTGGATAGACACATTTTGGGTAACTTTTTTAACAATGAGCATTAATTTAGTCATGTTAAATCATTGGCTTTGGTCACATTTAAATGCAGATATGGCAGATGCGTGTCTTAATAAGAGAAACAGTTTTTCCCTCTTTTTTTTTTTGTCTCCCTTTAAGTTCTGACAGTTTATTTTTCCTCCAGGCTCTGCTGCCTCCTCAAGCCCCCTCAGCACACTTGAGCCCATGTAAAGCACGTTCTGCTGTCTCCTCTGCTGCTGCTGAGGTGTGCTCGCTGGTGGCTGCCTCCCTTTCTCACTGTGAGGAGGAAAATTAACCACTTCCTAATTGCACCAGGCATTTAGGGGTAGAATCAAATGCAAAAACACTAAGGAGTTACTACCTTGAATTGGTGCTCCTAGCTTTTGGGGAGGCTGGATCAAGATGGCACAACCTGAACGGGGCAGTAGCTCACTGTGGGAGGGTCTTGGCTCACTTGGGAGGGTCTCCCCTCCCCTGCAGAAGGAAAGGCCCCTGCTCTGCCCTCCCCAGCTCTGTTGAACTCCAAATGAGGCCCAGCTGCCCTAATGGCCTCAGGCAGTGTTAGGAAATCAGCGGCCCCATGCTGTTCTCCAGGGCTCCCAGCCTCCTCTGCTGCAGCCCAGCAGCACCCCCAGCCCCTCTGCCCTCTGGTACCTCTGCCTGTCCCATCTTGCACAAGCACATCCCTGACAAGCCTTCCTCCCGCTCTGCTTCCACACTGCAGGGACCAGAGCTCACCCAAGCTGTGCTTCCTGAGCTTTTCTTTACTTGGCATTTCCACCAGTCTTGTTATCTCTTGGCAAGCTAGAAACATCCTCTGGTAACGTTAGCCAGCTTTCTGAGGTAAATCTGTGGTAAATCTCCATCCACAGGCAAGTCTCCTTGCATAGATGCCAGGGAAGCAAATCAAATTGCCAGCATTTTTGCTGTGTGCATGCTATGTTTTATGAATAGCTTCCCATCAAAATTAAAATAGTTGTCATAGATTATATACAACATGTAGGCTGTAGAAAACGTGGAGAATGAACAGACATCAGGCAGATGTTGTGCTGTTGGAATTGCAAATTTTCTGATTCATGAAGATTGATTCATTTTCATTATGATACTAAAGTCTTTTCATTTGAATGCGTTCCTGAAATCTTACTTTAAGCACATCATATCTGACATAAATAGCAGAGAAATTAAATTTTATTGCATGAAATTTAATGGTATAATAGTCCCTCATGATTTCACTTACATTTATGGAAGCATCATCACTGATTTCAGGAAAATCAGTATTTCAGTCACTTAGCTGATTTTCATCAATTCTTTGTTTTTCAAGGGCACCTGACAGTCTTTAGTGTACTGCAACCTTAATACTGCTTCAATGTAACTTTTTCCCTAACACGCTTTGTAGTTGTGTATTTGTACACACTCCCCATCATTTCCACATTTAATGAAAACTTACAAAAGGGAAAAGAGACTCTACTTATCTTAAGTATTGTACTGCTGAAATAGCAGAATTTGTCATGGTAATGGTTTTTTGTCTGGTATTGTCTCTGGTTGGGGTAGGGAAGTGTAGTTGCCACAAAATTTATTAAAAGCCAGTCTAAGTCAGAGATGGGGAATTACTTTCCCAAAGCTGCATGAAGTTTCTGGACAGGGAACTGACCCTCTCTCCTGGGTTAGAGGTGAGTAATTTTATTTGTTTCACGCCTATGTATCCAGTAGTGTAGTAATAATTAGCACTTAGATATTTGTCTACACCAGCAGACCTCAAATGTTTCTGGAAGTGGCTGTCGTGATTATTGCCCTTTTACAGGTGGCCCTGAGGACCTTGAGCAACCCAGTGATAAAGCAGGAGTGGAACTGTAGCTTTTCAAAATGCCAACTTATCTTCTTGGCCAAGGGCTCTTCCTGGTCGTAGGGCTAGGTGACATCTAGTGAGGGGAAGCACAAAGATAATGTTCTAAGCTTTTATACTTTTCTGTCTATTGATTTAACTGGGGAAAACTTTTCTCTGTGGAAATAAATTTCTCCAAAAGTGCAGTCTTGTATTCTGAATATTGGAAAATGTTAGATTGCTGTTTCTTTGGAACAAGTGTCATTTGGTATAACTAGCAAAGTGGGAAATTTCATATTTCAGTGAGTCTCCCTTAGCTCATTTTAAAACCTTCCATGGCCACCCTGTTACTAAATGTTTACATTTGAGAGTCCCTATCCTAGTGCTGGGTGCACAAATATAACAGTCTATGGGCTGTGTAATGCCATCCAAGGAGAAGAAATTATCTACAGGTCTGTTTGTGCTTGAATATTTAATTAAATTCCTAAAATTATCATTGATATAAACAGAGATATTAATTGTTAAAGCAGGTATTTAAATGATTGTTATCACTATATGAGCGTAGAGCATAATTTCAAATAAAGGCATTTCACTGCATTTGCTGCATATGGTTTAGAAGTTATTTATTTCTCTTTTATTACTTATATCTTTTGTTGTGAGAGTGTGGTTAGATCCTTTAATGCATCAGATTACATGTAAGTCATACTATTACATTGAAGACAGGAGGGTGAAGATTCTGAAAAGACAGAGAAACTGACCTTCCATGCAATTTCAGTTAATATGAGCAAGAGCAAAAAATCAAGTTATTGGATGTCTTTGTGAACAGTTTCTCTCCAAATAGTGGCATACTGACAAGTAAAAAAATCATGTAAACACACTTTTTGACAAAAACTGATGAAGCCCAACTTGATTTTTTAAAATTTGTTGTTTGTCACATACCCTTCTGTGTTCTACTCTGAATATCCTAAAAAAACCCAAATAATAATGACTTTATCTATCCTCCATTAATTTTTTATACCAGGCAGGTTCTTGAGGCTGCTGAGAGGTCATGTATGCAGAAGACGCAGAGCAGTGTGTTGGAAATGTGCTAAAAGTGTAGTGGAACAGAAGGGTACAGGCTGCCAGACTGAGAGAGAAACATCAACACGTAGTGCCAGTCAGAGGTGTTGTTTCCATAGCATATTTTCTTGCTAACTTTATATCACTCTCATGGATGATAGTAAGACCTCTGTCTTCATTTGTAAATTCTCTCTGCGGGCACTTTCCCATCCCCTTATCAGCTGTTTCCTTTGTGTTTCTAGATCATGGGGAATTCATATGCAGGGCAACTAAAATCTGCCCGCTTCGAAGAAGCTCTTCATAACTCCATAGAAGCTTCTCTGAGATGTAGCAGCGTTGTCCCACGGCCAATCTTCTCACAGCTGTACCTGGATCCTGACCAGCCTCCTTTCTTGCCGGAAGGTAACCACGAAAGTATGGCACATTTCACTTGTTTTTCTGTGTGTGAAAAGGGTGGGGTGTGTTTCATTAAAAAAAGCACAAAAACTGCACAGCAGTTCATTGTGTGACAAAATCTGAATGCTGGGCATTGTTAAGGGGAAAGAATGGCATTCTGGTTATTTTAAAAGGAGATAGATGCTGTTGTTTTAAAAGGAGATACTGTTGAAAAGTTTAATCTTCTAAGTTATTTTAATTTTTACTATATTTTATTATTTGTTCTATTTTTATTCTTCAGATGTGAAGCCAAAGGTCGAAGAGTTGGATAAAGAGTTAGTACATCGCTATTCACAAAATGGAAGCCTGGACTTTTCTACCAACCAAACTGTTAATGAAATGGAAGATGAAGAAGAGGATGAAGACATGTCCGATTCAAGTAGTCCACCAATCCCATACTCGCAAAAACCTGCCCCAGAAGGGTCTTGCACTACTGATGGTTGGTGTCCTTTTTTTTACTGTATGATCTTCACAACTGATTCCAATGATAATGTGCACTCTCTACAGTTTGAAATTCTTGAGCAAGAAAGTCTGAAAATACAGTTTATAGTCAAAGCCTGAAATCTGACAAAATACGTACTAGAAGGACTTGTTTGAGGACATAAAGTTTCATGTATCATTTGAAAGCAGTGTTGAGGACTGGCTGTGGCACTTCATTAGTTTCTGAAAGCCCCTTTTTGTCTGTGGTTATCACTGATTTACCATCCTCAAAGAGGTTACCTGAGTTGGCATCACTATGACTGGTTCTCAGTCTATCCCTAAATTGTTCTCAGAAACATCGGCAAAGCTGGATTTAGTTGCATGGGCAGAAGGAAGAGTTTGGAGAAAGAAAATGGAGAGGACACTTAGTGTACTTTCTGCTGCTGAGGTGATAAGAGGGTTGGTAGTGGAAGCTTGTCTGTTTTGTCTTCCCCATGTGCCTGCTGGCCATTGCTTCCTTACCCTGAGCTGTCCTGATTTGTTGTTGCTCAAGATGAGCAAAATTGTTGACAATATTATATTTGTTTGGGTTTAAATGTGTTAAAGAAAGGGCCAAGTCATTATGCATGTACCTACTTGTCCAAAGAAAAATTGATACGATTAGTTCATCTTATCCCAAAATTGTTCTATTCTGAAGGTTTAAGTGCCTCAAAAAAGGAAGATCTACTTGTATTTATTAGATGTGCTTCTTGTAAAAACATCTCCCTGCCAACTTCAGACACCGGTGAATAAGAAACTGTTCCCACCAGGTCCAAATGCCCTTCTTGACATTTTATTCAATATCCCCCTGAATCATGGAATTCCTTGTACACAGTTCATCAAAAGCTGTAATTTGTAAAATAGTTTTGTGCTTCACTGAAGTGTCTGGTTATATGAAGTGATAGAAGTAAGTACCAATAGCTGGTAATTCTTTGACATTTTCAGGGGGCGTTAGTGGCGTGTGTTGTCATCTTTGCCTTTTCCACTTCCAAATGCAGCTTGCACAAGCATGTTTGCCCTCTGTAACACTGCATTGCCCATTCCCTGGAGCACAAACAACAGAAGGGCGGGCTGGCTACTGTGAGAAGCTGGGGAATACTGTTGGGAGAATTTGTTGTTCACACAGAAGTGTGTTTTCTATTCTTTGAAGGCTAGTAAATTTGAAGGAGGAGAGAAGGAGAAAGCATAAAACGATGTATTTCTAGGAAAGTGTTCTCAATTGAGGACAAGTATCAATAAAGTCTGCAAAATCTCCTGTGGAGACCAGGAGCAGTAACTTTTTCACTTCATGTGTTACATGTATGTGTAATATTAAACTTTTTAGTATGTCCTGGAAAAATTAGACCTTCTGGGGCAGTTCTGTGTTTTGATTTTTATCTATATGTCTTTTATAATCAAAGGACTCTAGAAGAAAGTTTTGTGTGTTACATCTGCAGAATTTTAGGGTTGTTCATTACTCATTTTTAAGTTTACCATTCTGAGTTTACAAAATCTGCCATGCTCTTCAGTGTTCTTGAGGAACTAATTTAAGAGAGCAATGTTTTTGTATCTGGAAAAAGGAAGGAAAACAGATTTTTTTCCAAATACTTCTGGTGATCTGTTAGGACAGTTTTACATAATTGTTTAAAATGCCCTGGTTCCCAAACATTCACACTGTAGACCATATCTCAGCAAGCTATTAATCTGATAGCTCATCTTTCATCTCATGAATACGCCTTCCAGAGATGTAAGACAGGATCACTGCCATTGTTTACATCCCTTATCTTAGTTATTTAATTGCAAAGGTAAATAACATTATGAAGATGTTAAAGAATACTGATAGACTATTTGAACTCACTGTGTTTGGATACTTTAAATTAAGCATGTATTCAACTGCTCATCCAAGAGCAAAATATTGGTACCAGACCCTAGGTTCATAGCTCTGCTTGCTGTAAAACCTGTTTCCCACCTTTTGGATCAGATGGGATGAAATCTTTTTCCCTTTAAGGTATTTGTGCTATTTGCTTTTCCTGAATTCAGGATGTGTGCCATAACCATCATATTATTTTCTGTGGTGACTTGTTCTTTTATTCAAATGTCTTTGTCAGTCACATGGGTGCAGAAAGTAGGTCTTTATGCCTTTAGTCGTCAGCTAAAAAAATAAGTGCCTCACAAGTGGCAGTTTGTTGGAGATTCTTTCTCAGCTGGTTTCAGTACTAGATCTCTTAGCTCATTGGCAAGAGAACCTGCATTTTCCACTGAGCCTTGCTATTAGTCATGAAAGTAATTCACTTATTTTCAGGGGCTTTTTTGGGGGGGCTTTTTTTTTTTCCTGCTCAACACAAACTTTTGTAATTAACTTACACCTTCCATGAAAATAGGGTTTCAAGAAAAACAACTGTCTTCATACAAGCACGTCAAATAGGCAACAAAATTCTTGCATTAGCAAGAAGCTGTTCTGAACCACTTGCTTGCTGTAGCTTTAAAAGAGGCTGTTTCTAATTTGTGGAATAACATTTTATGCAAGCTGTGGGAAACACAATAGTATCACCTTTCTTTTGTTAGCAAATCCTCAATTTACCTGATGCTTAAAGAAAGACAAAGGTAGTTTCAGAAGCAATTAGGTAAGCAGGTACTTAACACCTGATCAGTTACTGTGAGGTTACAATAGCAAGTGACAGTGACCCCTAATTCATATGTAATTCTTGGAAACTAATTCCTTATGCAAATACCCCATTTATTACAGTGCAACAAGAGCCTAGTACCTCCCATGGAAACGACATCTTGTTACGGTGGGGAAAAGGAAGGTAGATACAAATTTCTTTTTTAAGAAGATTCTGGCACTTACAGCTGTTGACAGATGTGGGGATACATTTTCAGGAAGATGGAACTGGGTTACTTTAAATGAAGTGATGTTGGAGAATGCAAATGTGCTTCTTAGAAGCAAAAACTAGTGAATTTTCTCTCAAAGAAATGCAGATAATGTCTGTAAAAGCTGTTAATATTTTAATTTTTTGGTTACTGCCACTGGTATTTGCAAATCTTTAATCGAAATATAAGTGCCTCTTCCTTATTTGAAACCAAGCTGAGATCCTGGGAGAAGATGTTGGTTTTGTTTTGTTTTTTAGTAGTTCAGCAGTTTAGCTTTGGGCTTTTGCTTTTTATAACTGCATGTTGATAAAAGATTTCACAAAGAGAAGTTGGTTTGGTTTACTGACTCATGTGTTTTCTCCTCTTTGTACTTAGATTTTCATAAAAGGTACACAAGTAAATCAAAGTGCCATTCTTTCTTCTTTAGAAGAAATGTGTTACTGCTATTTGATGTAGAAATTTAGGTCCCAGCACAATTATAAAAGAATAGCTATGAAATGTAAATGGATTTTAAATGTTTTAAGTCTTGGACATGGACAGCACAAGCTCAGCTAGTACTGAGACATTATGTCTTGTCTTTCCTAATGTGGAAATTATTATTTGTAACAGATAATTAATTACCGATGCAAAATCATGCAAAACAGAAAAGGAAAAAAAAAGGTTGGGGTCTCTCTGGTGCTTGCTAGCTAGAAAAAGACGATGTAACAGAGAGAGGGTTAATTCCCCTTCATCTCCCCACAGTCAGTTACTTGCTTCCAAATCAATGTGTTTTGGGTGGAATTTCCTCATTCAGTTTCAAAAAGCAGCAGAAACTTAAAAGAGTGCTTTTCAGCCCTAAAAGTCAAGGGAAAGAAGGATAATGAAGGGCTCTTGAGGCATACATCTGCATGTCTTTGAAGGAAAATTCAAACCTTTTACTGCACAGAAGCAGATTTGCATCCTCTCCGTATCTCCTGGTGGAAGTAACTCCCAGCGGTACCTGGCCAAGCTCTGCAGCCCTCCCTGCTTCTCCTGTGGCAGCTGCTGAGTAAGCAAGAGAAAAGCTCATGGAGGCTCTGAGGGTCTGTCTGTGCTGCCTCTCTCATTGCCCACCCATCGGGATCCCTTTCCCTCTGCAGAAGGGGAGCCGGAGGAAACCGTTTGATATCAGCCCTGTTTCTTATCTCACCACCTCAGAAAACGAGGTTTATGCAGTTGCCTGTGAGCTCTGAGCTGGTAGCTGCTTTCTGCCATTGCTGGCAGAGGGGTAGAGATGATAAAGGTAGTGAATTTCAGCAAGATTTGTGAAGTTCAGGAGCTGGTTGGATGACATCGGTGTCCCCAAACTTAAGTCCCCCGGGGCAGCGAAGTAATTACAGCTCTCTCACAGGCTGAGCATTACAGAGGCATGTGCTGGTCAGCCAGCCTACACATGCATACCTCTCTGATCCAGAGATGTCGCCAGCCAAAGCAGAGGAGGATGCCAAAGGAGATTGTGCAAGGAGGGAGAAGGGGGAGCGTGCAAGGGGTCTGAGAGCACTGGATAAGTAAGAGATGATACTGGGGGCAAGTCTTAGGTACTGTTTGCAGATTAGGTAGGATGCAGCATTTCTGCAGTCCAGTCCTACATGTCCTAAATGGTGGGAAATATTAAATATATTCAGATCTACAGCCTCTCAGGTGAGAGGCTGCTGTTCCCAGGATAACAGGCTTGTCACCAAGTTATGCTTGTAAACTTGTTAAGATGTTGTTTCTTAGGGTTCTTCTGTAGCTTCTCTCCGGGGACTGATGCAGGATGGTGACACACAGCTGCTCAATGTGTAGCTGAAGTTGTTCTGCTCCTAGCCCGGGTAAAGCTGAGTCTTTGCTTTCACCTGGGATGTTATGGAGCACTGCTTCACTTCACTGGGACATCAAAACCCTCAAGCACTCCAAGGGCCTTGAAGCTTCTCGTGTGATATTCACCCTTCTCAATGTTGCGTGCTCCTTTGGAAAGCAAGTCTGTACTGACACACAACACTGAGCAGCTTGCTTGTGCTAGTATTGCTATGGCTAACAATTCCTTCAAAAGCCTCTTGTTTGCCACCATTTGTGCTTCTGGGCATTTCCTGAACATTTTTAGGTACAGACTGGGCTAGAAGGTAATTGTGTAAAAGCACAAGTTTAAATCTGTGTTGAAATCTTACTGCACTTGCTGTTTCAAAATCCTTATCTACAGATTTCCTGTTTGCCCACATTGTCAGAAGTGGGTAATTTTTCTATTTTAAATCTAGATGTGAAGTGGTATTTTCTAAGCATGTCAACTACTCAGATTTCACTGAATGCCTAAGTATTTCAGGTCAGTTTTGAAAACTCTGGGTATGATACCCAAGTGGCATAAACATTTGAATAAGCAAATTTTGTTTTGAATGTAAGGGACATCTTCCCTGGGTTTATCTGTGGCTGTTTCTTTCTAAATTACATCAAAAAGGCTAGATAATACTTAGCCTAGTACCTAGCTTTCTGTTTGACTAGGATCAGTATGTTTTTAAAGAACATGCCGTAAGAAGAATTTAACATATTAAAATCAAATGGCACCTAATCAGGAAATAACCAACTGTGCTTTAAATATGCAGGTTTAATACTTTCCCCCTAAAACATATGTAAGTTTTTATTGGCAAGTTATTGATATAATCCACTGATTCATACATGAAAATTTTAGGTGCTTCATTTTAATTCATTGCCTGGAAAAAGGTGTGTGTGAGAGGTGAATCCAAGCTAGCTTTCTCTGAGCTGCTGCTACAACTGAGCTGATTGAAGAACTGAAGAAACCATTCAGCCAAGAACTGGTTCAGCAAATTGTGGGTGTAGGCACAAGACTGAACCTGTATTGGACCCTGTTTTCAGCAAGATGCTGCTTGCCAGGAAATTCATGCAAGCTGACTCTGTGCATTCCACTTTGCACGTGCTCTGTGCCTGGTACAGTTCTGAGATAAAACCAAAACCCATTAACTTCCATAATTTGTGCTGAAGTTGCTATAGGTTTTGGCACAGGAGCTAAGACCACAGACATGTATCAATAATGGCTGAGGTGGCTATTGGTTAAGCTGTGGTCACATTGTGCTACCAGATGCTTAGACAGTGTCTTTCTCCAGGATTTTTTCTTCTTCCTTAAAATTTCTGTGACAATTAAGGACTACATGAATAATATTTTAAATTAAGTGTAAGTAACAGGTATTGATAGCTGAAGTCTTAATAGCTATTGCAGTAATGTCAAAATTAGTTTGACAAGCTTTTTTTTAAACAGTAATCTTGTTTCTTGTGATTATGATTTTCTTTATTTATTGTTTCTTTAGCCTGGACACTGCTCTGGGTTGCGTTGCTATGCTTTTTGTGTGACCCAGCCTGCTACTTGCTCACTGCAGGACATAGAACAGCAAAAACTCTCTCAGGTCCCTGTTTTTTGCCCACTTCTGCTGCTTTAGCCCTACATTGATTAGAAGCCCAAGAACAAATGTTACGTCCTTATTTTGTGTGCATATGTCGATTTGAGTGGGGAAAAAACTTAATTGGAAACTTGAAAGTCATGCAGTCCACTGAGACTTCAAGAGACTCAACTGGAGACTTCAAGAAAACATGATTCACCTATCTAAAGCTAGTGAATTATTTATTTGCTGGAATTCCTAAGATGTGTAGAGAATTTAAAAATTAGATATTTAGTTATTTTAATAAAATAAAATAATTTTTAGTAGCCAGTAATAAACTTCAGTCATCAATTTTTAATCATTCTTTTCTATTACTTAATAGTGTTCATGTATCAATGCTAGCCTTTTACAAGCAACAAAGACAAAATTGTTTCTCTTGAAAAAACTGTAAATTAAAGTTTGGGAAAGAAAAAATAATCTTTGGCATGTTTTAAGAGCTGTTTTCTGTTATAAATCACAAGCTTACCCTCTTATTTTGATTGTTTTTGAAAAAATTGAGTTTTGGAGCCATTTGATGTCTCGTGCTTGGACACTTAAATTTCTTCTGTGCCTATGTTCAGCATATTTAAAATAATGTTATCTGTTGTCTCTGAAACCCTCAGCTATTGAGAGATATTGAGAGATGCTATCTCAATTTCCTCAATTTCCCTTAAAAAGGATATATTAAAACTTCCGTTACGGCATCAAGTTGTGAAGCCCCATTTGCTTTTGTAACTGATAAAACGAAGAAAATTAAATGAATTCTTTTGAAGAGTTATCATTTGTTTTGCTTTGTTTCGTAGGTTTTTGTCAAGCAGGCAAGGATTTACGGTTAGTATCTCTGTGCATGGAGCAAATTGATATCCCAGCAGGCTTCCTGTTAGTAGGAGCCAAATCTCCCAACCTTCCTGAGCACATTCTAGTCTGCGCTGTTGACAAGCGGTTTTTGCCAGATGATCACGGAAAAAATGCACTTTTAGGTAAGAGATCTTTTTTCCTTTGTGCTATAATAATTCAGAGAAAAAAAGCCAGTTGAAAGTTATCTAATGTCATGTCAGCTAATAACCTTCTATTAGAAATATGTTGAGGGGAGGACTGATATAATTAAATCAAATCTGTAGATGAACCTGCCTTAAAAGCCCGTTTTAAAACAAGTCCCTGATTCCACTATTAACCTCAATTGAATCTCGTGGATTTCTGTGTGGGCAGAAGTCAATTGCAGCCCTGGCATTCTAAATGTGAACTCTCCATATGCTCTTTATCTCTGCTGGAGCTTCCCGCATTTTCATTTAAGAGGAAATATGCTCATGCAAGTATTGAAAATGAACCATCTATTTTTTTGTGGATTAAGGGATGATTTCTGTCCTTGGCTTCACCAGGATCATTGTTCTCAGTAGAAGTTCTGGGTGCAATTTGCTTCCCAAAACCCAACACATAGGGACACCTCCCCCTTCCCCTCCTCCCCCTTTCCCATTATGTCCTAATCTGTTACATTTATGAAGTTTAAAATTTTAATATAACAATGTCTCTTGGTAATTGAAGACAGGCCTATGTGCACCTAGATTTTCTGCCTGGGTCACAACTGGTGCACATTTTAACAAGCTAGTAAAAGTAATTTAATGTATTTTGGGTCCTTTAGCCTGTTTTGAATTTACTCTCTCATTTCTCCCTCCAGTCATTATTCTGCCTAGGATATATTCAGAAAGACCTTTCAACAGGAAAGAAATTACAACAAAGGATAAATACCCTGATTTAACTGCACTGCTCAAATTCTGGTGCAGACTAGCAATATTTTGTGTAACTATTGGAAACAGCTTTGTTTTGTGTTTTAATGTTATCTCTCCATTAAATCCATTCGATATGCTACTACACACTGTAAACCTTTGGGCCTAAGGCAGAAATGCCCCTGGCCTGAGCTAGGTAGGGCCTGTGGTGTGATGTGCCCTCACTGGGTACAGTTGGGGATGTGGGATGATGGGATACTCTGGTGTACACTTCAGGATTCAGAGAAGCTTCTCCCCTGCTAAGCAGGGGAAGTGTCAGGAGGTGATCGATAAGAACCATCTGATAGACAGGCAGATGGTGCCTAAACCTGATTAAATGTGGTACTACTTGTCTTTGTGAGCCTCCCCCCATCCCAGCTTTGTATCCATCTAACATCTCTGGTCTCGTTTGATAATGAGCCCAGTGACCCACATCTCTGGCATTGCCCATGTGTTGAAGTGCCTCGAGGCTTCTGTACCTGGCACCTATGAGCAAAGAACTGACTCAGCATCTCTGTGAGACCCTGGTGACTGTTTCTGAAAACTGTGGAGATGCACCAGTAGGTCCTGTGGGCTGCAAGGGAGAAAGGAAAGAATGATTCAGTCCCAAGAGAAACAGAGAAACAGGATGAAGAAATTTGCTTCTTGGCATCCTTGTCCAAGCTGATAATGAGGCACAGAAAGGCAAAAGACAATGGCCTACTTAATAAGAGTTTTATGGATAAAGCATTTTATCAAAAACACTGAATATCTTTGTCTTAAGCCTATTAATTTGGCTGACAGGTGAGTGTAGGAACCAGCATTCTCCAGGGTGCTTGTAATTGTGGAAAATCATGATAGTAGCAAGAATTCTTACAGTTCTCTGTAAGAGTCTCTTACAGATCTTGAACTGACTAGTAAATAGAGAAAACTCCCAAACAAACAAACAGACAAAAATAAAGCATGTCCACTAGGTATTAGTCTGCTAGCACTTTTATAAATCATTACTGATATTCCAGAAAGACTATTTTTTCATTAAAGGTTGAAAGCAATTCAGAGATGAGTGGAATGGCAAGTGAGCCAGGGGAGCTTAATTGTTCAGCATTAGATAATAGAGGGCTGATTCAAACAACAAAGATTTTAAGGCAGACCCATTTCAGAACATGCCTTGTAGTTTGTTCTATGAAATGTTAGACTGGTGCCATCATTATGCCAGATTCCCATTAACATAGCTGTGACTGGCACTGGAAATCAAGGCTGCTTATAATTCTTAGTCTGGACCCTGTTCTCCAGACCTCAACTCAAAATTTCACATCTTTCTTTGAAACCTTGTTGGAAATGTTGCAGAAAAGCAGTCTTCTGCCTTTGTTCCTAAATTTGTTGCTTTCATGAGAGGCTGTAGGGTTTTTAAACTATTCTGAAGCACTCTTAACTTTGCCATGCAAATCTTGACATCAAATGATTGCTTTCAACACTTTAATAGAATGTAAGGTTCAGCTTACTTGGAAAGTGTTTTGTTTAAGAAGTCTCGGGGAAAATTTATTTGATGTTAAAGTTAATGTCAGTCTTATCGAATTGCTCTGACGGATTAGCCACTGTTTTGAGAGAGATGTCTGCAGTTTGGAACTTGTGGTTTTTTAATGTAGAAAAAATGGCTTTTTTTTTTTTTTTCCTTCATGGAAATTTCCTAGCGTGGCAAAATAGTTCTCCCCCTCCCGAGTAGTTGTTCTTCTCTGCACTGTGTAGAGCAGAAAATTTGTGTTAGGATTTTGGCATAAGTCAGTATGCCCCAGAGGGATGAAGGAGTTTCAGAAGAGCTAAGACTGTCACACATGTGCTGTGCCTACAGAGCCTGGCTGGGTGGAGGCCTCCAGTCACTTGGAACTGGATGTGCAGGTAGGCTTAGATTGCTTTATTCCTAGCAGATAGTACAAGGCATTTAATCTGTTTGTGTATCTTCTGCTTCATTCTTCCAGGATTTTCTGGAAATTGTATAGGCTGTGGAGAAAGAGGATTTCGGTACTTCACAGAGTTTTCCAATCATATCAACCTGAAATTAACCACTCAGCCAAAGAAGCAGAAGCACTTAAAGTACTACCTAGTAAGAAGCTCCCAAGGTGTACTGTCAAAGGGACCCCTTATTTGCTGGAAAGGTAATAAAGGTGCCCATTCAATTAGGGGTGTTTCATGCTGTTAGGGGTGATGTTGAATGAAAAATTGAAAGTTGCTGTTGAAAATGTATGCATTCAAAAGCACCTGCTTGAAGGAAAAATTCTCACTGATTTCACTGAAGTCTGGATTTTGCCAGAGAAGTTTAAGTCTTAATAATAACCATGCGGTTGTAAACACTCTTCCATCTCCCCATACTTTTGGTGGGAGCCCTAGATCTGCCCATCTTAGACTGTGCAGTCATCTTGGTAGAAAAAAAGTGGTTACTCAGTCTGATGATTCCTTTCTGTGCTTGAAGCAAAGTGACTCACAGCCAGGGCTGCAACATTGGTTTTCCATTGATACTCATCTTAGCAGGTGCAATTCAATCTGTCTAATGCCTGAGGATAGCTAGCATGCCATAAGATTAAGAAAGCTCAGGTCAGTGATCTCAGGGAAGGAAAAAACTTGGATGCTCCTGCCATTTGCAGTGTTTTACACTTGGTCTTACCTTCTACCAGAGCAGCCTGTGTGATATTGTGTGCTACAGGAGGGTACATTTGTGACCCCAAGGCGATGTTGCCATGCGGTCTCTTATTGGAGGATGCAGGTTTTTGGAGCTAGAACCATGCAAAGACTCAAGGAAAGAATGGTTTACCTACTCATTGTCTGCCTAGTTGGTTTATATGCAGACTGCTTGATTTTTTCATCTGCGGTCTCACTCAGTCAAGACAGAATTCAATCCGGCCCCTGTTGTTCCGAAAAGGTTGATGTGAGGAGAGGGGAAGCTCTGCAGGAGGACTGACAGACATCTGAAGAGTCACATCCTCATGTGAATAGCAGCATGACACCAGAAAGAGATAGTTATCTCCGAGCTGTATGAGTGATTATAGTTTGTATCAGTTAGTGGTTCAAAGGGATCCTGGCTTCAGCTGCTTTTCTCCGTTACAAGGATAATTAACTACTGCTGTAGAGTGGATGTGGCTTTTCAACAGCATTTTTCACAAAAATGACACAAATATTTTATTTGATTGTGAAATTCCAAATACAGACAAAGGTAACCTTATTTTACTTTTGGAATCTTTTTTCTGAAACATCTCCCTTAGCTTGTGCAGTTGGTGTGTGTCCTGGTAAATGCAGTCAGGAGTAATGCACATGTGGAAGAAGCAGATACCGGTTTCACTTTTGGTTATATGCTAATTGCAAGTGTTCTGAACACCCATGGAAGTTTAGAAAATCAACCAAGAGTCAGCCTCGTGGGCATTACTTGGATAGGTGCTATCCCCATATTGCTGCCATGCATCTGGTAACCTTTCACCCTTCACTTACATTATAGGCCTAATTAGAAGAAGAGTGTTTTTAAACACCCCCTTCCCTTAAAAAAAATTCCTGATTAGATCTCAGTTTTTAAAATGGATTAATGTGTGATTTTCAAGGCGACTTTCTCCTCCCTCAACTCAGTTTTCTTCCAGACAGACACTCACAGTGCTGAGATCTCCCTGAAGGTTTGTGGAGGCATATTAAGAATCTGGGTTTCTGCACAATTCTCCTTTTAAAGGGCAACATGTGACAGTTTGTATACAGGTTGCGCCACAGAAGTCGCTGAGTGTTTTGTGGGACGTGTCCAATGCCTTCAAATCTCTTGGAAGCTGCGATCTGAGGGCTCTTGCCATTTTGCAGCATCTGGTCTGTATTTGCCTGGCCCCCTGAGTGGCCCCCAGGGAGCTTTTCGTGATTAGAAGACAAAGTTGACTAAACTGTGAATCTGTATTTTCGTTGAATGCTGCCATTTGCCGCTGTTTGTTGTACGTGCTCTGTGCATGCTCTTAACGTTTTGTCACCTTTCGCCACCGTGTTGCTGAGCTCTGCTGCTGGAAGGCAGGCCTTGTTAATATGTACTGTAGCTGCTTCGTTTGCAGAATGTAGAAGCAGGCAATCATCTGCTGCTAGCCTCTCTGCTAAACCAAATCCTTCGGTGTCACCGTCCACGACCCCAGAGGGTGGATCAGCTAATGGATACAAATCAGGGTTCACTCAGACAGGTAGGAGCTGAAAGTGCTGTAAAGATAACCATTGGGGGTGGTAAGTTACCTCAGACACGGGTGGGTCAGGGATGCTGTAAATAACTGGGTATTTACCTTGGGCCTTGTATAGATTACACTGGAGAGGATGCCTTTCAAAATTTGCTTTGGCAATGATTAAGACCCAGGTGAGGCTGAAGGTTAGATTAGTCTCAAAACAACAGTTGATTTAAAAGTATTAAATGATCTTTTGATTAATTTATTTGATTCTGTGCCTCCCTGTCTTTGTTTCATCAAATTTTTTTTTGTGGATCTCAAAAAACTTCAAATGCACATTTATAGGGAAGTGTTTATTTAGTATATAAACTAGGCTATATATCTTGAAAAGGAAAATAATCTCCTTTTAGGGAGACGGACCAGATTTTATTTTATTTACTTGCTTATTTCCTTATTTATTTAAATTTTATTGCACACAAAGGTGTACTTAGAATAGCAGTTTCCCCATATGCACACAGTGGGTTTGTGTTACGTGAGCTAACAGGTGTCTCACAACTATTCTAGAAAGTTATTAATGATATACTTAAATAAGGAGAAACTGTAAAAATCAGATAGACATTGACTGACAAAGAAGCAGCATCTTAATTTCCTGTATTTACTTATTTCCTGTGAGTAGACAAAGTGCTTTTGTTTGAGCTTTTTTCCTCATTGCTTTATTGCAGCTTCATCTATGCTGTTGTATGTTTTTGTGTCTGTTCGTGCTACTTCTTGAAAAATTAAAAACAGGAGAAAATGGCCTGTTAATTGTTGTTATTAATTGCTATGAATGTCCAAAACCATTTATTTCTTTAGAGGAGAATGAAATGCAGATATAAAACAAGATGGTTAAAATACTTTTCCCACTCAGGAAGTTTGTTCAAAGGAATAACAAACAGAAGCTGAACACAGGCATTCATATGAAATTGTAATCACTGATTAGTATGTTCAGAGGCACTTCCCTCAGGTGGTTGCCTGTGTCTCTGTTGAGGAAGCTAAATGCTATAGGCTTTGGGTAAAATTAATGACAGTGTGGTTTAAACACATCTGCATTTCATTGCATGATCCCTTGGCTTCCAGATCCAGGCATGAGAACTGTGCAGATGCATAAGAACCTATTTATTTGGAACAACAAGAATTCTGATATTTACACAGCTTTGTCTTCTATTGTATCTTCTGAGTTAATAAATACACCTTTTATATATGGCTTTCTCCTTATCACTCCCTGCCATTTTCAGTCTGCTTGGTGTTTCTGCGTGTCACTGTTTGTACTCCTAGGTCAGGCTTGTCAAAACCTTTTCATCTCATTCTGCTGTTATCTTCTAGTGAAGATAATGCCACATACATACACATGAATCCCCTGTGACTGGGAGAAGTGGGGAGAGCACCTTTTATTCAGTGGCATAAATTCTGACATGTGTCACCTATGATGGAGGGCTTTTCTGACTTTTTCTCTTCTGGATTCTGCATAGCTCTTTCACTGGAGTGTGCTCCTCAGTTGTTTTAAAACAGGACTATTTATTAGCAGGTTGTTTTCTGAAATTGTTTTCAGTACATCATCAATTCATACCCTTTTTTCCCTTCAAAAGTTGTGTAAATATTTCTGGTGAGCAGTTCAGTCTCTGAGTTCTATAAGATACATGTAGGTAGTTATGGGCATACAGTATCAAAGATTCGGTTTCAGGCAGACACTTGAGAGGGGAAAATTCAATTCAGGTGTTAAGCAACTAGAAACAAGGCTTTACAAGAGAAAGATGAGAAGTTTTAATAACTGGTATATTAAAAACTACAAGTCCTGCTTAGTGTGGTGTTTAAACATATACCAGCCACATCCACATTCACAGATAAAATGTAAAGAAAATGTATTAGAACTAGAGGTGGGGGAAATAAAAAATCCCCAAAGCTTCTGGACAGTTAATTCGAGGAAACCTTTAACACTACATTTTTGCTACATCATATTTAATGACAGACTAGTGTCTCCCTCCAAAGGCCCTGACCTGGTGGTCTATTTTGTTAGCCATTCAGCATATTTCCTGTGAGCATGGACAAGGTTTTCTGGTGGGGCAGCAGCAGCAGAGGCTTCTGTGTTTGTTCCTCATGTCAGTTACTCTGTCTGGCAAAGCAGAGCTTCCTCCCACCCTCCTTCACCAAATGGTGTGTGGCCTGAGGGTGAACGTGTTTGCCAGATCAAGTTGGTCTTTGTCTTCTGTTTTCTTTAGCTGGCTGTTTTACTAGGACATCTGTAGGTGAACTTAGCCTACTTTGCCTACTTGTTGCAAATGACTTCTGGACAGATGCTGAGTTAATATTCTTTCACTCTGGTTATAAGAATTTGGATTTGCCAGTGTATCAGCATCCGAATGTCAAATTTTTCTTGAAGTAAATTGCAGCTATGAAATGCCTGATGTTAAAGGGACTTACATGCTGAGGGTTTGGAATCAGTTTCATACCAGGCAAATATAAAAATTTGTTCTTCAGTTTATCCTTCTATAAAATAAGATTTATAATATTTAGCCTTGGTAAAGTGCTCCAAGAAGTTTGTTAATTCATGCAAAGAGTTTGGGCTCAAATATCCTAATTTTTTACCCAGATTTATAAATGGGCATACGCTTTTTATAGTTTTATAGACAGTAGTGCTGTAAGGAGGCTATGTTTTTGGGTTTGTTTTCTTTCTGCCCTTAGTCAAGCTCAGGCATGCCTGACAGCGATTCAGTAGCTTGTTGAAAATCTCAGGTGATGGAGATTCCACAACCTCTTTAGGCAACTTATTCCAGTTCTTATTCCCTATGCTTGCTGGCTGCAAGTTACATAAGGTCTATGTCTTAGCTTCCTCATGTGAACCATAAGGTAATTGTGTTTACTTGCCTATCCCATGAAGCTATTTTGAGGAGCAGTGAGATGGCCCTTTCTACAGTTAAAATATTTTTTTAATGTGTGTGTGAATGCAAAATATTGTGGAAGAGATCATTCACTGGTTCAGTAGATTGTAAGAAATAGAAATGCCCAGTTAAATGTTTGTTACAACTCCTGAAACATACATGGTAATTTCTTAGGAGTGTAAACAAATTGTTAGCAATTTATGCAGAGACGAGTTTAGATAAATGTGTATATAATAAAAATTATATATATATAAAATTTGTAATCATTAATTAAACAACTTGTATTCTTAGATTCTTCAGTATTCAGTCCAGCAAAATCACCTTCTGCTGCTGTTAACTTAAGTGGAACACAAGACCCATCCCGGAACAAGAACGTTGTGAAACCTCTGGCTCTGTCAGTACAGCTCGTAGGAAAGGCATTTGCTGCAGGTATGGCTTTGCTTTCCAAAACACTTGAGAGCCAAGGGAATCATCAGCTTAACAGCCAAGAAAAGAAAGTGTAATTTTTTTGGTGGAAAAGGGAAAGGAACACATTCACTAGCGTTCTCCAGAACTCTCATATTCTTGCAGTCTCTGGCTCAGAAATTTTTGCTGTTATTACTGTCCCCAAACTTGAGCCGCACCTTGGCTTTCAGATTTAACATCCTGGCAGGGGTGCATGTGATCTCTCTCTCTGCACTTCCTAAGATATGTAAGAGAGCATAAATGTCACCTTTTTATATCACACTGATTCCTGCCTCAGCAACTGAGAGATGTGTGTAGTTCTGCATTTCTAACAGTTGCAGTTCCTCAACATACATTTAGTGGAACTTAGTTCCATTTAAAGGAGCTTTAATATCTCTGCTGTTTTAATTGCTTATTTCTGTATTGTGTGTTTAATAAATTATAACCCTCAACTGTGACAACTAAGTCCCTCACTGACACTCTGTTGTGATAATCTGATTGTTTTTTACTTTAGCTGGTTAGCCTTTAAGCAATAAAAAAAAAAATCACACTTACTGCAGGACAGTATGCTTGAATAAGAATATATATCCATTTATTTGGTTTATATATGCACATGAGCATTACACTTTAAACATGATGTATTGCATCTGCTATTTAATACAATATATACTGTTATGGTACATAATATTATGTTGTATCTAATAAATGATTAACAGTTCTTTGTGTAAAATACCCTTTCCCCCTGCATACTTGTGTGATTTTATTCTGCACTGAAATTTCTTCCCAGCTTTTCAGCCACTTCTGTAACTGACCCATGTCCACCATATCTGTCCATACAAAATTGTTGACTCAGAGTACAAATGGGGAGCTTACAATGGGCAAGTGAAGTTATTCATGTATTGTAATTGGCAACCGGAGAGTTTTGTGTCAGAATTTATTTGGGTGTCTCCAGCTGGAGAGTTGCATTGTTTTAAGCCAAATACCCACATCTCTAACACTTCCTGTTGCAGCTGCCATCAGCAAGCTGCTGCACCATCTCCTGGTGTTGCTCCTGGAATATGTTCCTGGGAGCTAAATCCTTGTGGAGCTGGCCAATATCAGCAAGGAGCTGTAGTTTCCACTGGCTCTGTGCAGTTTATGCTATTTTTTTTCATTCTGCAAAAACTGGGTTCTCAAAAAGAATGAGAATGAGCTCAGATGAGTGATGGTAACTTCCTGTGATCATCTGTTGTTGTAGTTTAATTGTGTGGCTTGGATATAGCGGGTCGTGCCAGAGTGCCAGGCTTGCTGGGGCTGGAGGATCATCCTAGGCAGCGGTAGCAAAATTAAGCATGGTTTGCCTCAGTAATGCTCAGGCCATGTACCCTTTGCAGCAAACTGCCCTGTCTTCCCCTGCCCAGTGTCCTTTGCTAAGGCTTTAGATGAGAGCCCTGTAGTGAATTACTGTGCATGGCATATGGATGACTGGGGGGAAATGATGTAGATACACACCAAGTGGCTTAGAAATCTCTACAAACTGAATTCACGCTGTCTATTTAAAAAAATATTTCACAGTGTAAAAAAATGTGTCGCAAACTTGCCAATAATTTTGTGTTTGTGTAATTTTCTGTTGTATTTTGGTGGGGCTTTTTTTGGGTTTTTTTCTTCCACCTGTCTCTCCCCACCTTGAAATCTGGACACCTCTTTTCAAGGCTCAGATTTTTCAGTCTGTGCCCAGATGTTTCTCTGCCGAGTACATTTCATGCTTTCCCTGGAGTATGGTTTTTTTTCAGTGATGCATCTTGCCCTGTTCTTTTATGTCTGTGTGCGGCTGTATTATTTTGTTTGTTTGTTTTCAAGATTGTCTCAAGCCACACACTCTGTATTTTATTATACTCAGCTCCTCTTTCACTGCGTGCCACGGATGTTGCTAATGGAAACGCTAATGGAGGAAGAAATAACGCATTGAGTTCTACGGCCTCTCGGCCAATGCCTCACTCAACATCTCCAAGTCCTGGCTGTGCAGCTGGAGACCAAGGTAAAGAAAACCTCTCTGTTCTTTTATTCTAAAGCTGCATTAGATGTTGAGCTTGAAATTTGTGATTTTGTTCTTCTTCCGATTGTAGCTGTTCCTACCATTCAGTCTTTACAGATCCATTTGCTTTTTGGCATGACCATTAATGATAATGCTGGACTTTTAAACACAGCTAACAGTATTTTTCACATCATAGTCTGGTTTCATGTAAATCTAGGTATGAGCCTCTGGTGCTCTGTGATGACCACTCAGTACCGGTGGGAAATGGAATGTGGGCTGGAATTTGGTCATTTGGGAGGACAGGGTTTAGAATTAGATTTTCATTTCCTTCCAGCATCTATGTCCAGTTCTGGACCACCAAAGAAACGTCACCGAGGATGGTCTCCTGGGTCCCCAGTCCCACCTCCTGGCGTAGCAGTACCTGTTCCTACAATCCGGCCTTCGGCAAGAACAGGTAAAACGTGAATGTTACCAAGATGTCATTTGTTAAAGCGTGAACTCAGCCAGCCCAGCAGCTCTGTGCTGCACCTCTTACGTGGTGCACAGCAAACATAACTGATCTTGTCAAAGTATTTAAGAACACCATGGAGAGTTTTTCAGGTGCCCCAGAGAAGCACACATGATTGCCTGGTCCTCGTTGCTGTCATCTAAGATGTGACACGGGAAGTAAAACTACTGGGGGAGAGAGGGGAAAGGAAGATGCAAGGAGCATTATTAAAAATATAAGGCTAAAAGAAATCCATAGTTCCCTACCTGTAACTCAGTTGTTCTAAAACTGTGCAGGTGTATGGACATATGAATATATTTCAAAGATTTTCGTTAGCCTTCACCTTGCCTGTTGTGTCTCAGTCTGGTATGGGATGCTACAGAAACTGTACACTCTTTCTGCATGGGAAAAACAGCTTTATATAATTTTGGCCTGATGAAGGACACTGATATCCACTAGGTCATCTTCAGTTAAAAGCAGGAAGTGAGACCAAATGTTAGTTGTGCATGGAAAAGCTGTAGGAGCTTAATATCATGACATGAAATAGAATTCATTACGAGTACTCACCGATATCCATGTAGAGACCTCTGTATTCATAACTGTTAATAAAACTGTCCACTATTTTGAGTACTTTTCAGTTGTGAGATTGAGCATATTTTGTAAAGGGGAATAAGCAGTAACTTATTCTTCTCTCTATAGAGTGAGCAAATAAGCATCCAAGGAATGAAAAAAGCCAGTTGTCAACGTGCACAATGTATTTTTAACTCTGCTTTTGAGGGCTTGGTATAGAGATATTTTGGAATTATTTTCAGAGTTACTCATCACAGGAAGAAGGGTTAGGTGGTAGTGCAGGCCTGCTTACCTTAACACCTCAACTTGCAGCTTTTGTCAGTTTCTATCTTCAGAAACCTGCTGAAGAGACATGATATAAGGCGATCTCCTCTTTTTGCTGAGTTTGTCTCCGCTAATCTACTACCTCTGTTGTGTACTCCATTTTCTATGAGTCTTTAGTAGTACTTTTTTCTGTTGGATAAACAGTTTTTCCTGGTAAAACATATGCATTCTTTCATCCTGCCTTTGATGTTTTTCTATTGATGGCATGATTTAAAAAATTGGTTGCAAGCCACCAAATGAAGCCTAAAAAACTTGTGAAGCAGGCCTTACTCTGAAACCTGATTACAGATTATTCAAAATTCTTGCACTTGATTTCCTTTACTTATGAAGGCTGCTCTTGCTCTTTCATGAGTAAAGCCTGATTTTTATCATCATAGCAACTATCTAAGGGCAGCTGTGAGATTTTGGCCTGCTTTTATTTTTCTTATCTACATATATTCTAGGTCAGATGTTGAAGCAGTTTGTTCCCTTGTATTGAGAGGCAGTATTGAGGGGTGGCCTTTTGGCTGAGTACTTGGCTTTGTTTAAAGATGCATATTCAAACCTGTGTTTCGCTCTCTCATTCTCACCAACAATACCGTGGTCAGAAAAAGTTTTATTTTAGGGGTGGGGCTACAGGAGGATATAGGCTCTTCATTTAAATTACTTAAAACTATAGCAGGAAATGCAGAGACCTTTTGAATTTTATTACAGTTAGTGATTTGCAGTAATTTTTTTCTTATTTGTTCATAAGGCCAAATCACAGTATGAGCCTTTTAGTAATGGAAGTTTCTCCTTTCTTTATTTTATAGAGCCTCTTTTGTCAGTCCCAGTTCCTCAATCCATGTTAACTGGAATTTTACAGCCTCAACCCATCCCAGCAGGGGAGACTGTAATAGTTCCTGAAAACCTGCTGAATAACTCGGGAGTCAGACCAGTGATTCTGATAGGTAAGTCTTACACTGGAGAATCAAATGCTGCATTTTGTACTACTCCATGCTCCCCAGGAGAAAGGGGGTTTTATTTCTTTTTGTTGGCTCTGGCATTCAGTACAATACAAAGTTGGTTTGTCACAGATAGTTTGCCTTGGTTGCTCAGTATTTAAAACTAAGAGTCAGGCAATTTCTGGAGAACCTGATTTGCAAACAGGTCACCACTAGGTCAAATTTATGCAGAACCACTGGCCAAATCTAAGTTTTATACAAATAAGATTTTTGTAAAACCCAAGAAGAGAAATATTTCCAAGTAATGAAAATAGCTTTCCGGTACAAACAACTTATAAACTAAGCAACTATTTCCTGCAGCATTTATAGTTCAGATCTTGAAGCCCCAGAATTCTAAATGAGAACCAGAAAATTGATTTGCTCTGACTAAACTTTTTGTCATTTATAGTCCATAGTTCTTGTAAGCAATTGAGATAACAGATCAAAATTTTAAAATCCTTTAGCTGTATAAAGTACATTGTTAACCCTTAGAAAGACATTGCTTTTACTTAAAGAGTATGACTTTTAATGTGAATATTCCTTTCAACCTGAGCTATTTGGGCATACTGTGTAAAAAAAGATGGGTCAGGTAATGCTGCCGAAATTTCAGTGAGCGTTTTTTTTTTACTCTAAACTTCTTTTAGGTCCAGTGTAGTATAGATGGTCGTATAAAGTTGCTTCAGTGTCAACAGAACATGCCTGTCAATACAGTCCGTGGAATAATTTATCATTCCTGAAGAAATGGAGAAGTTCTCCCAGTCCTCACTTGCACAGATAATTTTAATACACACAGTTCCTGGAGAATTAACAGGGCCATCTACACCAGTAAACCTGTCAAGGATAGGGTTACACTTCTGGTTTGTTTTGCTTGGTGTTGTTTTCTGGAAGCTGATTTTAAAGCTCTAGCATGGTGCTCTAATGGTTTTCAGAGAAACACTTCCTTATTAAAGATGAGGGTGCCATCAGCTTAAGTGCAAACTGAATGCAGCCCTTAGGCTCTTGGAGAGCTGCCATTAAGTCCTCAGTTAGGCTAAATGTTAGTGGCCCTGAGAAACAGTGTCCTATTAATAGTACAGAACCAGATGTACCCAAAAGGATGGATTTGGCAAAATCTCTGTGGAAATGGTTTTTTTTGAAACGAAAAACATCCTGAAGGAAAAGAGGAGTTAGCCTGTGCTCATGTGCTTTACCATAAAGAACAGCATATTTAGTTGTCAATGTTTATTTTACCTGTTTATGGAAACAGAATGGAAAGGTGGCAAAAAAGTGAAATCAATCACACCAATACCAGTGGCTGAATCAATGCTAATGTGACTTATGCTGCTTTTATAATGTTAAGATCAATGTACTTTTGCCTTCATTGATTTTTCTTCTTTGTACGCTATGTTATAGAGAATCTGTATTTAAAGGGTAAGACCCAAATAGATAATATTCTCATCTGTATTTGGATAACAATAATTATTATCCTACTGGCATGCAGTTAGTGATAGTTCTTGCAAATGTATGTGATCACTTTTTGTAAAACACAGCAGAGGATCCCTGGCCTATCACTTACTTTTTAAGCAATTATAATGCCAAAACCAGTCACTGGTACAATGTATTTTGCCAGACAGCTTTAAGAAGAAGTTTGGAAATGTATTATTGTGCAAGGTTTCATGTAATGGCAAATTTTGTGAATTTCTGGGGTTTTTTTGTTTCTTTTATCATAGGCTATGGCACTTTACCTTATTTCTATGGAAATGTTGGTGATATTGTTGTAAGTCCCTTGCTGGTGAACTGCTACAAGACTCCACAGCTGGAAAACAAGGATTTGGATCTCTTGGGTTTGTCCAGCAGTCAGCTGCTAAGTGTGGAGAATATGATACTTTTAACTATTCAATATCTTGTCCAACTAGGTAAGCAATTTGTCATAAGCACTTGGTTTTATTTGTGACTGTCCTTTTTTCTCCATACCTTCTTTATGTCCCTTTTAGGGCCAGTTTTCTGGCTACTTTTGTGGCTGGAAGAGGCAAGTGGCTCCATCTAGTGTGTGTGACTTCGCCACTTTGTTCCTGAAACAGAAGAAGTGAAGTGAATTTAAAAAAGGCTGATACTGCTTCTGCTCTCCATATGGGGATTGACCAGGTCACCTTTGTGAAATGGATTTGCAATGCAGATAACTCATTTGCTTAGGGTATCAAACCATCAGTTATCACAGCCCTTTCTAAGGACACACGGTCTGTTTTATTCAGTTTTGTGACAAATGCTGGCAGATGTGTGATGGTTGTCATTGTTTTGGTGACAGCACTGTTTACATGAAAACCACATTTGTTATTCAGACTAAGGCAAGTGATTCAGTGAATATCTCATTCTTGTAAATGTTTTTGAAATGGACTTTTGCAAGTTTGAGAGCAAACGAGCAAGCCACATTTTTTTTCTCTTATTGCAGGTCCAGCCATTTTCCCTACCTTAGAGTAAAAAGAGCAGTGGTGACAGCAAGGTTTTAGAAGTTAGTAATGCAGGATAGTGTTGGGAAACTTCCACGGCAGTCTCACCCTAACTTTTGTATTTGAAAAGATGCTGCTTATCAGAGGAGTGTGAAGTTACTTTTGTGAAGAGCCCAGTGCATCTGTAATACATAATGGTATGAAATACGCAGGTGTTCCAAAAGCAGCACAACTGCTGATAACCTTGCAATTTGGGGAGCAAATGTGCTCCATGCAGGTTTCACCCCTGAGTGCTTGCACTTTGCTGCAGTTCTGTAAGAGACAGGAAGGAAGCCATTTACTCTCTAAGTGACCTGTTAGCTTTATTTATCTTTCTCTGCCTCAGTAGTCCATTGGATGCCTTGTTTGAGCTGACAGAGGGTTTCTTAATTTTTTAAAGGATGTTTTTTTGTTACCTTCTTTCAGTGGGCTTAAATGTGTTATTTGACATTTTCATCTTTATCAGAAAGTTTGTAGAGTCTGCATGTTAAAACCATGTGCTTCACACAGTTCTGGATTGATAGAGGAAGTTTGCAAATTTGTAGCCAGCTGATAACAGCACTTCCAATTAATTAAAAATAAACTATTTATTGAAACTTGTGAGTCAGTGAATCACACTCTATGAGCAAGTCTAACTTTAGATGGATGCAGCAAGTCTATACTTGCTGCAAACTAGAGGAGGCTCCATGCAAAGCTTCTGTAGCTGAACTCTGTTTATCGAGCATCATGCCTTCAGCATAAAGCAGTTCCCTTATTAGCAGGTGTTTAGTTTGGCTTTTGTTCTTAGCTGTGCAAAGCTGAATAGTTTCCTATTTGACCTTATGTGGAGACGGGTGCCAGCACTGTAAGATGAAAGAGCCTAATGAGGAGAAAAGTAAAAACATTCTGTAGAGGAGGGGATCAAAACATGTTGCTGGTTTGAATACTGCTGTAAACTTAAAACTGTTGGAATTGTGACAGCTGCACTGAACTGTAGCCTTTGTCCCATTTTGTTAAATCAAAGCAGATGAAAGATGATGGGAGGGCAGCCAGCTTCAAAAGTGTTTGACAAGAAGAGACAAATACACATATAAATTAACAACTTATTCATGTAAGCCTCTTTTTTTTCTTGAGAAAGTAGGACTAAAATGTTTTTCTTTTCTCCAGAGTATATTGCGAAAGAGTAAGATAAAGGCAAAGATAAAAAAGCAGGCAAAAGCATGAAAGACAGTCTTGCCTAATTTTTTTCAGATCTCACTGCTTGTACAAAATATATTTTCAGATGACTGTGATCACAGATGATAAGAATATTATCTATGGAAATGCTCCTTTTAGGAAAAATAAAGGATATAGCTGAGAATTCCTATCAGTTTTCTTGTAAAATTATGACATTAATTGCAGGATGATGCTGTTGTGTTTTCCAGAAGCAACTGAGCAACTCATGATGATATTACAAATCAAAGCAAAAAAACCAAATGCATTTCTGATGCTTTAAACCTTCTATGAAGACTATGCATAGTTAAACCTGTGACTGCGAGCCGTAGCATTGCTATAAATAAATTCCACTGAATGTGATAAAGGAATAAGTAAAAAAAGATAAAGAAGTGTGCTTGATTTTAGTGGGGTTTTTTTAGTCTTCCTCCTGGACTTACTCAGATTTCACATTTGTTATCTTTGGCAGCATGCATGGTGAAGTATTCTCAAGCTTGTTTTTATACAGCAGAATGCCCATATTCGCAGTATGGGTTACATTCCATCATCTGTAATTGTCAGCTTTTTACTATTGCACTGCCATTTCTACGAACACAGTCTCAGCCTATGCAGTGCTAAGGTGGTCTGTGTTCTGGCGGAAGGAGATTTCTGGACCCTTTGTTATACCACCTGTTTAGAATTCTGAAATCATTCTCCCTTCTCTCTTGTTGTGATACATTTGAATCGTTTTGATCATATATGTTGTATGCTGTGACACCCCGAGGTGTTTTGTAGTTTTAATATCCAAATGCACATCCAGACTCAAGGAAAGAGCAAGGCTTTGTCTTGAGTGGAAGGGATAGTCAGACACTCAAAGCAAGAGCTCATTCCAGCAATTCTCCTGTCTTAGATGGTTGGAGAAGTAGTCTCTGTGGGATGCACCCTGAAGTTTGTCTACCCAGAAATGAGTGTCATCCAGAAATGGATGACATTTGAATATGCTGACTTAAACAGTACGGAATAATAGAATAGAATCACAGCAGCATTGAATCATTTAGGTTGAAAAAACCTTTAAGATCAGTGAGACCAATCATTAACCCAGCACTGCCAGGTTCACCACTAAACCGTGTTCCCAGCTGCCACATCCATGTCTCTTTTGAATGCCTACAGGGATTCTAAATACACCCCTTCCCTGGGCAGTGTATTCCAATGTCTAACCACCCTTTCAGTGAAGAAATTTATCCTAATATCCAATCTAAACCTCCCCTGGCACAACTTGAGGCCATTTCCATCTGTCCTGTCACTTCTTACCCAAGAGAAGAGACCGATCCCCAGCTGGCTACACCCTCCTTTTAGGTAATTGTAGAGAGCAGTGAGGTCCTCCTGAGCCTCCTTTTCTCCAGGCTAAACAACCCCAGCTCCCATTTCCCATAAGATTTGTGCTCACCAGCTCTGTTGCCCTTCTCTGGACACGCTCTAGCACCTCAATGTCCTTGTAGTGAGAGGGCCGGAACTGGCCACAGGGCTGGAGGTGTGGCCTCACCAGTGCTGAATACAGGGGGATGGTCTTACCCTGGTCCTGCTGGCCACACTATTGCTGGTGCAAGCCAGGCACTGGCCTTCTTGGCCACCTGGGCACACGCTGGCTCTTGTTCAGCCAGCCATCAACCAACACCCCCAGGTGGTTTTCCACCGGGCAGCTTTCCAGTGACTCTTCCCAAGCCTGTAGCATTGCACGGGGTTGTTGTGACTCAAGGGCAGGACATGGCACTTGGTTTTGTTGAACCTCATACCATTGTCCTCCACCCATTGTTCCAGCCTGTCCAGATCCCTCTGCAGAGCCTTCCTGTCCTCTGTCACCTGCAAACTGCCTGAGGGTGCTCTCAGACAGAATCACAGAATATTCTGAGTTGGAAGGAACCGTAAGGACCATCGAGTCCAACTCTTAAGGGAGTGGCCCATATGGAGTTTGAACCTACTACCTTGGCATTATTAGCACCATACTCCAACCCACTGAGCCAATCTCATTCAATCCCCTGGTCCATATCATCAATATAGATATTAAACACACTGGCCCAAACACTGAGCCCTGGGGAACACCACTTGTGACCGGACACCAACTGGATTTAACTCAGATATTAATATTTTATGATACTGTTTATTTTGCAGTTTAGTTTTTGACGTCAAGATGATCATTTGCATGCTAATTTCTGTAGAGAAGTTTCCATATATTCCCTTTTAACATCGACATATTTTTTTCAGGAAACTGTTCACAATCAAATCACTTTGATTCAGAGTGTTCAAAATCACTTGTTCAAAATCTATCACTTTGTCTTACATCTCATCTGATATTAGTTCCATTATTTTCCTGGATAATTGTGGAGAAAGACTGCCATACTTTCTTATAAGTAATCTGAGTGAAATTCTGTGTATTCTCATACTGAGAATCTGCCTTTCCATTTGTACAATTATTTTAATCTTCTTGGATTCATGATGACCCTTGTGTTTAGAGCTTGCCTCTTAAGTAGCCTCCCTCAATCAGCAAAAGTTTGCTTTTATTTCTCCTGGTGGGTAACATCGTTTTCACTGGTTGATATGTTTTAGGTAAACTTTATTTCTGCAGAGGAACATTCTTCTCTACTGATAAATGTCTAGGTTTTTTTTTTTAATTTTGAGATCTTCAAGGACCTAGAATGTGTGATGCTTTCTTAGAGGGGAAAAGAAAATACATTTCCAAAAGAGAACTCTAAAAGAGAGAATTATGCCCATGCTGTGTTAAATTGGACTCATCAGAATTTTTCAGTTTGCATCAAAAGTGAAAACAGCCTTGCACTTACAAGTCTATAGTTATCTTACCATCCTATGGTAATTGGCTGGTGGCACTTTCCATATGTTACTTCTCAAAAAGGCAAAAATGACAACAGGTGGCAGTTTTTACAGATTCTGTGCTGTGGGTTATTTACCCACGCCCTGTTTCTCACACAACCTTTCTGTTTCCTGGCCTCAAAGAAAACATAAAGCCAAACCCAGTATTTCACATATCTCTGATATTTAAGCCTCCCTGTTTTGTCATAGAAAAGCAAGCTGCTGAAGTGTGAAGCTGCCTCCTTCGGCACCGATATGAGATCTTGGCAATATAAGCTATGGTTACTTTTTGCTCTGTGTTCATGAATGTTTTTAACTGTCCTTGAGTATCTTTGACACTGAGACAAAGCTAACTGAACAGAATGTTTATTGAAGTTCAGTTGGAGGACTGATGCTAAGATAGGGTGGCTTATATTTCTGCTTTCCAGTTCCGTACAGTTTATGGAGTCTGGGGAATGTAGAATTAAAGTTGCATGTTCTTCTTTATGTTAGATGCTTGCAGATTTGCTGAATTAATTTAATTTAGCTAAGAAAGAGGTTAAACATGTTTATTTGCATCCATGCTTAGTTGATTAGTATGCATGATGAGAAAAAGCAAAGCAAAGAGCACTTAATGGGCTTTGTCAGGCTGCATGGCTGTGATTAGGCTACAAGGATAAGCATTTTGGTTTTCTGCTGCAAAAACATATGGTTGCATGCTTAATTCTTCTCTTCCAGGCAAAAGGCACATATTTTCCCACTCCCTTGTTTGTCCCACCAGTTGCTGAAGGTAGGAAAGCTAGGAGTGAGGTGGAATACCTCATTGTTCAGAGGGAGGAAAAAAAAAGTGACGGTGGAAGAGAAAGGCTTCTAAAATGAAAAACCAAGAATAAGCCATGTGGGTAGATATCCACTGAGCAGCAAGTGTTTTTTTTAAATATAAAAAAATGTGATGAAGGAGCTTGTCAGATCAAGACAGACATGTAATTATTCCTGGGTCAATAACATTTTTATATGCAACACTCTTCTTTTGTTTGTTTGTTTTTGTTGTAGGTCCTGACCAGATACCCCTGAGGGAAGAATTTGAGCAGATCATGTTGAAAGCTATGCAGGAGTTCACTCTGAGAGAGAGATCCTTGCAAATGAGTGCACAGTGTATCTCTGTGTCACCAGGTCAACTCCCTTGGCTTGCCAGGTTAATCGCTAGCGTGTCCCGGGACCTTGTGCATGTGGTTGTCACCCAGAATTCCCTGGCAGAGGGCATCTCGGAGACCTTGAGGTCTCTCAATGAAATGAAACATCAGCAAAAGCTACCGGATTATGTAGTTGCCATTTGTGCGTCAAAGATTAGAGGAAATGAATTCTGTGTAGTGGTTCTAGGTGAGTATATTTGCGGACTGCTTGAAATGGCAATGCCAAATTAATTTTCTTGAGTTATTGATCCAGTTTTTAAATCCCTTTTGTTCTTTTTATTCTCCTTTGTATTGTTGCGCTGCAGTGTTACAGTTTAGTGTATCTTCAGCAAGACTTGGAGTACTGAGGTCCATGAGGATCTAGAAAAATATCTTTATGCTAGTCATTGCTACTTCTTGAGAGACCTGAGACTTTACTGTTTGTGTGATTACCTTAGAAAATATCTTGAAGTGACTCAGTGGCAAAATAGGTGGTTTGTCTTTGTTTCATGTAACAACTGTGATATTTTACGTGGCAGAATCTTCTGCAACCTGCTTAAAACAGAACACGCTTTTTATCCTTTTTATTCAGCACTGATGACTGGCTGTGATGTTTTTGTGTGAATGAGTGTGTCTAACTGGAAATGAACTTTGACTAGTCATCTTTTCTTTGTAGGCAGATAAATCAGGAATGCAAATTTTTTACTTTTTTAACCTCTTTTTCCCCCCACACTAGGGATAATTACTTTTTCATATTTATCCAGAACCCTCCATTTCATCTAAGGTACAAATAGTTATTTTGAATATCGTTTGTCATGCAAGTATGCAAAGTGATGTGCAATAGCAAAGAACCTGCTAAAATTAGTTATATCAACTAATTCTCCAGTCACTAGGGAAGTAGATTTGAGACTGCTCTCCCAGTCTACTGGGTAAAGGCAGTGGCCATGATTGAAGATCAGAGTGCCCCACACTTCGAAGATGAAAAGGTTGTGTTGACAGTAAACTGTATTAAGGTTTGCTCTCACTCTTTTCCCCTCTCTTCTCCAGGTCAGTATCAGTCTCGGGCACTTGCAGAGAGCATGCTCACCACCAGTGAATTTTTAAAAGAGATCAGTTACGAGCTCATCACAGGGAAAGTTAGTTTCCTGGCATCCCATTTCAAAAATACCTCTTTAGGTGAGTGATTCTAAGAAGCAGAAGTTCTAGCCAAGACAGTCGTGTCTTTAGGGCTGGTGTGTCTCCTGTTCAGCATTTAAAATGCTCATGGATACAGCTCTGCTCTCTCCATTGAGAGGCATTCTGTTCTTCTCTCCATTCCCTGTGTGTAAAGGAGTGCTTGTCTCCTTCACCTTTGTGGTGACAGTTCATAACCCTCTGGCAAAACATTTTTAACACTGTCTCAGCTGTTGAATGTAACAGCAAGCCGCCCATTAAGTACACAAATGTTTTCTAGTTTGCACCTTTAGCAAGGTTTTAGAGGTTGTTTCATGGTGTGTGTTTCTTTGTAATTGTCAGATGTCACCAGGGGCTGTAAAGCCACAGAGCTGAAATTATGCAACTGTGGTTCCTTTTTTTTTTTTTTTATTAATCCAACTGGTAAATCAGTGGATAAAAGAGAAAAATATTCCCCTCTCTCTTTTCCCTGTATCTCCAGTCCCTTGCCCCAGTGCATGTTTGACAGCAGCTATGTGAGAACATGGGTGTATGTAATGTTCGATGTCGTTTGTCTGAAACGGTTTCCAGATAATTTGGTGTTGCTAATTCTGATCTAGGTGATGATTTGGACAAGCTGCTGGAGAAGATGCTACAGCAGCGAGGGGAAAGTGTCATTATTCCTTTTAATGGAGATGTTAGCGAGTGTGTGTCATCTCAGGAGGCAATTGCCATGGTTTCTACACAAGAACCAGGTAATTTTTTTTTATGTGCAAGATATTAAATAAGTGAGTAGCTTGTTAAATGTCAAAATGCATACACCTCAGAAGAATCTGAGGGCACATTTGCAATCAGTGTGCCAACCTTAAAATACTAATACTGCCAGCTAAATGTAGCAATACAGCAGTTTCTCAGACAGAAAATCTCTCTAATAACCTTCAGCAACTTTTTTCCCCTGATGTTTTTATATTTTCTAAGCTAAAACATGTGGTTTTCTGTTAGGCATCAGGCCAAGGAGAGAAGATGTTTCTTTGTAACACTGGCAGTGTGGATTCATCTCATCTTTTTGCACCGAGAAAAGGAATGTAACCTTGAGTTTAAGGCAGAGGGGAATTGTGTTCTCCTTCTGATCTCCTCAGGTGTCCTCCTGCCTGGTAATATCCATTAGAGACTTATGTTCTGAGGCTTAAACTTTTAGGGAATGTGTTTCAAGATCTTGGACTGAAGTGCCAGGCAAGTGTAATCTGTAATTTGTTGATCTGAGATGTGTCTTATTCAGCATAATGTCATAAGATGCTTAGGAGCAAAAAGTAAGCTAGGATTTCCTGTCTAAAATTGCTAATTTTCAGAATTATTTAGCTATTCAGCTAAACATACTTTCCCTTTCATATCACAATAACGGCAAGAGATACACTGAGCTGTTGTGAACTGTGCAATTCTTTCAGGTCTAGTAGCAAAGCAAATTCAACCTCCGGTAAAGCTATTTTCTGTGAAAGAAAGGTATGCTCTTAGTTCATATTAGTTAACTTAAATTCATCAGTTCGGTGTTATATCTGAATGAAAGCAAAATGGTTTATTGTCTCCACGTGGATCAGGAGATCCACTAGAACTAGAAGGGCTGCCAGGCACTTTGTTCTGGCACCCTCTGAAGTACAACTACAAGTCTCAAGCTTCCTCAGAGGATTAATTTGAAGGGAGAATGATCTTTAGATTCCGGGGGTTTTTTTCTTCTTACTGTGTACTTTTTTTAAAACCTTCACATTTTCTCAAACAATTATTCTGAGTTTGTTTTGTCTTTAACATATGGCGGTACAGTGGTTGAAGCTATTGAGAAACTGCCTGAATAAAAAAAAGAAAGAAGTGAATCTCCTAGGCAGTGAGAGGGACCTTTCTTCCGTAGCAGATCTGCTGAAATGGACACTGAGGCACATTTGAACAGGAGTTAAGCACGTGTCCCTGTGTAAAACCAACACAGTAGAAAAAATGGCATAAACAAAAACTGTAATACCATTATAGGATTTAATCTGGTAATCTGCTAGTTGAAAATACTCAGTGGTTAATGAAGCATGGATTGTTGGACATAGAATTTACCTAATGGAAATACTGAAATGGAACATGCTTTTTATTTTGAGGAAACATTAGTGCTCTGGTCAGTCCCTCAGTTCTCTGCATTTAGTGTTATACTGACATTTATAAAGTCTCAATAAATCTGAGTTTCAGGAGAACATTAGAGATCTGTACTTATCTCTCTCTCTGCTTTTTATGTATGTATACATGCACATCTTTATATATATTTATATATGTGCATGCATATTATGTATGTGTTGGTTCATTTAACAGAATGCATTTCACTGTGCTGGCATTGGGGTTTCCTTGGGTTGCAGTGTTAAAAATCCTTAAAACACTTAGGGCATTTTAAAAAAATGGGCAGTGCTGTACTTGAGGTCATCTGATATATTACCACATTTTGATCAAAGAAAGAAAGTTGGCATTTGTGATCTGGACCCAGCTCTCCAGAGTGTTGAGATTTATTCTGGTGAGTGATTTTTTTTTTTCCTGATAGTAGAGGGTAGGCTGATTGGAGGGTCATGTTTTGCTGGGGGGGGTGGGAAAGTAAACATGTTTCTTGTTGTGTTTTGTTTTCTTTTTCAAACAAACACTCTCTAGATTTGGATGTTGATACCTTCCAAATTTACCAGCCACAGCTCACAGTTGCCAGAAAGCTCTTGTCCCAGGTTTGTGCTATAGCAGACAGTGGCAACCAGAGCCTGGATCTGGGCCACTTCAGCAAGGTGGACTTCATCGTTATAGTGCCCCGTTCGGAAGTCCTGGTGCAGCAGACCCTCCAACGGATTCGACAGTCAGGTAAAAGGGAGGGGAGGGGAAACAGACTGATAAACCAGAGTATGTGATGTTATTACATCACTGCTGGTATAAAGGGAAACATAAGTTGCTCCAGATATCTTTTGTCCTCATGGTTTGCGTTTTATTTTACTTTTTTTAAAAATAATTTTACAAAATCATTAAGACCCTGGAAAATACATAATTGACCCACACTTCAGAGTAGTTTATTCCTGCTTCTTTAATTCAAATGACGTTCAAAGTCACATACGTTGCACCATGCTTACTTTATGAATATGACAGCAATATATATTTACAGAGGCTAGTTGTATTGACACAAACGTTGAAGCAGAGCATGAAAAATATGATATGATACTAGTGAGAATCAATTTTTTATAAATTAATGATTTTTGCAAAGGAACGGTCAGGATAACTTTTTCTGACTCAAACAATATTAATATATTAGTTTAACGTGGGAAAGTTTGGCCTAGGATCATGGAGCATAGCCAACTGAATGCTGCTTTGAAAATCTTTGTGGGGGCCTGATTTTTTTCTCCCCATTTTTTGGTAATGTGAGAAGTTTTTGAAAGGTCTTCAGGCACTTTTTGGAGGAAATCCGGAAGCCAAGGAGCACATTTTGGCCTCCATTAGGAGAGAAATTGCATTTGGATAATCATCTTCTTACTGGGGCCAGCAGTGGGTTTGGCTTAAGTCCTGACATTGGCAGACAAGCAGCAACTTCCTAATGACGCCTCATTTTTGGATGCACTCAAAGGAAAAGATTTTTGTTGTGTTCTTCTTTTTGACAGGTGTGCTTGTGGACTTGGGCCTAGAAGACAATGGAACGGCGTATCAGAGAGCTGAGAAATATGTGGTTCGGTTGGACAATGAGATCCAAACTAAATTTGAAGTTTTCATGAGGCGAGTGAAGCAGAACCCCTACACGCTCTTTGTGCTGGTTCATGACAATGCCCACGTGGATTTAACAAGGTAGCTGCTTCAATCTGCTGAAGGAAAACCATCCTCCCCCAGCATCTTTCCATTAGGTTTTTCAAAAGACTTACCATCTCGGAGACCTATTGCTTTCTCTAGGCATTTTTAAGGCATTCTGTGCCATACAATCATCAATAGTATCTTTTGGTTGCCCATGATATTTTTTAACTAATTCTGATTCAGCTGAAGGTAGGTGAGACTAGTTTCAGGTTACTGGAAGCCTAACAGGACTGTTTTGAGGGTTATGTGCTGTGGTGCTGAAATTGAGGGGAAAATGCTGAATTTTGCAACTTTCTTTGTTCTTCTTGTCATTTTTTCCTATTTGTCTCCTTTCTCTGTACTCCAACCTAAATGTCTCCAATGTTCACAAGCTGATTGTGCTTCAGTTCATGTTTTTATCCCTGATAATAATGTTGTTTGTGATATGAGAAAGCTTACAGACATTTAAGTCTGCATCATGTGAAAGATGCCATAGCTGCTGTAAGAAAAGGATTTTAAAAACCAGCTGTATTGAATTTGGACAGCTTTAGGTCTAAACACAACATGTACACACATGCAAAAACATCTCTTCACACCGAATCAAAACTTCACCTTGAAAGAAGAAAGAAATAAGTAAAACTGATTATTCTGCTCTTGTTCCATGAGTAAACTATGGAGAAAAATCCTAATGTGGTCTAAACACGGTGTAAAAGGTTGTGGGATTCATTTGAATATCAGAAATAATGAAAAGTCTCTCTGCCCATGGCAGCAGGGTTGGAACTAGATGGTCTTTAAGGTCCCTTCCAACCCAAACCATTCTATGGTTCTATAATAAGCAAAATACCTTCCTTGGTGAACAGCTGAAAATAGACAAAAGCAACATTATTTCTACCTGGTCTTCCCATCACATTTTTGTTACTGTCTTTGCTATACTTTGAATTTGGAATTCCTGAATATATCATGGAAGTGAAGGCAATTCCAGGAGCTGGAAATCAGAACATCAGCGGACTTTCATGTTACCCAGCCTTCTACAAATTTGTTGTTTCAGATAGGAAAAGCCATTGGATTTCGTAAAATTGGTACTGTATCCTATCCCCACAGCTCATGGAACAGTGTTTCTTAATGAGAGGGATTTCATCAGCTTTGGCTTATTTTTGGTTTTCTCCATCTGATGCTTTTTTTAATTGTGACATTAATCCACCTTCTCACTGTCAACAGATTTTGGTCCTTTATTTAGGTGTTTGTTGTTTTTCCTTGTTTTCCTGAGTTTGCCCGCAGAGAACAGCCAAATGTTTTTTGAAGTATTTTACCTTTCCAAAGAGATTTTTTTGAGCTATGATTCTCTGTGTCATGGTTATTTAGAGATTTTTCTGCAGGAAGATAGTAATCCATTGAATTTCAGGATGTCAGTAAGGCAATTCTTTGCATTCTTATTTCTGCAGTGCCATTTCAAGTTCCCTGTCACATGGTGAGCCTAATCATGGTCTGGCTGATAGAGTTATTAATTGCAGGGAGGTGCTTGAAGCATTCAACCTCCTTGTTCTTCAGGTCAGCTCTTTTCCTTATGCCCTGCAAACGCAGCAGTCCAGGATCAGCTCTAGCAATGAGGTACATTGGATGCAATCCGACTCTGTGGTGAGTGTTTAACTGTTAATTTTAACTGTGAATTTTAATGTGGAATTCACACCTAACAGAATCTAGAAAATGTGTGTGTTAGGAGGGAGCTCTTCCTCTGCTGGAGTTTATTCTCTCAGATTCCAGATGGACAGCCCTGGGATACTGATGGTAGAGGCAGCATTGATATTTAGGACCAGGAATTACAGATTTTTCTTTGTCCAGTCATGTACAATGAGAAACTACTTTCTGTGCTCTGGTCAGACAAAGCTATGTAGACATGCCATAAAGCTCCAGAGCTGGCTTTCCCTTTTCAAGCAGTCTGACTTTGGACTGTAAGTTATATGTCACATAGCCTGTCAAGTCTGTTCATTGCTTTCCCAGTCATAATTAAAGTTGTATTCTAGGTTAACAAGTTTTGGTATAGTAGGTGCTGTCATTGTGCAGAGGAAAAATCCTTTTGGATATCCCCCACTATTAACTTTTTTCATTGTTTCAGCCAGGTGATTCTGAAAATGTTTTGGATAAACCTGCTTAAAAATAGTATTTTCTCCTATTACTTGTTTGGTATATTTATATTAGATTTGATTTCGTTTCTGCAAAGTGTCTTAAGGCGGGAGCTGTAAAAATAGTTAATGTAAAATGAAAGAGTGAATGAATATTCTAAGTTTGCTTTTTTGGTTGATTGCTAATATAAACCATGTGGTGACCTTCTGTAAAATGGTCTAGACAATTTTTTGTTACCCAGAAGTAAAAAAATTAACAACTTTCAGTCTTCTGATTAAAAAAATAACCCACAAAAGAAGGGGAGACTGTAGGTGATTAATTACATTCCTGGAGATTACTGCTGATGTAAATGCACTGGAGAACATGCTGTGCCTCCATCAAAGGCTTACAAAATTTGAAACACAAATATTCTGCCTTTCTGATAGCTGTATGCAGATTTATATTCCAACAAAAAAAATTCTTAATTTCTGGTTTCCATTAGAAAAGTATGTAGACTCTGACAATCAAAAACAACTTTGGAAATTAATAATCCTTCTCTTTTCAGATTCTACTCTAAATAGAAATGAGATGACAGGTGTCAGTAGATATAAAGCCAGAGATAGAGAGTCAGAAAATAATTAGCAGGATTCTAGAAATCCCCTGCAGTCACAGGTAGGAGATATACTGAAAAATTTGCAAGGACCTACACCTATCTTTCCTAGCTGTAGGTAAATAATAAGTTAAGTAAAAAACAATATCTATTTTATTGTATTCATTGAAACAAATAAATAGCATCACTTAGGGAGAATGGATAAAAAGAAAGGATTCTTTGGTTTAGAAAGTGCTTTCCACTTATTTTTTAAAATGAGACAAATAATAAAAATTTGTTCCAGTTTTCCTTATATTTTTGCTGTTTGTGTGTGAAACAGGATGATGCAGCAAGTGAAGACAAGCTATACTTTGGTTTGAATGAATACAGCAAATCCCTCCAGTGGGGAGTCACAAGTCCCCTTTTGAGATGTGATGAAACCTTTGAAAAAATGGTCAACACTCTTTTAGAAAGGTAAATAATAACATGGAAGCTTGGGATTCTGCCCAGTTGGGGTCTTAAAGATACATCTTTATGAGCCCTATTGCAGGCAATGAAGACATGATGACCTTTGATGTTGATCTTGGAATACATGAAGTATGTGCAATTTTATTTTTGTAACAAATTTAGTGCAGTTAAAGAAGGGAGTGGATGTCCTTCATTTGTTTTTAGAAGAGATCAGGCCCATTCAGCAGCAATCTGGGCTCAGCTGTGCTGCTCTCTTCTTTTGGCTCAGCCCTCACTAAGCTCAGAAAGTACCAGAGGTCTCATACCTCACCACTTCTGGTGTCTCTCTTGTTGTGGTGAGGGTCAAGAAGGTAATTTCTGTTATTTCAGTAGTTGGCCATGGTTTTGGTTCCTGCAGCTCAGAGCCTGCTAGTACCCTGCAGCTGCCTGAAAAAGCCACTTCCATGGCACGTATCTAAGATACAATTAAATGTGCCCATTACAGGAATGAAGGGAATACTGTCATTTCCAGCGATGTGGAGTTAATCTCTGCATATCAGCAGGACAGATCCCTTATAGTACTTCAAATAATAGTTCTCATGTTTTCATATTTACTACAACAGGATTGTTCTGTGTTCAGTACTGTGTTTTCTGTTTTAATTAGGTCAATATAATAGTTGTAAATGTATCTGTATTTATTAAGTGAAATTCAATACCAAATGTGTTAAATTAGCAACATTAATAATTAAATACATCATTAATACTTATTTGTTATTATCTACAAATACACAATAATAATTAGGTCAGTTTCTTAGGCTTCTCCCGTTCTTTCTGGTCAAATCCAATGGAAGAGATAGTGGTCACTATCACTCGTCTTCTGTTAAAATGTGGGTGGGAAAAAGGATGAAGGAAGATTTATGTATGTGCAAATAATCACATGAGATTAGGATAAGACTAGAAGTTGATGGCAGGTGAATCTCTCTACCCTGGAGCCAGGTGAATCTCTGCCTTGGAGCCAGGATATGTTTTCGTGTCACAGTTTCTCAATTTAGCCTCTGTTTTCAAGAAACTGCACTGTTCTGTCTGGGTGGGTGAGCCATTCAAGCTTACAAGCTCAAAACATTGCAGACATTTGTGTATTGTAAGAAAGGCTCCATTTGTTTAAGTGCAGCAGGTACTTTTATGGCAGGAAGAGTCAAAAGTGTTTTAAAAACTTACTGATTTAATGATGGGCTTATGGTATCCAGAACAAACTACTGTATCTACTGGTTAAACACAACCCCAAAACTTTCTTTAAATGGATGTCATATTGTCTATTAGATTACTCAAGAAAGAGACAAGAGAAAAGTGGAACTTTTAGTTATTTTAATTATTTGGACTTATGTGGCACAAGACCAGCAGTCAAGGCATAATAGTGTAGCATTTTTCTGTATCATGGTGGCAAGTGAACTCACGGGAAATGTCCAGAAATTGAGTGGGTTTTTTTGCTTGAGTCGGTTTTAATTTTTTTTTTCTTAACATTTAACTTCATATTTGTTGTCACTGCATATAGCTGTAATAAAAGAAAAGATGTTGGCTATGTAAGTTAAAAGGCAAAATGGAAGTTCAGATTTGGCTCAGAGCCAGCAATTCCTATTGGTAAGTCCAACTTCCTGCTGAGAAGTTGAGAGATGTGAAATTATGAAGTACTTCTCCCAGAAACCACTTGAAGCCACGATGGTCCTCAAGTGTGTGAAAGAAAAAGCTTGTGTAAAGCAAAGCAATTATAAGCGTGTGCTCTTCGGATAAATCAGATCTGAGGTGTTCCTTATCTCCATCATCAAAGATCTTCAGCTGAAATTTTGGATGAGATGAGGGTAACAGAAGCTTGTCATTCCTGTTACTTGAGCTCAGGACTTGGGCCGAATGCAGAGGGGTTTTGTTCAAAAGGTTTGTCTATGAAAATGGAAGGCTTCATTCTTAGAGCACTCCTGGGAAAAATAAGAACTTCTTTACCATGCAGTCGTGCGTTTTGGCTGATTTTCAGACATTGCTGTGATTTTGCATGTGCTAATGCAGAGCTGTGTCTCCCCCGAGGTACCCCCGGCTGCACAGCATGGTCATCCGCTGCTACCTTCTCATTCAGCAGTACTCCCAAGCTCTGATGGCCCTCACCACCATGGCCTCTCTGAGAGATCACAGCACACCTGAAACGCTCAGCATCATGGATGACCTTATCACTTCTCCGGGAAAGGATAAGAATGGCTGTGGCCACATGCTTGTCATTCGGGTGCCATCAGTGCAGCTGGCCATGCTGGCCAAAGAGAGGCTACAGGAAGTGAGGGACAAGTTGGGGCTGCAGTATCGTTTTGAGATCCTCCTTGGGAATCCTGCCTCCGAGCTCACTGTCGCGAAACACTTTGTGACACGGCTGAAGGTTAGCAGAAACTGAACGTTTGTTGGTGTGCTCGCTGTAGCCATCTGGCTGCTGCTGTTTTGTGTTTATTGTTGTTTTGTGTTTATTATTGTTTTGTGTTTATTCCTGCATGTTTATAGGTTAATTATGCTATAGGGAAAGGGCATGTGTTCTGTATCTGTTGCTGTGAATGCATTTCTGTACTTTGAGCATAAATGATAGAGAGAGACTTGGAACAAACCTCAATTGTTACCGGTCCATGAAGTCAAACACCAGCTGTTATCTCACTTCTTGAAGGTGAACAACAGTATGCATCAGATAGGGTTCATCTCTAAAAGCAGAGCTCAGATCTCTGTAGGCAAACTAATTATTTCCACCAACTTATCTGTCTGTCTAGTGTATCTGTTGTCTGCTCTGTCCATCCATCTTCTGCCCTTCTGATAACCGGTAAAGTATGCTGTTTGTCACGGATTTCTTTCCTCAACCCCCTGCATGCGGAAAGCCTGAAGAGCCTACATGCAAATACGCCTAGCATACATGCACCAGCCTAAACCTTTGCATGGATTTACAAGAGCATGGTTCAAGTAGCCAAACCCACTTCCTGAATTGACCTCACTACATTAAACAGAAGGGTGATGGGTTGCCTGCCTTAGGTATCAGCCTGAAACTAATACTGGTTATTACTGATCTGTCCTGATCCTTGCTCTAAGTCTCACAAAGAGATTAATTTTCTGCTTCCACTGTGAGTTATACAGTGTATTCAAAACCACAGAGAAGAGGAATGAATTTTGTGAGCCTTTCTGAAAGATCTTGCCTACAGCCAAAAGCAGATCAAACGTCCTTCAAAGAAGCTACAACTCTTGCTTCTCAAACTTTATCTGCAACAGGAGAAGGAAGAAAGGAGTCATAAATGAGAAAACAACATGTGAGATAGCAACTCTGTGCTGGTGGCTTTTTTGGATAGGCATTAATTCCAACCTTAAATCATTCTGGATTGAGTCCTGTGAGGGCTTCTTAATAGTGCTTTGCCATAATGGGTTGCAGCCCTTCCACAGTGCTGAAGCAGCCTGTGAGACCTTTAGAGCAGATTAGGAATGCCTGTGGAGCTGTTGCAGATCTGGAATAGAGAAATTTTATCAGGTAGAGAGTGAAAAACCTTCTAAATAATTCTTCTTATTCCTCTCTCCAAAACGTAAGATGGTTTTTGGGCTAAACAAAGCTGTAGGATTCTGGATTTGTTTCTTTTCTTGCAGTTTACTAGAAGAAAAGCCCTCAAATCTGAACCATGCATATGAAGGGAGTGAGGAGAAGAATTCAGTTGCCCAAATATAAGCCTGTGGTGTCTTTTTAGGTGGGGTGTCCCAGTAGTATTTCAGAATGATAAAGGTCACTTGTGAGGCTTGTGCTGCACTACCATACCTGCTAGTCTGGTGCCTGGGATATCACAAGATTTCTGACGTGGTGTGAGCATATGCTTGGGGAACTGATTCCCACTATAAAATTCATCAGACCTGCTACCATTGAGCCGAGCTTATTGCAGACAAGCTTTACTTAGTCTCCGTGCTGCTTGGCATTTGTTCTGGTGTTAGGTGGAGTACTAAAGCTGGACTAGAGCCAGTGGACAGCTGATTGTTGGCTGCTTTCACTACGAGCACCCCAGCCCTTTTTTTGATGTGTGTGTTGGGAGAGAGCAATATGAGGCTACTGAGTGCTTTCTGGTGAGGCTGAGGCTCAAAATGTGGTCCCACCTGTAAATACTCTTGGTTGCAGGAAGGATGAGAACTCATCATGACTTTTCAGAGGCAGGGAAGGAAACTTTATAGGTGTTAGTGAACCCAGCTGAAAAGTTGGGCTTAACTTAGCCTCTCTCTCAGATGGCATTACAGGGTGTGTGGTGCCACGGCAGGGCAGGGAGGGTGGGCAGCTCTCTCTGCAGTGCTGGTGGCTACACTGTTCCCCTCTCTGTCAGACAAGCCTGCTGGTCAGCCAGACCAGCCAGACAGGTCATTCCTCTCTATCAGGGAGCCAGAGGTACAGAATGAAAGAAGAGGTGGAAGACAATTTAAATAACTATTCTGCTGAGCAGGGATGCTGTCATGGCATACCCTTTAAGTGTACCAGGAATCAAACTGTTTGGGAGACATTCAGAAGTGAGGAGCCCTGAGAGCTGCACCTCTCTGCCCTTCCTGAGAAAGATGGTCAAGAAATACATCTTCTGGATGCAAGTTTACAGCTCAAAGCCCCAGGCAGTCATTCTTTTTAGGTCCTTGTACTAGCAAAAAGAAAATCAAGGAAAATAAAAAGAAAAATTGTCTTCCCCTATTTCACTTTCTAGTCATGCACTTTCACAGAAACTTCTATCGTTGGAGAGGCATGGGAACATACAGCTGGACTAACCTTGTTGAGCCCAAAATTCTTTCTCTGCTGCTCAGGCTGCTTTACCAAGCCATTAAATACTGCTAGGTGATTGGAGAAAAAAATTTTTTCAGTAAGCTCTGCTGAACCAGGGGAACTGAAGTGTGTAAGGACGTGGGACTGATGCTACCAGCCTTTCCAGTGCTAAGGGAAAATGGTGCAGTTTTGTGGTCTTGGGGCTTGATAGACTGTAGGTAAGGAGTTCTTTCGGGTGGGATTACCTCCAGGGAAAGGGGAAATGTGTTTCTTTCATGTAATCTTTCATTGTATAAAATAATTAAACAAGGTTCATTGGCCCATTTTCATACTCCACTTGAAAGTCTTACTTCAGCTTTACACTAATATCTTTTATCTGTGCCAAACTGAACTCATGAACTGCATTTTTCTCTGACAGACCACACTAACACCACACCAGGTGAATGTTTCCAGCACTGAATAACATATGCTATACATCCTTTTTCTTTGCATTTAGTGCTTGGCTAACAGTTGGCTACCACAACACAAATGCATGCCTGTACCCGAGGTCTCCTTCCTGTTGGCCATTGAGTAAGCAAGCCCTATATACAAAGCAAAAGCAGGAACTGATGAAAAAAGAAAACAGGTGAAGATTTAGAAGATGTCATTTAGGTGTGACTGGAATATTCTCTGTTCACAGGCTTGGAGGGGCAATGAGCAGGATGACTGGATTCCTCGCACCTATCAGGATCTGGAAGGTCTACCTTGCATTGTTATTCTAACTGGCAAAGACCCTCTGGGAGAGACTTTCCCCAGGTGCTGTTATTACCCTATCAATGTGACTGCTCTCTAACATGTTTAGATAAGTGGGGTTTGATACCATCTGGCTGTCTTTTCACAAAAGAAATGTATTTTTGAAGACTTTAGTTAGGAATCATTTAAGTTTTGGGAAGTGCAGTTTGTGAAAAAGTCATGCTACTGTACTGGGTGGGTCGGCAAGTGTCTGTGTGAAGTACCAAGGAGCACAACTTACGTGCTGAATATTTTAAAATAATTTTATATGTACGGGCTAACAAAATTGTTCATGAATATTTAGTAAGCAATTAAAGATAGGGAGTACTCTTCAAAGTCAGAGAAAACAAAAACTTCATTTTTTTTTTGTGTTGGCTTTTCCAGGTCGTTGAAATACTGTGACCTTCGGCTAATTGACTCCAGCTACTTAACTCGTACTGCGTTGGAGCAAGAAGTAGGCCTGGCATGCTGCTACGTCTCCAAGGAGGCAATTCGAGGGCCTATTGTAGCTCTTGACCTCAGTGAGAAGGAGCAGGAGAAGGCAAATGGTAGCGAGAATGACTCTGATGAGCTGCTGATCGACTTGGACCGGCCCCAGAGCAACAGCAGCGCTGTCACTGGAACCTCAGGTCAGTTATTCTGCTGTTGGTCTGAAAAACAAGTCTTTATTCCTGCGTCATTGGAATTTGGACGCGAACAGTGAGATGTTTTCTCAAATGTGGGTTGCTTAGCTGTATCCAGCTGCAGGCTAGACAATGAAATGTTAGTTGCAGATTCTTCACACAGTGGCAATTTTCCTGTCTAGTGCTAAAAGGAGATGGTGTTTCAGTGGGAGGGATGGTATGCCATAGCTAAGCGTCCCTTGTGATTTCAATTTTTAAACTTACATTTCACATTTGTTGCTAGCTTTGTTCAGGGATCCTGAAAAGATCTTAAAAATCAGAGCAAAAAGGGCTAGTATAAAATTCTAGGAATAGAAAAATGCTCTGTAACTCCGGGAATACCTATGGGTGAGGATGGATATTTGCCTCCTTGCCAAGACCAACAGAATGGTTGGGTCTTGCCCTACCTCTTCAGGCATCAGTGAAGCCTCACCTCCCACCAAGCCTTCCCTTTGCATTCTGCAGACACTTCTGGGTCCTTCACTTTGTTTCCCTATAAGTTTGAGGTATTAAGACAGCTGGACTAGGTCTTTGCTATGCACCAGGTCTTCCCATACACTAACTAAACATGACTGGTGTGGAGGAGGGGACATAACCCAGTTCATGTTCAAGTTGCAGTGAAATAAATGCTCTGTTGTTCATAGAAAGGAAGATGCAATTGATCTGTGAATACAGTGGTTTGTTAAATCTGACTTTCAGAACGTTGTACCCTCAAATTCCAAATCCTAGATGGGAAATGAAAGCCAGAACACAGAGATTAGGATTGAACACTTGGAGCCTGAACCCTGTTGCAGCAGGGCATTTGCCTCTCCAGCCAAAGGGACAGACAGATGTAAATGATACCTTTTTGCGTGGTGAAACACTGACCTAAGCCACAGCGGCACTCATTGAACAGAAGTATTTGTATGTAAGGACTGTCACATAGATCAAATGAATTCATGGTTTTCTTACATCAGTCAGTAACTTTTCATTGCCTGCTTTTGTGTTCCCAGGTTCCCTGGCTGACAATGGCGTGAGCTCCTCGAGTGCCGCAGACAAGTCTCAGAAGCAGGCGCCGTCCCTTAACTTCCAGACTGTGGCACACAGCTCAGTAGATGAGGGAACTTACTCCAGTTTTACAGCCAGAGAGACCCTGAAACAAGAGTGTGACTCACTGGGTAACCAGATGGCGAGCAGCACCACTCCCAAACTCTCCTCACTGTCTTCAGTCTCCCAGACCCTTCAGTGGCCTGCCCAGTCAGCCAAGGACAGCAAGGCTCTCCGTGTGGCGCTGCCACGCATCGTCATCCTGTCCAAAGCTGCATACTGCCTCCTGAGCTCACAGAAAAATGGGAATTTGCCTTCCTCCTCTTCCCTCCTGCCTCATGCTGATGTGTCTTGGCTGAGCTCTCTGAGGCCTCTGCTTCACAAGGACATGAGCAGTGAAGAGCAGTCTCTGTACTACAGGCAGTGGACGACAGCCCGACAGCACCACGCGGACTTCAGCAATCAGGCTGAGGCGTCTGGCACCAGGACTTTTCACCCCAGGAGGCTGCTTTTGACAGGACCACCACAAGTAAGAGCACAGCTTCTTCCTCTTGCAGCAGTCTGAGAGGGGCAAGTTTGCAGTGCTGTGTTTTGAGGTCAAAAATCTAAAGTCAAATTTTAAGGCTAAGTCCCTGCCGAAGGTGGTAAGGAGACGAAGGGTGATGCTTTATGTCATGTTGTAGCCTAAATGAAACAGATGTGGACAGTGCTGGGCATAACATTGCCATGAGGATGTCAGGAGAGAAGCAGTTATCACTGCTGATCTCCCTGCGTACAAAAGTGACACAGGCTGTGGCCAGGTTGTGCTCAGAGACCAATTTAGTCAAAGTGTTTTCAGCATAGTGGGCAATATTACATCTTGCAGTGTTTTCAGGCAGAGCTGAACACAGAGCTTTGGGGTAAGCCCAGAGGCATTTATCTGAAATTTACCCTTCCATTGTAGTAGTTTGGGTTGGCATTTAGACTTTTTTCCATCTCTGGCTCAGGTTGGAAAGACTGGTTCCTACTTGCAGTTTCTAAGGATTCTCTTCCGCATGCTGATCCGGTTGCTGGAAGTAGATGTGTATGATGAAGAAGAGATTAATGCCAGTAAGTATTTAGTTGGCATTCTTAAAATGTATCATAAAGAGCCTCTGTTATATATTATTCAGCAAGGAAGTTTTTAGGCTCACTGAAGTTGAGCCTATGAATTACACCTACTACATGTCCTCTCCCTTGGGATTAAGCTAGATTTACTCTCAGTGTCTGCATGTATTCCAATATAGATTAATAAAAAAGTAAACTTTATAATGGGCTTATCTGAGAACTATTAAATGTGTTTTGGATTGATGCATTTGTATAGCACTCAAATGAAAGTGTGCACAAAGCTGTAAATGGGGAACATCTGCCCATGTATTTGCTTCTTGCGGGTTTTTAAGTGCTGGCTGCTTTTAAGCAGACAGGACATTTAAGAACATTTTGTTCCTGGCTGAAATGTAACTATTGTTTATGTTTATTTATAAGTTATATACCAGTTTTCAGTTAGACTGTCTCCTGTCTGCAGTTTGCAGGTTTTATGCTGAGGAAGAAGGGGAGCGGGATCCTCTTTGGATTTGTGCTCATTTGTCAGATCTCACAGATCCATTAACTGCTGTGTCAGGACTTTGCCTTGAGAAGAGCAAAACCTTTTAAAAATTAGTCCTCTTCATGGTGTTCTTTGCATAACTCTGTGGTTTTGTCGGGAAATTTCTGTGGTGCAAAACTCTCATGACCATTAGACTGACATCCTGAGAATGTAGTTGTTGTCAAACCTTTGAAAAGACTAATTTGTATTTCTGTTCATACAGTGCTATTAAATGAAATAAAAAAAAAAAAAAAAAGAAATATTTTTCCTTCGATTTGGAGCTTTGGGGGCAGTTATTCCCTCATTATTTGAACTAAAGTACCCCAGAAACTTAGGATGAAATATCACAATGTAAGAGATGTTCTGCATCATGCCGACTGGCCTGTTGTGATCACAGCAGTGTGTCACACCCCTGCCAGGAATGCATGGAACTCCAGCACAAGAGCACTTTGGGGTGGCTGGGGTTTTTGGTTGTGGCTTTTTTGCTCTCACTACTTCTGTTGGAATGCTTCTCCAGAGCACTAGTGTTCTCATTATTTAAAATAATACTTTATTCTCCAACCCAAATGTGTTTCTGTCCCATTTATACACATTCTCTTTGGGACCAAAAAACATACTAATTTAAATTAAAATACTTTTTCTCTTCTTTGAGGTTTGCTTCTTTGGAGTGGTCAGGCAGCTATCTTACCTCCTCTTCAGCATTCATCTAGGTAGCCTGGATCTTCTTGCAGGAGCCTCACAAATGACAGGCTCTTTATTTTCCTTACCAGTTTGTTACCCTGGCCTACACATCTATTTTAAATTTATCCTTCTGGTGCATGGATGAGCAGAACTGAATGTTTAACCAGCCCAGCCTACAACAGCTCATGTATTCCCCCGCCCCCACTGAAAGCCCCATGATTGATGAAACCCATGATTGCACTGGTCTTTTCCATTCTCCCTTTTCACTGGCATTGATGCTCAGCTTGTACTCCAAGGTTCCTCCACAACTTGGTCATTTCCAGCCAAGGTGCTCCCAACCTGCTGCAGAAATGCTTGCTATTAGTCCTCGATGGTACATATGACTCATATTTTTTTCTGTTAAATATCACCGAGTTTTTGTTGTTACAGTGTTCGAGGGTGTTGAATTCTTTCCAGCTATCTTTGATTCCTTCTCCATGTTGACAATATCTCTGAGGAGAGTGCCACCAGCAAAGTTAAGCCAATTTTTGGTTTAAGCTGGTGACGTTAGGGAGAATATTAAACAGTGTGCCCCTCTACCGACCTTTTAACTTCACTGGTAATCTCACCTGCCTTAATGCTTACCATGTTACATGCTGCCATCTTCTGTTTAGTCAACTCTTTCAATTTACAGACCATTCCCTCTCTCCATTTTCTTCAGCTGCATTAATAATTTGTCCTATAGTATCATACCAAGTACTTGAGTCCAGAAGAATAAGATTCACTGCATTTCCTTTGTTCAGAGAAATAGGTATTTCATAGCCATATAATGAAAGTAACACAGGATTTCTTTAGTCAACCTATATTGCATTTTATCACATTTTTCATTTAATTAGTTATTTCCTTCACCCTCTCCAAATTTTGAATACTACCAAGCTCCAAGTAATGGACTCAGAGCTCTGTGGATTACTGTCTCTTTTCTTGCATCAGGGTAGGGTGAGCATGTGCTTGTCTGTAGACCCAACCTTCATTTCACCTGAATTCACTTTTCTAAAATCAGTAACCTCAGTTACACACCTACCTTCTTGTGTTCTTCCCTCTCATTTTGATCTGAATTGACTCATGTTCAAGCTGCATTCCAAAGCTGTTTTCTTTGGCTAGTGTTTTCTACCATTCCCATTGCTTAAACTTGATTTTCTACTTTAGACTTACCTCTGTTGGATCAAAGCAAAAAAGTTTCATTTGATCCTTGCTGGCCACATCCCATTCTGTAAGAGGAGTGTGTCTTTTACTGCCTTTATCATGTACCACCAGCTACTAGTTCATAAATATATACAGCCTCTTTTTCCTTGCTTTCATCCTTCTTTGGATGCTTTCATCCTGCCTTTGGATACTTTTGCTTCTCATTTACCCAGTGCTCTTCATTCCATCATAGAGAGGCTCAAAACTACACCTGTGCCTTCTGCACAAGTAGGACTATTCATCTGAGCATTTATGCTTAAACCAGAGTGAATTGTACCTCAGCAGCATGATGAGGCACAGAGCAGAAAGATACCTAGGAGGTTCCTTCACCTGCACGCAGTTTCTAAGGAACTGCCATTTCTTTGAAATGGCTTTGTGTGGATTGTAATTCCACTGGTAACATTTATGATGTTTGAAGATGTTGCTTTGTGTGTGTGTGCCTGTGTGAGTTCCAGTGCAACTGTAAAGCAGCAACCATCATTTAAACACAATTTGGTGGGTATCTGATTCTGCTTACCTGAAGCGTGTTGTTGCAGATCATACCGAAAACAGCGACATTACTCAGTCTAGCAACGACCACTGGCCAGACATTGAGATCTTCAGCAAAATATCTTTTGACCTGAGTGTACATGATCCTAAGTACAGAAATATAAGTCCTGTATACACAGAACAACTCTCAAGAGTGAAACAAGGTAAGTAAGATGTAGAAATTTTTAGGAATACTTTCCTACAATAATCAGTTTTTATTGTTTTGTTTAAATATGAGTTCGCAAGAACCTTTAGTCTCCAAAATTATATGGAACAAAACAATTCGTGTGTTCTTTACAGTTTTTACCAGAAACACAATCTCTGTTTTTTAACACTCCTAAAATTTCTGTTACCTCTTTTCTTTATGCACAGAAACAAGCAAAGAAACAAAATCAGAGGAACCTAAGAAAAGGGAGACCGTGTCCATGATGCTGACTAAATATGCAGCTTACAATACCTTCCATCACTGTGAGCAGTGCCATCAGTACATGGACATTAATCCTGCTGCACAGGTTGGTGTCAAGGTCTAAGGGTAAACTGCATCCTTGGTTTTTTAGTGTGGTCTCTCCAGGCATACTGCTCTCATCTCAGGATCCATGCTTTCACCTTCCCTGAGATGGAATTGTTTAATTCTTCCATTCTCAGGGGAGATATTGAGCTACAGACCCAGGAGCATCAACTGTGTCTGCCACGTTCCGAATGAGCAGTTTTCCTCTGCAGCTGCCTCTGGCAAAGGGTGAATGTTGTGATTAGTTGTCTCAAGCTAAAGCATTATTCAGCCTGCCCAGAGGGTTTGCAGCGTCTCATGGGAAAAGACTGTAAAAATTAAGAGAAATGCTTATCTTACCTGAATGCCAGCCATCCACACCTGTGATGGGAGAAGGCAAGGCCTACTTCTTCCTCCCTTTGTATGTGACTGTGCATCCTTGTCAGCAGTAGCTTATGAGTCACTGGACAGAAATTAACATTTCAATCTGTTTAGTTAAAAAACTTTTAGTTTCTGAAGCAAACAGTTGTGCTCACAGAAGACTGGCAAGTAAGATTATTCCTGGTTAATAGCTCACACATTATTTCTTAACCACCACCAGCAGTTTACCTGGAAGTTTCTTATCTCAAATAATTCCTTCCTTGCTCACTAATGTTTTCCAACAGCTTGCAATTAAGATATGGCAGCGTAGACACCCCGACCTGGCAGTGCACAATGCCAGTTCCCTCAGAGCAGCACCAGCAGGTCTGATCTAAACCTCAGGCTTTATTAAGTCTGTTGACAGAAGCAAATCCTTCCCAAGGACATCTGTTGTTCCCTCCACTCATCTTTGTGCATGTGGTCAAACATAACTAGTACTAATAAATATAAATATCTACTTGTATGTGCCAGTGTGAGCTGTGTATATAGAATTAAGATAATTAAGCTCAGGGCAATTACACTTCAAAGTGGAGTCATTGGATAGCAAACATTATGAAGCGAGAGAGATTCTTAAATGATTTAACAGAACCTAAATAAAGTCCCTTGCATTTTCCATCTTAGGCTAATTATTTCAGTTTTTAGCAAAGATTATAGAAAGCTCATTGGTAAGAGTAAGTGATTTGACTTTGCAGTAAGACAGATGCTTTTGTTGGATGAAATCTATCAGCTGTGTAGGCATTTGTATGCACTTACATGGTTCAGTGAAGTGCTGTGCAAACTTAAGCTCTCCCAAATTCTTCATAGCCTTGTTAATGGTGTGGTCTGCTTTGGTCACACAACTGTTTAGGAGAGTATTGCCACAGGAAAAATACCATACTAATAGAGTAGTGCTCCTGCTGAGGTGTCTGAATGGCAGTGCATGCTGCTGTGGGGGCACACCCACAGGCTGCACCGCTCTTTGAATCTTCTGGGGAAATTTATTTGGACAGTTTTTTTCCTAGTGTCTGTGTGTGTGTATATATATATATATATATATTTGACTTCTCTTTGTAAATATTGATAAATAATTCCTAGCTGAAATGGACTTCAGAAGAGTCCTGTTTGGCCAAAGACCATTACTGGTACAGAAAGCTGATTCTTTTAATAGCAAGGCCTAAATAATTTACCTTATTGTGAGGAAAATGGTTACTGAAAGAGAGTGGTTTGGATGTTCTCTGATGGCTTCCAGTGCTGTGACTGCAAGAACTTCTCCTTACATACTCCTTATGTATTACCTGCTTGGAAATCTCTTTTTGCTGTTTGCTTGTATTCAGGTGTCTGACTCCACTCTGCATGCATTCACGTTTTCATCCTCAATGCTGGGAGAAGAGGTTCAGCTGCATTTTATAATCCCCAAGTCCAAAGAGAACCATTTTGTCTTCAGCAAGCAGGGAAAACATCTCGAAAGCATGCGACTCCCACTTGTTTCTGACAAGGTGCGTGTGCTGCTCTTACCCATCTGCTGCATGCAGTCAGCCTGACATACATTTACAAATTGATGGGGGGAGGTTTCTTCTGTTTTCTTTTTTTTTTTAAATCCTTTGTGTAATTCTCACCTGACTGTCCTTAGTATGGGTTTTTTGAGGGCAAACATCCTTTTTTCCCTTCCTAGTGTCCAGTTCATATGGGTTGCAATAATCAGTGATCTTAAAATCTGGTATAAAAAAAAACCCAAATAAAAGTCCCTATCAGGAATAACCTGCTTTTTACCTAATGTTGCCAAAATATCTTGTGTTCCAGCAGAATTTGAATGCAGTCAAGAGTCCTATCTTCACCCCATCGAGTGGACGTCATGAGCATGGACTCTTGAACCTCTACCATGCCATGGAAGGAATCAGCCACCTGCACCTCTTGGTAGTCAAGGAGTACGAAATGCCACTCTACCGAAAATACTGGCCCAACCACATCATGCTTGTCCTGCCAGGCATGTTCAACAACGCTGGAGTTGGTAAGAGACACCATCAGTGCACTGCTGTGAAGGTATCAAAATCTACATTGGACAATGTGGAGCATGCTGCTGCAGGAAACATTGCAGCAGCTCCTCACATTCCTGCTGTGATAATAGCAGCAATGTCTGTGCAAAAATGTGGAAGAACTGCTGTCAGGGGCATGGAATATATGTTTGCGTGGATCACTGCCGTCTCAGTTTAAAATCTGATGTTTTATGGGCCATATTCACTCATTTTACTCAGCCCTGCTGTGTGAATGTTCATTCTAGATGTTTTACAGATATTCAAATTGCAACATTTTAGTTAGCAGAAGGTAAATATTAACTGCAGCTGAACACTGGGGGCTTGAACTTTGGACTTTGTTTTCATGGATGCTGAGTTTATTCTGCAAGAAGTTTTAAGTAGCTTCAGTTTTAGAATCTCAGCCGCTTCTTGGTTCAAATTACTTCGTTAATGCCCACAAAACTGTGTTCTACAGAGTGTCTTAAAGCATCCAGTCTCCTTGGAATCTGCCTTTTAGATTTAATCACACTGAAAAAGGGACATACAGATTTCTTTTTAAACTAAGGTGTTATGAGCACTAAGTTCATAAAAGGTAATGACTGCAGATGTTAGTGTAACGTCTTTCTCCGGGAAGAGTGATAAAGTCTAATAAAGATGTCTGTACATCTTCTTTCTGGTATTTTCTCAGGCGCTGCCAGGTTTCTTATTAAGGAACTTTCCTACCACAACCTGGAACTGGAACGAAACCGCTTGGAGGAGCTGGGAGTGAAGCGCCAGTGCGTGTGGCCCTTCATCGTGGTCATGGACGACTCCTGCGTCCTGTGGAACATGCACAGCCTCCACGAGCAGTCCAGGTTGGTACCCACCCACGCTGGGTCCTTGCACTGATCCAGCACTGACAGCAGCACATCTGTGACCGAGGCTCATCTCTAACATCTGGCAGGGTACTCAGAGCAGTAGGAAGGACGTATGTTTGTCTTGTTGGCCACCAACATTCGACCACCTGCTGCTGAACACTTCACCTGACTGTCCCTTTACATCTGTGTCAGTACCACCAACAGACCTCTGCTTGTGTTTGTTCTTTGCCTAAAGCCCCTCCTGCTTCTAGTGACTGTTAGAGTGATTTTTCAATATGGTACTTTGTTTTGATTCAATTTATGTTTCTTAGTACAAACAGTTTCTTTGGGGAACTTAGAAGGCATCAAGCTCTTGACCTTCTCAGTGCTTACACTGTCCAGTACAGAGAAAATAGCATTCCAAAAATGATGTGTAAGGTGACTTCTTTTCCCTTCCTAAATTGCTGTGTAAGAACTTACTCTGCTGAAAGGCTCCTTTTGTTAATGGCTACATTTTCTTGATGGCTACATTAGTTCCCTGTTGCTTAAAAAGTAAACATTCTCAGTGTTATCAATGGAATTTTCTTGGTCCTTTTTATACACACATATGTATATATATGCAGTGTGTGTTATATAAAAATAATAAAATGTGTTTGTATGTTGTGTGTGATCGTGTTTTGCAGCCAGTCCCTGGAGCCTGGGGGCTTCAGCAAGAATGTGTCTTTGAAAAGCGTCCTCCAACACATTGAAGCCACCCCCAAAATTGTTCATTACGCAATACTGGGTGTTCAGAAATGGAACAGCAAGCTGAATACCAGGAAAGCAAAGGCTCCCTTCTCCAGGTGCCACGTGCGTGATTTTATACTGCTCAACATAGACCTGACCCAGAATGTGCAATATGATCTGAACAGGTAGGCAGTACATATATATCTGTGGAAAAATAGCATCCTGACTTGATAAGAACCTTGTCACAATGTTTCTGAATGCTGTTGAGATACACAGAAAGATCCTGCCTAAGGTAATGAGTGCACAATCACAAAAATAAAACACAGTGTGATATATGTTTCATCTGAATGAGTAAGGCATCAAAATAAACCTGCCATTAGCCAAGAAAACCTGGGGCAGACAGACCAAGGGCAAGGGAGGGCTTTGGAAGACTGAAAAAATGAGGAAAGAAGAAACTTCAGGAGAAAAGAAAAACTGGGAGACCAAATGTAGAAGAAAGGAGCCAAAATGGCATCAGTCACAGGAAGAATGTGGAGCTTCCTTCTAGGAGAAGGGATTCCTTGTATTTCCTTCAGAGACAGCTGTCCTCCCTGTTGCCACTTGCGTTTGCAAGAAAAACAGATGAAAAAATTACTTTCCCACTATTTCCTTCCTTTTTTTTCCCCCCCTCCTCACCTAATTCATCCTAAAGCATTTGCAATAAAGCACCCACATTTATTGTGGGTTTTTATTGCTAGTTCTCATCACAGATTGAAGAAATACCCGATTCTTCCTCTTCCCAGCCAAGTGAGTTCCAAATAAACCCTGTCTCTGCTGGCCACAGATGGCCCTCAGGCTTCTCACCTTGGGCTCCTGCTGGTGTTTTCAGGGATCCTGTGTGTTTCAGCGAGGAATCGCAGCCTGTCAGTGCAAGCTGGTGTGACTTTCAGAGCTCTTGATTTCACATTCTCTGTCAGGTTGAATCATGAGGTGGGAGTCAGCCCATAGAAATAAGCAACTACATAATGAATAGTGCAGGACTAAGGTTACTTCCCAGCAGCTTTTTCTCCCATAGCCAAATATTTGTTAAAGCCACATTTTTCCCAAGTCCAGTTTATGAAGAAATATGTCAAATGGAACTGGCTTTTTCAGAAGTGGAGGTTGCTCATTGGAGAGTTTCTGTCAGGTCCAAAATATACACTAAAAAAAAAACCAAACAAAAAAACATTAAAATAATTTTTAAAAAAAGAAAAAAAGTGAAGGGTTGGGAGGAAATGATGGATGCCAGTATGTGATGAGGATGAAAGGGCAAGCCAGATTTGGTGTGGGGAAGAAGCATACAGGCACACTGGGAAGTGAAGACTAGTTTGGTTTTAGGATGACCAGCAGCTGCTTTCCTAGATCAGGAGCACATCAAAGGCATGAGTCTTCAGAGCTCTGCAGAGAATTTGTCGTGGCACCATATGAGATGATCTCCAGAAATCCCTGCTGAGCCCATAGCGGTGCATTTCAGCAGTGGGTGTGTGAAAGCTCATGCACAGCAGGCACACAGCTGGCTCAGTGATCCTGTGTTTAATGTCCAGGTATTTCTGTGAAGATGTGGATTTTAATCTGCGGACCAACAGCAGCGGCCTCCTCATCTGCCGCTTCAACAACTTCAGTGTCATGAAGAAACATATTCAGGTTGGAGGACAAAAGGACTTTGTTGTTAAGCCAAAAATCATGGTAAGTCTGGAAGTATGCCCTGTTGTAGTTAAGGGGTAAAATCAGGACCTGTTTTCCCTAGAAATAATGAATTCTCTAGTTTTTTTAGCTTTATTGTGTGCTTATTTGACATCTTCTATTCATGGCTTAATCCATGAATAAGATGGTAGAGCTGCCACATCAAAAATAGAAAAAGAGAAACATTTTGCTATTTATAAATTACTAACAAAAATCCTCCTAATCTATTAGAAGATGCAGTGGGATTGGGAAGACCTTGGTCTAGCTTTTCAGTGGTATCTCTGATGGAGAAAGAATTTGCAGACTCTGATCAAAAGCAGGCAAGTTGTACCAGATTCAGTTTTAAAAATGTTAGCACAGCCACAAGTTTCTGGTGTTTGCTGGTTTGTGATGACTTTCATTCCTTGCACTTTCCAACAAGAAGAGGCCTGAGGAAAGGCTCTGAAAACTGCAATCTTCTGAAATCCACCCAGGAAATCAAAGTATTTATCAAAATATACCAAATATTTTATACAGAGTATGTTACACCTATGCCAGCTTTAAATGGAGGTGTATTTCAAAGGATTGTCTTTAATCTAGGAATCTTACAGTTTGTGCTCCTGGTGGTTTTGAACACATCCCACACCATCCCTCTTTTAAAAAACCACCTCTCACACTTCAGGATTTAGCTGACTTAACCCTGGGTTTGAAGATCATTTTCTGATTTTCCTTTTCTTGTGATTGCAGTGGAATCTGTAGTGATGGACTGGCCTATGAGAAAACTCCATAGAAAACACTTTCTATGGATGACTCCACACAAGGAGTATGTAATTTCATATAAAGCCCAGGAGTAAGGCAGGATGAAGGCCACTGTGACAGTTTGAACTCCCTGTTTTATGTCCCTTCTTTAGGCAAGCAGATTTCCATGGAAGTACTTAGCAAGCACAGAACAAGCCGTTAATTTATTTCTATGCTCTGGTGCGATGTGACAATTGAATGGGGAGTTTTGATCCTTTTGATCCTCTTCTCTCTCTTCCTGCTCTGTCATGGCAATCCCTTCCCCAGTTAGAGGAACTCCTGCAGAGCAAATACACAGAGTAGGTGGGTTAAAAGGGGTTCCTCTTGGTTTCGCTGCAGGTTTCGGACAGCGTGGCACCAATAATGCCTCTTCAGTACGTCTGTGCCCCCGACAGCGAGCACACATTGTTGGCAGCCCCATCTCAGTTCCTCCTGGAGAAATTCCTTCAACACGCGACGTACAAACTCTTCCCCAAGGCCATTCATAACTTCAAGAACCCGGTACTGGCTATCGACTGCTACCTGAACATCGGGCTCGAGGTACAAAAGATTTGCAGGGATGATGGGGACAAGGAAATGCAAAACTTTACTTCAGTATCTTTCTTGTGTTGGAAACCCCTTCTTCACCATCAAGGGAAATGTTTGAAGAGTTTGGTGTCAAACAGATTCTGCTGCTGGAAGTAAAGGACCAATCCACTGGAGGAGCTGGTGGTGAAGCCTCCAGCTGGCTGGTGTGGGTAGAGACCAGAGGTCTGTGATGGATTAATGTGACTGCTGGACTGTAGCAGGTCCTGTACCTGGGTCACAACAACCCCAGGCAGTGCTACAGGCTGGGGAAGAGTGGCTGGGAAGCTGCACAAAGGAAAAGGACCTGGGGGTGCTGGTCAACAGCAGCTAAACATGAGCNGAGAAAAGGAGGCTCAGGGAGGCCTTATTACTCTTTAGAACCACCTGAAAGGAGAGTGTAGCCAGGTGGGAGTTGGCCTCTTCTGCCAGGTAACAAATGATGGGACAAGGNCTGCACAAAGGAAAAGGACCTGGAGGTGCTGGTCAACAGCAGCTGAACATGAGCTAGCTGTGCCCAGGTGGCCAAGAAGGCCAACGGCATCCTGGCTTGGATAAGAAATAGTGAGGCCAGCAGGATGAGGGAGGGGATCATTCCCTTGTTCTTGGCAGTGGTGAGGCCACACCTCAAATCCCGTATTCAGGGATTCACACAAGTTTTATGGAGGTCAGTGGTAAGATAGAGGAGACACCCTTTGATATGTAACAGCCATCACAGCACTCAGACACGAGAGTGCTTGGAACCATGAGCGTCAGCAGTTCCTGTACTCATAGAATCGCTTAGTTTGTTTGATAAATGTGTCCTTATTAGAATAACCTATATAAACTATACAGTCATTATAAGCAGGTAATTCGTAGAGAAACAGAACATCAAACTGAATTACAGAGAGCCCTGAAATAACGTGATGCAGTACTTGGTGACCATATCTGAATCTAGAGGTTTGTTCTGTGTGTTACTTCCTTGGGGAAGTTTGCTCAGTACTGCAATCTTGTTGGATTATATTTTTACAAGCACCAGCTGACTCTCCTGTTATCACTAAGTTGTTCCATTCCACATAAGTCATCCTTAGACATTTCTGAGACAGAAATGCCTCCTTTCTTTCCCCCTTGTGTTTCAGGTGGCCATATGCTACATTAGCTCTCGCCCACACTCAGTCAATGTCAACTGTGAAGGGGTGTTCTTCAGTGGACTTCTGCTCTATCTCTGTGACTCTTTCGTCGGTGCAGACCTCCTGAAGCGGTTCAGGTTTCTCAAAGGTAATCTCATTGCTCTGCTGGGCATCCTGGGTGCTTCCCACCAACTAATAATAGCATGGAGGAGAAGGGAAAGGCAGAGGAATAACCAGCTTCATTAAACAGCTCCATTATTTTCACAGTTTGTTTTGGCACTGTTTTCAAAAGAAATAGATGGAGTGGTTTTTGAGGGGTGTATCAAACTTCTGTTCCTGTTGATAGATAGTTGAACCTTAGGTAAGCATTGATAAATTACATTCATTAAGTTATTTTAAAGTGACATCAACAAGGATTGTGGAAATCGAGCAGTGAATTGTGCAGTCAGCCACTTGAGAGTTTTGAGCATAGGTGTTACTGATGAGGAGAGGAAATTCTGCTCTGGCAGAATTGGCGGAATTAGTCTATAATGGCAATAAATCTTCAGTTCTGTAAATGAGGACAGCTCTTAGCTGGAGGATGATTTGGTCTACCAGAACTTGATAAATCTCATCAAAATCTTTCTTTTTGTCTTAATGCTGACAATTAGCAAATTGGCAGAGGTATTCAGCAACGCTGAA